>CM032231.1:97675000-98125000 GCA_019009955.1 Riptortus pedestris | reverse complement strand
GAGGCAACAATGTGATCCATGGAAAGTGTGCAGCTTGGGATTGCTCTGTGATGGTTGTGGCTTAAATAAGGTTACATGGAATTACGAAGCTTCGTATCTTCTCTAGACTGTCTCTCAATGCTCACACCTATTTTACAGACACCCTAGAAAGTTATGTCATGGTATTTGCGCCTTCCATTGATAAAGAGTTCCTTCTGTTACAAGATTACACAATGTGAACATTGTAATCCAATATCTGGAGGAAATCGGCATACACTCATTGGACGTTTTAGCTTGATCTCTAGATCTTAATCCAGGACAATGCGTATTCAGAGAAGATTGAACCCTCCTGTTAACCTGCAGTTACTTAAAGATGCTCTAACAGAAGAATGGGAAAGAATTCCACAACAAACAGAGAAATATCTCATCCGGAGAATGCCGAGAAGACTGGAGGCTGTCATATAGGCAAGAGGAGGCAATACTCGTTATTGTCATTTTTGTTTTTTGTTTACAACTAAAACTGTACCTTTATTAAAATAAAATAAAAAAGTATTTTTAAATTTTGTAATATTGCTGATTTTTACAATAAAAAATCCGACTTTTCTTCTTGCTTATTTGTTTCTCATACACACACCAGCCACTTATCCAAAAAAAAAAAAAAAAATGAACCAATTAAATTTTTTAATAGTAGCTTCCACTGAAATTGAAATGCACTGTTTTTTTGCTATCAAATTTATTTCCACCACTATAAATTTTTGTATCAAACCAGTAACAATATTTTTGAATTAAGTTTGATGTTTTAATTCCTCATTGGTTAATTTATTAATATGGTTTAAATAGTTAATTAATTATACTACTTTTCAGGCAAGTTATTGTGATAGAGAGTGATATGAACAACAAATCGATGTCTGCATTTGCTAAAAAGTTGTCCAATGAACAAATAAATGGAACTGAGAAAAGAAGTACTCTTTTGGCTTACTTTGCTGAAACAGGACAAGCTAAAATTAATTCTATTTGGTGAGTACCTATAAGCTTGCAAGTCTACTTCAAAGGCTTTTGCATGTACCATTGACAAAAATATGTCAATGTATTGTATTTAATAATAAAAGTCCATCACATAGGGCCTGTGTAAACTTAGCAGATTTCCCATGTTCTAGTATGACCTACCATTGATCCTCTAGTTATAAATAAAAATGTGATGAGTAGAAATGGAGGTTTACTGAAGGTTGAAAACAAGAAATTACAAAAAACTCATTTAATAATTGAGTTACAAAAAGATGTATAGACTAACAATTGTAGAGCATCAGTAGTTCAACATCTCCAGATTGGGACAGAAAAAGTCCCTCACGCAGGGGCTGCGTAAACTAAGCAGATTTCCCACATGAAGTTTTACAATGGAGAAATTTCGGCGAGAACCGAGCAGTTAATGAAAGGGCCGAACTAACTTTTGGCGCGGGAAAGTCACTTCGTTCGTTAGCCACCCAGATTTAATAAAATTGCAAGTATCTCGGTTAATATTCAAGATAGCGAATAAATGTATATAACAATATGTATAGTAAATTTAATTTGTAATAAGATTGATTCTGTACAATTTTTCGATCCGACTGTAGTAACTGAGATATTTTGAATTTTCGAAAATCCTCCCCTCTAAGCCCCCCTCCCATTGGTCTGATTTCAGCCGTTAACGAACTAGATCTTTCTTTTTACATAAAACGACTAAATATCGAGTTTGGTAACGATCAAACAAAAATTGTGACCACTAGAGTGGTAACAGACAAATATACGGGGTATGTATATATATATATATATATAATATATATATAAAATTATCTTCACAAGTTTTTAGTTTTTTCTGGTTATTATGCTAGAAATGATTGGCTATCATTGTATTTATTATAATTGCCAATTGATTCTCTTTGTTTCAGTAAATATGTTGAAGAAATTTTGAGTCAAGAAAAGAAATTTCTTATCTTTGCTCATCATAAAACAGTTTTGGATGCTATATCTGATACATTAGAGAAAAATAAAACTTAGTGAGTATTTTTCTATTTTTTGAATTTATATTAGAAAGAGGTATTTATCCTTCCAAAAAGGTTTATTGAAGTGTGACAGGAGTTTGATCTTTCATCTATATCTCTCTGAGCTAGTAGCTCTTAATCAAATCTTTTCTGTAGTGGGGGCTATTAACCAACGTTTTTAAAAGGGTGTCACCTACATAGTTAGTTCTTTACCACTATTCAATAAACGTTTTTGGAAAGAACTTTTGTTTCCTCTTCATAAAGAGGAGTGGCTTAATGTGACTGTTCATGTGTGCCTATGTCTGAGCAGCTATTTTATTTAAATGATAACATATTTCACATATAAGTTAGGTTTCTTAAAAAAATTGAGTATGCAAGTTCTAAAAAATTACTATTGGCTTCAGTCCCTAACTGAGGCTTAATGTCCAACCAATTTTCCAATGAGTGTGAATGCTGTTACTTGTTAAAATAAGAAATCGTTGACAGTTCTGAATGAAAATTTCAGTCCTGCTTCTCTAATATATTTTTTTTTAGCTATATTCGAATCGATGGTTCTGTTAATTCTGAAGAAAGAAAATGTGTATCTGACCAATTTCAAGAAGAGTCAGATTATAAAGTTGCCGTTCTTTCTCTAAAAGCAGCTAATACAGGAATAACTTTAACTGCTGCCCATCTTGTGATTTTCGCAGAACTATTTTGGAACCCTGGGGTAAGAAAAAATACATGAATTTCTGCAAGTTTTGAATTTTGTAGCCTATGAAATGTTAATATTCTTATGTGAACTTATTTCCTCTAAATGGTTTATATAACACCAATTGCATTGTGTTATTAGTGTTTATGAATGCAAGAACAAAGCCTATATTTACACCTAATTTTAAAAAATAAAAACAAAATTTATAATAATTCACTTGTTTGCTTTTAATGCAAGCCCAAATAAAACAATTTATTCAAGAGTTTAATCTAGCATTTTTATTGTTTGTAGTTTTAAGAATACAAGTCAGTAGTTTCTTACTTTCTTCTTCTTGAGTTTAGCTAACCGCAAAAGGCTACCATTGAGGAAGAAGAATTTGACACGTGACCAAAATCTTTTAATGGTCATCCCTCAGCACCATGGATAGACTGATTAATGTTAGTCATTAGCTCTGTTTATACTGACTATAAGGATGCTGTATTTTAGGAGGACAACTTTAGTATTAGCTTATTAAAAAAAAAAAAATTATAAGAAGGCCTCTTTTTATTTTTTCCTATATTGTATACTATTTTTTTAAAAATATTAAAAATCATGCTAAATTGAATCAATAATCTCCTGAGTAACAGAATGTGGAATTTAAATTTAGAAAACTTTATTAGTGAAGAATTTGACTCCATAAATTTGTGTTGGACTTTTAGATTTGGCCATACAGTTATAGAATTTTATATAACCGCGTGGCATAAGTGTAAACTCGGGTGATTTATGCAATCATACTGTATTTGTGAGGAAAAAAAAATTGGAAAATTAAATTTCCTGTTTACTGAAATGACATTGATTTAATATTGAGTATAGTATCAATCAAGTAAAAAATGTAGGCCTCTGGAGTATTGTGTTCATTGATGAATTTGAACATAAATGTATGAACCCCACATTTTCAAGGTCCGACGAAAACAATATTTGTTTTTTTTAGGTATGGAATAAGACTTCATGATATAGTGGCTTATTGTTTGAGATTAGAAGTGGGGGGTTTACTGAAAGCAGAGAATTACAAAAAGAAATTGCTTAATATTTATTGTTACAGAATTTACAGGATGGGTCAATCTCAAAAGGACCCAATTTTTTAATTAGAAAATTATTATAGTAGAGGTAGTAAGTAAAATAAAATTTGATGTTAACTGAAATTAAATGGAAATATTCAAGTTAATATCTAAGAAAGATGGAATCATAATTTTGAAATAATTATGTGATACTAACTTGTAGGAGTTAATTCAAGCAGAAGATCGTGCACATCGAATTGGTCAAGAATCTAATGTGTTAATTCAGTATCTGTTAGCAAAAGGCACTGCTGATGACTACCTGTGGCCATTAATCCAAGGAAAGTTGAATGTTCTTAATCAAGCTGGCCTCACTACATCTACCTGCCTAGATGTTGCAGAGACACGTCATCAGGTATCTTTTTTGATTTATTATTTGAAGCTTACAATACAAACGAAAGTGGTGGCTGAAACCATATTTTTACTTTTTGAAGGAGTAGCAAAATATATGCTATTTGTTCCATAAAGGATTCCCGTAAGAGAAACCAAAAATCAAAATTATGAAAGCATCATACCATCATTTTTGTAAAGTAGTTTGAAAACTTTAATATGGCATATTTTGTAGGTTTTTATGATGAACTAAAAAGTTCCTTCTCATATTCCTGTAAAACTAATAAGGTCGGAGATTTTCTGTTTCTGCCCCCCCCCCTTATTTCTCTTCTCTTTACATCTTTTTCCTTATTAACTTAGATCTAAACCTTATGAAAAGGAAAAACATGTTTATAATCTGAGTTTTATGGATTATTAACTAGATCTAAACCTTATGAAAAGGAAAAACATGTTTATAATCTGAGTTTTATGGATTATTAACTAGATCTAAACCTTATGAAAAGGAAAAACATGTTTATAATCTGAGTTTTATGGATTATTAACTAGATCTAAACCTTATGAAAAGGAAAAACATGTTTATAATCTGAGTTTTATGGATTATTAACTAGATCTAAACCTTATGAAAAGGAAAAACATGTTTATAATCTGAGTTTTATGGATTATTAACTAGATCTAAACCTTATGAAAAGGAAAAACATGTTTATAATCTGAGTTTTATGGATTATTAACTAGATCTAAACCTTATGAAAAGGAAAAACATGTTTATAATCTGAGTTTTATGGATTATTAACTAGATCTAAACCTTATGAAAAGGAAAAACATGTTTATAATCTGAGTTTTATGGATTATGAACTGTCCATTCAAGTTGTTTTTTTAACATAACTTATATTTTTTGCATTTGGGAATAATACTTTATTTCCCTAAGGGTCCTTATTTTAATTACTATTTAATTTAATTTTATAAACTTCCATAAAGTCAATCCTCAAAATATTATACTTGCATAATTTTTTAAATTTATTATTACTATTTATTAACGTCCACTTTTGCAACTTAGGCTAATTGGGACGGGTTATCTACAGGTTACCACCCTTTTCTAGCCAGGGTGGGACTTAGGATGTTATTTAATGAATTCCGTCACTAAATAATTTCCTTTGCCCAGGCAAGAATCGAACTCACCACTCTGGTTTACCATGTGAGATTAAGGCTAACACTTTAACTCACATGGCTAACCTGAGCCCCTTAATTTATTTATTGTTGTCTCTTTTATGATATTATGAAAAGACTAATCATGACATTTCTTCAGTTTATTGAAGCTGAAAAAAAGGATAACCTTACTATAACAGTAGCATTTAGGTGTAAGTAGAGCAGTGGGGTTGTTCAATGAAAATTTATATGGCATAGTAATAACCCTCTAGGAAGTTGCAGGATACCTCTGTTGCGAGAGGCTGTTACTTTAACTATGACACTAGTGTTTCACTATACAACAATACTTGAATACATATACAAAAATAGAATCCTGTGTTGAGTTTTAGACAAACATTTACTTTTGTACCATCTGAAAAGAAGGGACTGTATAAGGAGAAAATCTAAAAAGAGGGAGAGTCAATCATCTCCACATTTCAATTTCCAATGGGGTATACCAACCTAACTAGACTAATGCAATTCATTGAATTATATATTATTAAAATACTATGCTCAAAATCAAGATTAAATCTTAATAGATTGAATTGTTCTTTATTTCTACCTACAAACATATTAATTATAAAATTAAATGGCTTGCCCCAATCCATTCAAGCCACATTGTGTAGTTTTGCATTATAATGTTTTTATTGGCTTCTTTTTATTTTTTTAGAGCCAGAGCCAGAGTCAACAGTCTGTGATAACTGATTATTTTAATGAAATGGATGATGATGTTGACGAAACAGACCTTTCAAACCTCCTTGATGAAATTGAAGGGGTCCAACAGAAGAAAATTAAATTGTCATAAGATTTTTTTTTTGTATTGGAACTGAAATATAAAATTTAAATATATTTTTATATGTACTTTTTCAATGAAATTCAAAAACTTTTATTTCATTTTATCCACTCAAATATTTGTATATTTAGCACATTTTATTTTTGAAGGAGACTTAATATGTTGTAAATACATGTATATGCATCATTCTAAAAAAAAATATGTAAATAAATATTTTTGTTGTAAAGAGTCTTATATTTACTCTCACAGTCCTCCATTTATTTATTAGGCACTTATTGAAAGATATTAGAAGTTTTGTTTTATAATCAAACATACATACACTATAATATGGTTTTATTTCACCTTCTGATAGTTAATAATATCTACATGTTCCATTATTTGTAAAAGTTCTGCTGAAAAAACCAATATAATTATTCACAGGGAAATAATGATTGTTTAAGCTTTTCAGATCTGAGAACAAAGTTTACCATCTGAACTAAACGAGAACAGAAGCTTCTAGTTCAGTTTGCCAAAGGTGAAGCTTCTCACTCTGATATCAAACTCATTAATACTGAAAATATAATTACAACACATTTGAAACACAAAGCACTGTAAATCTGTACAATCAAGGACATCGTGGATCTGTAGTTAGCTCTATACATATTTACGTTAGGTATTATATATACAAATTTATATAGGAGTAGAACAGACGACGTAGAGGGGTTTATAAGTAGAGAGAGAGTTGTTTGGAAATTGAAGCCATGCCGAATGAAATGTCAGAGAGAGCTGTGTCTAACTTTTGGGAGAGATCCAAATCTGTATCCAGCAAGAAAGCTGTCATCTCCAAGAGATTATTTTTTGAACCTAATTCAAGTATGTATATTTCAAAACAGCTTTAAAAAATCGACCACTTAATGCTCATTTTTATCATACCGTATCCCAGTCATTCAATAGTGAAAAACATGCATTTCCTCTGCTCCACCCTGTACAATATCCAATATTGGTGAAGCTATGGGCTGAGAAATAAAAAGACTTAAGACTTTATTTTGGTTGATCAAAAAAATATATTACATATATTTACATTTTGGTTGTCCAAAAAAATATATAATCAATAGGCAGAATACAGATCACTGGACTTGCCGGATCCTGTATGATGTACTCCCAGCAACCAATTTCAAGAAACCTGATTTGAAGATTTCACAAAGAAGAAAAATACCTGTGGTATAGTCAACAGCACATTTTGCCTTCATGTCCAGGCTGCAAATTATATAATTAATCATAAAGAAGACATCTACTACAAGACGAGCAGGTCTTAGCAAGATCTGCGTTAAGCACATTGGTATTGTTCATTCTCTAATTCGTTTTTTTTTATGTCTGAATATGTTTAACTATAAATAAATATTATATGTGTATTTTAATTGTTATAAATATTAAGTATAAATTAATTATATTGTTTTTATTTTATTAACCATTATTTTTATTGATAAAACCAAATACTATAATGTTAATAGCTGTGGGTCAGAAATGAGAGAGGACTCTTTGTCGGAGCAGGGGGCAACTATAAAAAAAAGTCAGTAGGTCTCAGTGGGGATGTTACCATGTAAAGTGAATTTTTAATCATATAACTGAATGAATCAAAACTATTTAATAAAACCTGAATACACATACAATCATAATATTAATGATTCTCATAAATATAAAAATAATAGTACTTAGAAGTTTCATACATTTTGTCTCTTTTACATTAAAATTATATATATATATATATATATATATATATATATATATATATATATATAATACCTATGGTACCTGGCTTCGCTCGGGAATCATTAGAGTCTGAATGTTAATGGTATTTTTTATTTGGCATGCTACAATGTGTACAACTACACTTCCCGTCTGGGCTAATGGTTTTCCCATAAGGGGACAAAAGAGTAGAAATTTTAGTTTTGAAGAATAAATGAAAATTAGTCCCTAATCAATACCTCTCCACTGTTTGATACAGCATTAATAATCAGATCATAATCATGGATTGCATTTATTATAATTAAATTCATCTATAATGTACACATTTCCTGTCAAAAACCAATCTGAGCATAACATTATATGCATAATAGTAAATGGGAATACATTATTTCACAGGAAATTAGTCAATACAATTAACTGTGTTAGCTTACAGACAACTTCCGCTCCCGATTGAGTGTTATCAACATTGTTTTACTTAAATGCCTATATTTCATATTAGAAAGAATATTTGAGCATATCGATAAGTCCACGCAAATTACTTGCTTCCTACATTGTTACTGAAAAAAAAAGTATAAAACAAAAGTTACTCTAAATAACAAAAGTAAACAACTGTTGTTAAGTGCATGTTTGCCTTAAAACAAATAGAAAATGAAATATCGCGAATTTTTTATTCAGGCCTCCCTTATAACCTCCACTCCCGTTCGAACCTACAAATTTTAATATAGCTTATAATCATGGAAGAATTAATGCTAATTTACATATAGTTTTGTAAAGTTCGATTCAGTCTTTACTGCCCAATAAAATTGTTAGCTACTGCTTTAGTTTTTAGTGTATATCTCGTTTATACTTTGTTAAACGACAAAAGTGAATATAACAAAAGTTACTCTAAATAACAAAATAAACAACTTTTTTCATGTGCAAATTTACCGAAAAACCAATAGGAAAAGAAATATTGCTATTTTTAATTTAAGTCCTCCCACTCCTGCTAGTCCTTAGAAATGTTGGTACAGCTTATTATCATGGAGGAGTTCATGCTAATTCACATACCGAGTTTGGTTTAGTTCGGTTGAGTTTTTTTTTCCAAATAAAATTGTTAACTTCCGCAGTAGTTTTTAACATATAACTCATTTATAATTCGATATAAGATGAGAATGTATATAACAAAAGTTACTCCAAATAACAAAATAAACAACTTTTGTTATGTGCCTAATTGAAAATGCAATAGGAAACAAAATATCGCTAATTTTAATTTCAGGCCTTCCTTATAACCCCCACTCCTGTTCGTGTCAGAGAATATTAACATAGCCTAAAGTCTAAGTTGGGTTAGTAGTAATATGCATACCAAGTTTCATAAAATTCGGTTCAGCCGTTTATGCGTGAAAAGGTAACAAACAAACAGACACGATAGAAACAAAAGTCCGTCACACAGGGGCTGCGTAAACTAAGCAGATTTCCCACGTGAAGTTATACATTAGAGAAATCTCCATACGAGAGCCGAATAGTTACGGCAAAGGGCCAAACTAGCTTTTGGCGGGAAATTCAGGCGTCTGTTATCTGATACAAATTCTGGAGGTTGTTCGTGGCTGTCCTTTGGGATATTGCACCTCTTAGTAAGCCTTTGACACTCCATTTTTCAACTGAGTATTTTTCCTTGAAGTACCCACAGCAAGGTTCATAAATCCTTTTCTTTTTCTCGTCTACTTCTGTTGACTGGTTGATATTGGTTTCGAACCTTACTGTGGGACCTAGGATGACTCCTTCGTTTGCTACTCTTTTGATAATGACGATGTCTGCCCGTTTCGGCGACCCATCAGATGATTTGCACGCAACCTCTTCATAGATTTCCCAATCTTTGTGGTATCTTTTTATTAGTTGGGCTATGTCTGATTTTACTTTATGGTGACGGCTGTTGCGCATCAACTTTGCAAGAACCTAAGACATGAGGTAGGGTTTCAATCTCACTGCAATGGCGGCAGCGGGTTGATCCTAGGTTCCTACCAGGGATTGCACAGGAATCAGGTTGACATTCATTTTGATAGCCGTCGACCACTCTGAAGAGGAAAGGCCCTTCTTCGTGGATATCCATTGATTGCTAGGCTTCCATTCTTTAAAATTGATGACTCCTTTCCCTTTGGATGGGAGGGAGCTCCATTCGATAAACGAGTATTCCCTGAGTTCCTGGCAATATATATATATATATATATATATCCCCAGCGTTCAATCTTTTAAATCATTTATATATGATAATTAAACAAATTCACATTCCTGAGAATAACACTACATTTCTAAAAGTTTAGCATCAAGTAACATGTAACACATAGACCAATATGAGGTAGGCAGGGAAGCGGCAGAACTGATAGGACAAAGGAAGTATCTACACACCTCCCTAGGCTCAGAATTGCAAACCTACTACTCATTTATTATTATTATTATTTATTAAAGTCCACTTTCTGCAACTGAGGCTATTTGGGACGGGTTATCTACAGGTTACCACCCTTTTCTAGCCAGGGTGGGTCTAAGGATTTTATTTAATTAATTTTGTCACTAAATAAATTCCTATTGCCCAGGCGGGAATCGAACTCGCCACTCTAGGTTCACCATGTGAGATTAAAGGCTAACGCTTTAACTCACGTGGCTAACCTGAGCCCCCTACTACTCATTTAGGATGTCAATGCTGTAATACATTAAATTATAATAACAAATCTGATTACATAATCTTCACAATACTAAAACTCTTTGTTCAAATAATTTTCAACTTTTAATTAAATAAAGCATTAAATTCACTCAAGGGCAAACTGGCGTTTCTCATGGGTTAATGTTTGGGAGAAGAAAGGGGGGGGGTGAGGGCAGTATACTTAACTTGGTTCACTCTATTATTGGCGTTAATTAAATAACATAGATTTGAATTATTAAGGATAAAAGATTAACATAGATTTGAATTACTTTATCCAGGTGAGGAACCTGGTAGTTCATATTGGAAAGAATTGATAAGCATATCAATATTTCTACGCAAATTACTTGTTTCATGCATTGTTATATGAAAAAAATGTATAAAACAAAAGTTACTCTAAATAACAAAGTTTTGTTAAGTTCGGTTCAATCATTAATGCCCAATAAAATTGTTGACTCCCACTATAGTTTTTAGAGTATAACTCATTTATACTTAGGTATACGACAAAAGTTGTTATTACAAACGTTACTCTAAATAACAAAATAAACAACTTTTGTTATGTGCATATTTACCGAAAAAGCAATAGGAAACGAAATATCGCTATTTTTAATTTCAGGCCTCCCTTATAATTTCTGTTCATCTCAGAAAATATTAATATAGCCTAAAGTTTAAGATGGGTTAGTAGTAATATACATAAGTTTCATAAAATTAATTGCGCCGTTTATGCAAAGGTAACAAACAAATAGATACCAAAGAAACAAATTGCAGATATCGTGTCTATGACATGTGAAACAAAAAAGTATCGTGAAATTTTGAGAAAAAAAAATCGATGTACAGGCAGAGGTTACAATAAATATATAATAAAGCAAAAGAATAAAAGCCTCACAAATTTACTCTTTTAAAACCTTTAAAATAAAATTATTTATTTTAATGTATATAAATGTATATCTGATAATGCTCTAGTGGTTGCGATGTTTGTTTGATCATTACTGAACTCTATATTTGAACGTTTTATGTATATCTAAATATCAAGTTCATTATAGCCTGCAATCGAAGCATAGTTTTGTAGATAAGATTATATTCCTAATCAATTTCCGCTGTCGCATAAGGGTTACCAACATTGTTTTCCTTAAATTATTGATTCAAAATATTATTTTAATAATTTATCTACCTGATGGGATTAAATAATAGTGTTACCCTAAAAATAATTTCATTTATATTCAAAAAGCTAAGTGAAAGGAAGAGATTGTAGCCCTCCATGCAACCTATGCATGCACTTACACACACACACACACACATATATATATATATATTAAAAGTCCGTCACGCAGGGGCTGCGTAAACTAAGCAGATTTCTTATGTGAAGTTTAGCAAGAGAGAAATCTGCATAATGGTAACACAACACCACCATAAGTAAATACAAACAGTAATGAGAAATCTTTCAGTTAATTTTAATAAACTCCCAACTGAAACGGCTTTTGAATTGTAAGAATAATTTATATTTTAATAACTCAAATTTTAGTAGTCCAAGAACTAAAGAAGGGGGGGGGCGGATGAACAGAAGGTATTTGCATAAATCTCACAAAGTAACGAAGGTTAGGTAAGGTTAGAAACGCCAGGTTAGGTTAGAAGCTTCCCCCAGAGCAAGACTTATGAAAGCTGCCAAACTAGCCCACAACACCCGACCACAGACTTCATAAAAATGCAAATATCTTGGTTATTATTCAAGATAGAGAATAAGTGTATATAACAATATTTATAGTAAATTTAATTTGCAATAAGATTGGTTCTATACAATTTTTCGATCCGATGCATAATAACACGGAGATATTTCGAAAATCCCCCCTCCCTCTGGTACAATTTCAGCCATTAATGAACTTGATCTGTCTTTTTACATAAAAGGGTTAAATATCGAGTTTCGTAACGATCAAACAAAAATTGCGAGCGCTAGAGCGTTAACAGACAAATATATATTATATATATATATATATATAAAAAATTTTGAACGGACCTCATTTTCGTCATATCCTGGGTAGGATCAATGGGCATTTGAAGAAATTTTTCGAAACTCGCGTCATGAGTACGACCTCAATAGCTGATTTTCCTTAAGGGAAATCTGCTAAAAACACACACATGTGTGAGTGTGTGTGTGTTTACTGTAATTACTCTGAAATATTTTCATTTATTTTTATGCTAATTACTACAGAGCATATTCCTTAAGTGAATAATTCGTTATAGTAAAATTACAAATATATCCATGTGATCTATAATCTGTGTTCTTATTTTTTATAGAACCGTTTACTATATGATTGATGCTATTTCTTTGAGTTGTAATTTTGCCTATTTATTATGAGTGATTTGTTTTCTCACAACCAAACCACAAATTTAATAAAATATTATAATACAAGTTCCTAAGGAAAATACTAGTACATAACTTGTACTTATTAAACTGTGATTTATTTTCAAAGTTTCGGATATATGAATAACAGGTTCAGCAATTAAAATGTAAAAAGGGCAATGAATATTTCAATAATTACTAAATATGGGACAAAGCTTATGTTAAGATCACTTATGCTTGAGCAGTATTAAATTAACAGATGGATCTGTAATGTAGACAACCTAGAATAATTTGCAATATATTTCTTGTGTCCTTGAAGACTCAAACTAAAATGTCAACATTTTAGAATTAAAGTGAACATTTTTCTTTGTATTAAAAATTTCCCTTGAATTAATATTTATATAGATTGATAGTCTACATTTCTATAATAAAATAGCAAATTAATGTGAAAATACCAGCAAATAATTCTTTAGAGTTGATAAATATCAACCATTTCGATTAAAGTTCGTCAGACCTAAACAGCATAGTTTTAAATATAACTGGTTCCAATCCAGCCAATTTATATAAAGTTGCTGTGCCTGATTCTTTATCGGGATTCATGTCATATTTTATGGCCATAGGCCCATGTACCTCTGATATTAAAGTCCCTATAATTTCTTTTCCATTAATGGACAAATTAAAATTAAAAAAATGTGTATGAACTATATCTTGAGCAATTTCAAAGTAACCTTGATAAAAGGTATTTTGGAAATATTCATTACTGTCATTCATCACTTTTTCTTCACACATGGTGCTATGGCTATTTCTGTCATTATCCATTAATAAAAACTCATTATTAAATGAAGAAATAAGTTTCAGGAGTTGATCATTTTCCAGAATTTCTTGATAAACCTTCTTGACAACTTCTTTTTCTTCTAAATGTCCTCCTTCCTTCATCCATGGTACATATTTATTACGTATTAATTGTTGAACTAGTTTAAAGAACAAATCATTAATTGTTTCCTTAGAAAAACTTTTATCTTCCGCTAATTTCATAACTAACTCCCGGAATCTCTCAAAAATTTCTAGGTCTCCATCTTCCAAGAACTTCAATGATGAGTACTTCTCAGCATTTTCCCCCTCTGGCTTGCTACTTCCTGGCATCTTATTTTTTTCATCAGTTCTTTGTTGTTTTTCAGAATTGTATCTTTCATTTATATCATAAATTATACCCATTACAGTTTCTAAAAGTTTACGTTTTATTATATCAGAAATCTGTATTTTAAATTCCTCTGCTATTTCTTTCATTATTCCATTGTACAAATAGCTGTCATGAGGCTTGGAGTTTTTTAACATAGAACCACCAGTGTTAACATTTGATGAATTTTTATGCTTATTGGCTTTTTGTGAATCGGTTTTGACATTATTACATGATTTTTTAGACAGAGCATTATTTTTCTGGAAATTTATTTTTTTAAACTCAGTATTATTATTTAAAAGTTTATGATTATTTGAGATTCTAATGTCATTTCTTTCTTTATTAACGTTACGAAAATCTTTTATATAATTATCAATATTTTTCAATATCTCATTTGCGACTTGAGTTTTGTAGAATTCTCTTGCTTTTACTCCAGGTCCTTTAGGATTGGGATTTTTCCTCGATCTGTTTTTTATTTCGAGCTTCATTTTCCTAGATATATAATCTCCCACTGCACAGTAATCTTGAAAGCTTTTTACTTCCAGTTTATCTGCCAGTTTATTAGTAACAGCTATATAATCTTTGTCGCCATTATTTAATGAATTTTTGACAACATGTTTTAGTCTGTTTATTTCATTTGGCTTTGCCTCTCCTAACTTTTGACAACCAACTTTAATGTCCTTTACATTTTCAACATTATACACTTCTTTCAGGAACTTTTGATTTTGAACTTGGTCAACAATTATATTATGTCTTTTAGTTATACGTTTTGCATATTGATTAAATTTTTTTACACTAATTTTATTTTCTTCAAGCTGTTTAGAAAATTTAAAAAATTTTTTCTTCTGAAATTTGTTTAACTGTGCGATGTCCTGGGGGTTTATAGTCAGTTTTTTATTTACATGGACTTGGCCTTTTTTGTCAATTTTAAATTGTTTAAAAAAATCATTAACATTGTCATACGTTTTCATTTCTCTAATAAATTCTGCCTGTACTTCTATCACTTCTTTTTTATTACCTTGTCCTAATGACTCTTTCTTTCCTTTAACATAATTATCATATTTCTCATGATGTTCGGGCGATACATTATTCGTTTTTATACTTTCTATTTCTTTAGCTTGGACATCTTTTATAATAGCACTTGCAGTTTTAAAAGATACAACACTGTGCGCAAAAAAGAAAATTGAAGTAGTGAACTGAAGTACATCAAATTTTGTAATATTATCTATACCTTTTTTTTTAAGTTCATATAGAGAATTTAAAATAGAAATTCCTGACAAGGATAATGAGGTGGCACTTATACCTGTGCATAGATTTAATGCAGTTGCTGATAGTGTTCTTCCTGCCCTTGCACTTCTTGCTAAGATTTGTGCAGAGGAGAAAGCTCCAACAGACACTATACCAACAGCAACTGTTAGCCAACATTGCCTTGCTTCTGCATCTTTGAAAATGTTTATAGTTTGCTCATGTTTTATACGGTCTGAAATGGTTTTTATACTCCTACCAACTCCATAAACAGCTGATGGAGTTCCCACACCTGCAGAAGCCGCAAGTATGCCTGCGCCAATCGGAGCTGTTGGAGGGAATAGTGCCATTCCACCCCCTATAGCCATAGAAATAGTTGAAGCTATGTTAGTAATATTTGAATATTTATCAAGTTTTTGCAAAAACACCCCACGTGAACTTTGGTCAAGAAAAGAAATTCGGAGGTCAGAAGTATAATAACCACTCTCGGGTAAACCGAGCCAGCACAAATCCCAAGTATTATTTTCTTTGTAATCATCAAAGTTTTTATAGACTCGTGATAGGTGGTCAATATATACATTGCTTTGAATAGATTGTTTGTCCTTTTGATCTGAATTTGACATGACCCTTATCAAAGGAACCACTGTTTGTGCATCCTCATGTAAATAAACAAATATAAAAATGATACCAATTCGAATTTGCCCTTTGTCATAGCTATGATAGATACATTTTTTAAGAATCCTATTAGTCAAAGTTTTCTTGTCGTCAGGAAGACCATAATCATCTTTCTCATAATCAGCCTCATTTTCTGGAAACCCAAATAGATACAATGCAATCTTCTTGAAAAGTAATTTCTTTTCGCCTTCACTAAAATTATATTGATCCCATATACTTCCATTTAAAAAGCTTGAAAGATTCTCTTGCTTGCTTTTTGTATTCTGCATCCAATCATCTAACTTTGTGATTGTTTTAGCCATGATAGTTTGTCAATATGTATTCAATCTTCAGTATTCTTTAGTAAACCGATCTGAAAAAAAAAAAAAAAAAAAGGAAATGAGACAAAATTGTTTACATGGAACATTTATATAAGAAATTTCATTAATAGCTGTAACCAGATTAGGGGAGTGGGTATAAATTTAAAAAATCTTATTTCAGACAAAAAAAATGCTACAAAAACCAAGTTGGAACAATTTTTCTGTCATTTTAATTAACTCAAGAATATATGTATATATATATATATATAATTTTTTTTTATGTCATACCTGTCGGTGGAGACCGTCATCACTGGCTGATGGTCGAGTACAGCTGGTAAGCTCTTCCGATGCGATGGCACAATGCTAGCCGTACTCGACCATCAGCCAGTGATGACGGTCTCCACCGACAGGTATGACAACAGTATCATTTCTACTGGTGGTTCTAACCCTTTATATAAATATAAATATAAATATATATATATATATATATATATATATATATATATAAGTATGATGACAGTTTCTTTTTGGCAAGTCTGAGTCTGTCAGGCATAACCTTAAGCGGTTACTATTTAATCCCTACTCATTTTTCATTATATATATATATATATATATATCTATATATATATATATATATATATATATATATATGACCATATTTTTGTCTTCTAGGTAGAATTCATGGGCATTAAAAAATATAAATTGAAAATCTTGCAAGAATAATAGCTGATTCTCCTTACAAAAAAAATCCCTGCTAAAAAGGCACTACAAAGATATTTATTTTCTTTTTTCCAAAGTTAACTTTCTCTCGAAATTTTCTTATTAGAGTATTCATATACCAGATATGTAAATGTAAAACTGAAATTTTTGTATTTCAATTAAAACATTAATACAACAATTTTTAAAATTTGATTAATAAGCTAGCTATACAGTTTCCCAGTCTTTCTGGCAATTAGTGGATACCACGCCAAAGAACTCTTCATCATTTGATGTGAACCAATCAGTGAGCTATTCACTTATATTTTCATAATCAGAGAACTACTGTCAAGTAAGTGTGCATCCCTACGAACTTAAAGGGTAATAGTCGGGCAAAGCCGAATATGCAAGTATTTCCTAACAAAATCCCTTGTTTGCATTTGCATTATCATAATTCTCAAAATATATCTAATCTTCATTTCGAGCGATGATTTGACGAAGAAATGACTCTCTTTTGCATCTGATGAGAAGCATTTCACAAGTAGTTCTCAGATTTTTCAGCTGTCTTTCATTCAATTCAAGTGAAACCATTTTCCAATCTTATGAATCGGTTCCCATGGCATTTCAAGGTATATAGATGACTTCTCTTGTTGCATTTAATTGTTCCACAAGTTGATGCTGCATTTCAGCATCATCTTCATGCAACGAAGCTTGAGAATCGTAGATATCAAATTTTGTTGGCTTTTTTCCACTTTCTTCATTCCTTATTTCAAAATCACAACATATGAATTTTTTAAACCAATTTAAACACTGTGATTTCCTGAGACTATTATAACTGTAATCCTTGACAAGCATCCAATGAGATTCTACACCAGTTTTCTTCAAACGGAAGCAGAAATTCAATGCTCTCCGCAAATCATAATTTGTAGGCATGAATTTTGAAATTTTTAAAGCTATTAAAAACTGTACTGTATGAATGAAACTTGTACTGCTGGGTGCAAAATTTAAATCAACTAACTAAATCTTAGCTAGAGCCATCTATGAACGAATTCCAATTTCAAAATTGGAAAATTTAAATAGAAATATTCACTAATCCCTTCCTGAAAAAATAAATAAATAAAAGAATGAACAATATATATCAGTTCAAGGAAAAACAAGATTGAAGGGAAGTTTGGTAAAGATTCTTTTAAATAAATCGACCACCTTAATTTAGTTAAATTCGCAAAGGATTCTTATTATGGCCACTGTAGAATATTGACTCATATATAGATTTCAGATAGGAAACTTGTTGAATGTTCCAAACTCTATAATGAGTGGGATTTAGAGAAGAGGTAAAATTTAATAGTTATGTGCTTCAACTAAATATATATATATATATATATATATATATATATATATATATATATATATGTGGACGTTAATAAATAATAAATAAAATGATAAAAAAAATAGATAACTTATCTTATCAAATCCTAGCTTAAAATGTTGTTCAATGCACTTTATTCTGGCTCAAATGGTCACATAACTGGGTTATGTGTATTTTTTTTTTTTCAGCCTTCAGTAAATCCCCAATTCTAGTCAAGAGATGTTCAATTCAAGCTATTTTACCTATAACCACCTAATGTTGAGATTAAATATCAACAGTTATTTACATTGGATTCTTAATAACACAAAGTGGATTCTGGAGCTCATTCCAATGGAAAATCTTCTCAGTTGAAGTAATTCTCTCTGACGGATTAATAACTCCTAAAGGGGAACCATTCTTTTAAACTTTTCTAAAATGGATAAATGTCCTGTCAACTTCTGATAAATAAGTACATTAGTTTTGCCAATGGTTTGACTCTCATATTATCAATCTAGTCCAATAATGTTTTAGCAAATATTTGGATTATTGGATTGAGCAAATATTTCTGTAGACTAGTGCTCAAACACACAAGGTTACATTAATACAGATTCTTTTTCCACCACATTATTCATACCAATTATTAAAATTCCCCTCTAATTTTCTTAGTGTACAAAACCACATAAATATGAAGTAATAAGTCACATAAAAACATTGTCAATTTTAAAAAATCTTTATTCACATGAAGTGAATCTTACAGTCTAACACAAAAGAGAAAAGGGATTTTTTTCGTATTATCTGAATAACCAATTTTTCACTTTAAATTTATTTGTTCATTTAAACTAATTCCCTCTTCATGCCATAAAGGTAGGTTACTATTTTGGATCAAATAGTACACAGTAAAAGAAAACTGTTTATCTCTGAACATATCAAATTTTCACTTCTTATCTGATGAATTAATCATACCTATGTCAATTATTTATGCCAAAATAAAAGTGATTTAACGTGAAATACTTACGATTGTCAAACTGTGAAATATGATTGAAGTAGTCAATGCTATAACGTAATTATAAGCATATTGTGCCCATGGCAAGCAAGCGAGAATGTTCAGAGTGGGGGAGAATGTGAAAAACAGACCTGAGACATCACCAATGGAGGGGAGAGGAGTAATAGAAGAGCAACCCTAGGGATTTATTAGCAGATTTCCTTTAACTAAAATCAGCTATTGAGATCGCACTCATGACGGGATTATTGAAAAATAGCTTCTAATGCCCATCGACACTAGCTAGTAGATGATCCAAACATTTTTACAAATCCCATCTGACCTTCATAGTAGACGACGAAAATATGGCGCGCTCCGTGTTATATGTATAGTTTAGCAGATTTCCCCTAAGTAAAATCAGCTATTCAAGTTGAACTCATGAAGCGATTTTCCTAAAACTTCTGACCAAAATAGGAGGCGACGAAAATGAGGTCCATTACTTGTTATATATATAGTTTAGCAGATTTCCCCTAAGTAAAATCAGCTATTGAGGTTGAACTCATGATGTGATTTTCCTAGCAATTCTTCAACTTACCTTCTGATGTATATAGGGTGCGACGACAATGAGGTCCGGTCCATGTATTAGCAGATTTCCCTTAAGGGAAATCAGCTATTGAGGTTGTACTCATGACGGAATTTTCGACATTTTTCTTCAAATGTCCATCGATCCTACCAAGTAGATGACGAAAATGAGGTCCGTTCAAAACTGTATATATATATATATATATATATATATATATATATATATATATATATATATATATTTGTCTGTTACCGCTCTAGCGGTCGCAATTTTTGTTTAATCCTTACCAAACTTCATATTTAAGCGTTTTATGTAAAAAGAAAGATCAAGTTCGTTAACGGCTGAAATCGGACCAGTGGGAGGGGGGGTTTAGAGGGGAGGATTTTCGAAAATTCGAAATATCTCCGTTACTATACGTCGGATCGAAAACTTATACTGAATCAATCTTATTACAAATTAAATTTACTATAAATATTGTTATACACATTTATTCTCTATCTTGAATATTAACCGAGATATTTGCATTTTTCAGTTTTCACCAAACCGCCACTTCTACTCATGTTACGTAAACAATACTCTGATTCATAATAAATCACATTATTGGAAGTTTAAATACCAAAAATTGTATTCAAGAGACCTTTATTGTACGAGATACATGCAAATATGTACTGGTGACTCCCCCCCCCCCTCCATCTTAAAGTTTTGGACTACTAAAATGTTATTGATTGAGATAACAATTATTCTGACTCATTATTAATTACAGTACTAGATATAGTAAATAGTTCTCAATAAAATTAATGTGTTATAGTCTGATATATTTCAGTAATTGTTTTTCTTTCCGGTGTGAGGCGGGACCCGTTTGTTTACATTTCTAACCTAACGCTTCCTGTCGGCAGGCTATTGAAATTGGATGAAACATTTCTTATTTCCGTTTGTATTTATTCACGGTGTTGTGTTAGCAGTATGTATATTTATCAATTACTAAACTTCACGTGGGAAATCTGCTTAGTTTACGCAGCCCCTGCGTGACGGACTTTTATTATATATAGTTTAGCAGATTTCCCCTACGTAAAATCAGCTAATGAGGTTGAACTCATGACGCGATTTTCCTAGCAATTATTCAACTTACCTTTTAACCATAATAGGATGCGACGACAATGAGGTCCGTTCAGTGATATATATATATATATATATAAATATATATAAAAATATATATATATATATAGATATATATATAGTTTAGCAGATTTCCCCTAAGTAAAATCAGCTATTGAGGTTGAACTCATGACGTGATTTTCCAAGAATTCTTCAACTTACCTTCTGATGCATATAGGGTGCGAAGACAATGAGGTCCGTCCATGTATTATATACAGTTTAGCAGATTTCCCCTAAGTAAAATCAGCTATTGATGTTGAACTCATGACGCGATTTTTTTAGCAATACTTCAACTTACCTTTTGACCATAATAGGAGGCGACGAAAATGGGGTTCCTTTCCTTTTTTTATATATAGTTTAGCAGATTTCCCCCTAAGTAAAATGAGCTATTGAGGTTGAACTCATGACGCGATTTTCCTAGCAATTCTTCAACTTACCTTCTAATGTATATAGGGTGCGACGACAATAAGGTCCTTTCAATGTATTATATATAGTTTAGCAGATTTCCCATAAGTAAAATGAGCTATTGATGTTGAACTCATGACGTGATTTTCCAAGAATTCTTCAACTTACCTTCTGATGCATATAGGGTGCGAAGACAATGAGGTCCGTCCATGTATTATATACAGTTTAGCAGATTTCCCCTAAGTAAAATCAGCTATTGAGGTTGAACTCATGACGTGATTTTCCAAGAATTCTTCAACTTACCTTCTGATGCATATAGGGTGCGAAGACAATGAGGTCCGTCCATGTATTATATACAGTTTAGCAGATTTCACCTAAGTAAAATCAGCTATTGATGTTGAACTCATGACGCGATTTTTTTAACAATACTTCAACTTACCTTTTGACCATAATAGGAGGCGACGAAAATGGGGTTCCTTTCCTTGTTTTATATATAGTTTAGTAGATTTCCCCTAAGTAAAATGAGCTATTGAGGTTGAACTCATGACGCGATTTTCCTAGCAATTCTTCAACTTACCTTCTGATGTATATAGGGTGCGACGACAATAAGGTCCGTTCAATGTATTATATATAGTTTAGCAGATTTCCCATAAGTAAAATGAGCTATTGATGTTGAACTCATAACGTTATTTTTTTAGCAATTCTTCAACTTACCTTTTGACCTTAATATGAGGCGACGAAAATGAGGTTCGTTCCCCGCAAAATATATAGTTTAGCAGATTTTCCCTAAGTAAAATGAGCTATTGAGGTTGAACTCATGACGTGATTTTCCAAGAATTCTTCAACTTACCTTCTGATGCATATAGGGTGCGAAGACAATAAGGTCCGTCCATGTATTATATACAGTTTAGCAGATTTCACCTAAGTAAAATCAGCTATTGATGTTGAACTCATGACGCGATTTTTTTAACAATACTTCAACTTACCTTTTGACCATAATAGGAGGCGACGAAAATGGGGTTCCTTTCCTTGTTTTATATATAGTTTAGTAGATTTCCCCTAAGTAAAATGAGCTATTGATGTTGAACTCATGACGCGATTTTCCTAGCAATTCTTCAACTTACCTTCTGATGTATATAGGGTGAGCCGACAATAAGGTCCATTCAATGTATTATATATAGTTTAGCAGATTTCCCATAAGTAAAATGAGCTATTGATGTTGAACTCATGACGCGATTTTCCTAGCAATTCTTCAACTTATCTTCTGATGTATATAGGGTGAGCCGACAATAAGGTCCGTTCAATGTATTATATATAGTTTAGCAGATTTCCCATAAGTAAAATGAGCTATTGATGTTGAACTCATGACGCGATTTTCCTAGCAATTCTTCAACTTACCTTCTGATGTATATAGGGTGAGCCGACAATAAGGTCCGTTCAATGTATTATATATAGTTTAGCAGATTTCCCATAAGTAAAATGAGCTATTGATGTTGAACTCATGACGCGATTTTCCTAGCAATTCTTCAACTTACCTTCTGATGTATATAGGGTGAGCCGACAATAAGGTCCGTTCAATGTATTATATATAGTTTAGCAGATTTCCCATAAGTAAAATGAGCTATTGATGTTGAACTCATGACGCGATTTTCCTAGCAATTCTTCAACTTACCTTCTGATGTATATAGGGTGAGCCGACAATAAGGTCCGTTCAATGTATTATATATAGTTTAGCAGATTTCCCATAAGTAAAATGAGCTATTGATGTTGAACTCATGACGCGATTTTCCTAGCAATTCTTCAACTTACCTTCTGATGTATATAGGGTGAGCCGACAATAAGGTCCGTTCAATGTATTATATATAGTTTAGCAGATTTCCCATAAGTAAAATGAGCTATTGATGTTGAACTCATGACGCGATTTTCCTAGCAATTCTTCAACTTACCTTCTGATGTATATAGGGTGAGCCGACAATAAGGTCCGTTCAATGTATTATATATAGTTTAGCAGATTTCCCATAAGTAAAATGAGCTATTGATGTTGAACTCATGACGCGATTTTCCTAGCAATTCTTCAACTTACCTTCTGATGTATATAGGGTGAGCCGACAATAAGGTCCGTTCAATGTATTATATATAGTTTAGCAGATTTCCCATAAGTAAAATGAGCTATTGATGTTGAACTCATGACGCGATTTTTTTAGCAATACTTCAACTTACCTTTTGACCATAATAGGAGGCGACGAAAATGGGGTTCCTTTCCTTGTTTTATATATAGTTTAGTAGATTTCCCCTAAGTAAAATGAGCTATTGATGTTGAACTCATGACGCGATTTTCCTAGCAATTCTTCAACTTACCTTCTGATGCATATAGGGTGCGAAGACAATGAGGTCCGTCCATGTATTATATACAGTTTAGCAGATTTCCCCTAAGTAAAATGAGCTATTGATGTTGAACTCATGACGCGATTTTTTTAGCAATACTTCAACTTACCTTTTGACCATAATAGGAGGCGACGAAAATGGGGTTCCTTTCCTTGTTTTATATATAGTTTAGTAGATTTCCCCTAAGTAAAATGAGCTATTGAGGTTGAACTCATGACGCGATTTTCCTAGCAATTCTTCAACTTACCTTCTGATGTATATTGCGACGATTTTCCTAGCAATTCTTCAACTTACCTTCAATGATTATATATAGTTTAGGTTTCCCATAAGTAAATGAGTAAGGTCCGTTCAATGTATTATATATAGTTTAGCAGATTTCCCATAAGTAAAATGAAAGCTATTGATGTTGACTCATGACGCGAGAGATTTTTTTTAGCATACTTCAACTTACCTTTTGGGGACCATAATAGGAGGCGACGAAAATGGGGTTCCTTTCCTTGTTTCTATATATAGTTTAGTAGATTTCCCCTAAGTAAATGAGCTATTGATGTTGAACTCATGACGCGATTTTCCTAGCAATTCTTCAACTTTATCCTTCTGATGCATATAGGGTGCGAAGACAATGAGGTCCGGTCCATGTATTATATACAGTTTAGCAGATTTCCCTAAGTTAAATGAGCTATTGATGTTGAACTCATGACGCGATTTTTTTAGCAATACTTCAACTTACCTTTTGACCATAATGGAAGGCGACGAAAATTGGGGTTCCTTTCCTTGTTTTATATATAGTTTAGTAGATTCCCCTAAGTTAAAATGAGCTATTGGAGGTTTGAACTCATGACGCGATTTTCTAGCAATTCTTCAACTTACCTTCTGATGTATATAGGGTGCGACGACAATAAGGTCCGTTCAATGTATTATATATAGTTTAGCAGATTTCCCATAAGTAAAATGAGCTATTGATGTTGAACTCATAAGGGGGTTATAAGGGAGGCCTGAAATTAAAAAATCAAAAATAGCGTGTTTTGGTTTCGTAATGCTTTTTAGAGTGACTTTTGTTATAAATACTTTTGTCGTATACCGAAGTATGTATGAGTTATTAGCTAAAAACTATAGCGGACGTCAAAAATTTTATTTGGCTCAAAAGACCGGACTAAACTAAACTCGGTATCTGTATAAGCATTAACTCGTCCATGATAATAAGCTGTGCCAACATTTCCCGGGACGAACAGGAGTTGTAAGGAAGGCCTGAAATTAAAAATAGCGATATTTCGTTTCCTATTGTTTTCCGGCAGATATGCACATGTCAAAAGTTGTTTATTTTGTTATTTAGAGTAGCTTTTGTTATATTCACTGTTGTCGAATAACAAATTATAAACGATATATACCCTAAAAACTAATGCGGGAGCCAACAATTTTGTTGTGCACTAACGATTGAACCAAACTCGGTATGTGAATTTGCATTAATTCTTCCATGATTATTAGCTATATTAAAATTTTTAAGTTCAAACGGGAGTGGGGATTATAAGAGAGACCTGAAATGAAAATTCGTGTTTTTTCATTTTTTATTTGTTTTTCGGCAAACGTGTACATAATAAAAGTTGTTTACTTTGTTATTTAGAGTAAGATTCGTTGCATTCACTTTAGTCGTAAAATGAAGTAAACACAGGATATTTGCTAAAACTGTAGGAGTAAAACCGGGGTCATTAATTTTATTAGTACTTATTTTAGTGTTTTAAATAAACGCATATTATGACAAATGATGTTATGTTTTAGTCTTATGTGATAGTTTTAAGTATGATTCGGATTAGTGAGGGTATGTATATCCGTCGCCCTCTTCTCATTTATTTTCCCTGGAAAATAACTTTGTTATTTATTTCCAATAGAAATGTAAACTATAAGAGCATATTATTTAATTTGTATAATGTATTATTTATTATTATTATTAATTAACGTTCACTTTTTGCAACTTAGGCTAATCGGGACGGGCTATCTACAGGTTCCACCCTTTTCTAGCCAGGGTGGGATTTTAGGATGTTATTTAATGATTTTCGTCACTAAATAATTTAAACAAAGTCATGTTGAATTGGCACAAGGAGTGTTAGCGGAAGTTATAGAGATGAAACTCTTTGGTTCTGCTATTATATATTATCTTATCTCCGATATCTTGATGTTATTGAAACAAATATGCACTATTATAACAATTTAACGTTAATGGTAATGTCATTATGACAAAAGGCAATATGCATTTAAACTCGATATGATTGTTTAAAGTATTACCTAGGTTGCAGAAAGGGCTACGATCTCTTCCCCTTACCTATATTTTTGAATATTGAGACTTTTTGAACACTATTATTTAATTCCATCAGGTAGATAAATTATTAAAATAATATTTTGAGTCAATTATTTAAATAGAAGAATGTTGATAACACTCATGCGGGGGCGGTAGATGACGGGAGCCTAAAACAGTTAATTGAGTTTACTCTGGCATTACTGGAAGAGATTTCCATTGAGATTTAGTATTACGAATATAATCTAATGTACAAAACTATGCTTAAACTATATGTGCTCGGATTGTTTTTTGACAATTTGTCTTCATTAGAGATGATATTTAATTGTAATAAATGCTATTCATGATTATGGTTTGGAGTATTCAAAAAGTGTAGGGGGATAGGTTAGGAACACATTTTCATTTATTCTTTAAAACTAAAATTTCTATTCCATTAGTCCCCAGAAGTTACCCTTTAGCGTTGGATATTTCGGAAAAATAATTCGTCGTGGAGGGAAGTGTAATTGTACACTTCAAGTCTTGATTTAAAAATACCATTACTAGTCAGACAATAATGATTTCCCGGGCATCACCGAATACCTTAGCTAGTATTGAAATATATATATATATATATACACACACTAGCTCAGATACCCGGCTTCGCTCGGGAATTCATTTGGGGCTGAATGGTGATTTTGAAATTTACCCGTCCCAGTGTTTAGGGTTAACACCCGTCGTTTCTGTGGATTTGTTAATAATAAAATTATTTTTTTATGTAAGACTTCACTGTCCTACATATTGTCATATTTCCCGTTTCCTGTGCATTATGCATATATGTATTTGAATTATTAATGAGAAAATATTGACATACATTTGAATCAGTATATGTACGGGCAGGAGTGGGGGTTATAAGGGAAGCCTGATATTAAATAAGTGATATTTCGTTTCCTATTGGGGTTTTGGCAAATATGCGCATAATAAAGTTGTTTATTTTGTTATTTTGAGAAATTTGCTCAGCACTTCTTTTCAATATGAACTACCAGGTGCCTCACCTGAAAAAATTAATTCATATGTATGTCAATATTTTCTCATTAATAATTCAAATCTATGCATAATGCACAGGAAACGGGAAATATGACAAAATGCAAGACAGTGAAGTCTTACAAAAAAAATTAATTTTATTATTGTCAAATCCACAGAAACGACGGGTATTAACCCTAAACACTGGGAAGGGTATATGTCAGAATATTGTGCAAAGTAAAGCCATGCCAAAAGAATACCATCACCATCAGCCGCAAATGAATTCCCGGGCGAAGCCGGTATCTGGGCTAGTGTATATACACTTATATATATACTATATATAATATATATATATTTATTATATATATATATATATAGTGAAGCAGATATCTCCTAAGTAAAATCAGTTATTGAGGTTGAACTCATGACGCGTTTTTCCAAACGCTTCTTCAACTGACCATCTATGTATATGTAAAATTTTCGAAACTCCTACTCCATCTGACCCCATTTAAGATATACAAATAAATAAATATATATTTGAACGAACCTCATTTGGTCGTTTCCTGATTAGAACTAATGGACATATAACGCAAGTTGTCCATGAGAAAAATTTCCCTTGAGGAAATCTCCTAAAAATAATAAGGAGAAGGTGAAAATACTCTTAAAGCAATAAATATAGTATGCAAAATATTCTTTATTACTGTAGTTAGTATCTTAATCAGCAAGGACTTTATTTAGTACCCTGCTTTAGACAATTAACAATTTTAAGTAATAAGTATATCCTGAGTTTGTTAATGATTTCAATAATACATATGCATTTTTAATATAATGTATATTTTAAATTTGTTAGAATAGTATTTTAAGTTCTTAATGAGTATAAGTTTAGGAATAAGTACTTGTAGAAATATATTTATAGTTGTTACACAGTTTATGATAGATAAACTAACAATAGGTATAAGTAATACATAAGAATAATTGTATATAAATAATAAAAAAAACAAATGGTAATAATACATGAATTTTCAGCCACATGTGAGATTTGATGACTCAAAGAGTTTTATTACAATTTAAACTTATTTAAAGTAATTTTACAGAATTTGCTTCAATAATTAGAAGATTAAATATCCGCGAAAGGTTGAGGAAAATGTTTGAGGTTTAATAATGGATCTGGACTTTGTACAAGAGCAACTTTTGTGTGATTGATACTGCAGAATCCAGAAATTAGGGAAAAGTAGTCTTCCTGCATTAAGTGTTGATATTTGAAAACCGGTTTCAAGACATATTCAAGTCTTTAGTTTAAACGGGAACGCTCCAGAAATAGAAGAATACCACTAAATAACTGGTAATAAGGTAGCTAATAAAGCTCTGTATTTGAAAGTATTCAGTAGATTGACTGGGATTTGTTAGCCCTAAATTTAGCTACCTTTTTCCCCGTTCTCTTTTAGTTCTGGAGTATTTCCCTTTAATCTAAAGACTTGAAGATGATACTAATGTTGTGGAACCATTTTTCAAATATAAACATATAAATTCAGAGAAACTACATCTTTGTTTTCTTTGCAGCAGCTTTAGCCTGTCCGTGATGCATGACATAAAAGAAGAAAACCAGTACATAACTTTACCTATATATTTAATAAACTTCTTGAGGTATATTGTGTGGTTATATATATATATATATATATATATATATATATATATATGTATATATATATACGTGTGTGTGTGTGTACAGAACAAACAAATGTAATTATAAAAAGAAGGCCCACGCAGGGGCTGCTTAAACATTTATGACTAAAGTCCGTAGTTGTTAATGGAGGAAATCTGACCAGGAATAAAGGGGTGGGGTACTTTATAATTCAATATATCTCCACTAATATGAGTATCAAAAAATGTTAAAGCACCGATCTTTTTAAAATATCGACGCTGGACAAATGTCCTAAACATTTTTTCGTGACAATTATTAATCGTCAATGACCTGTCCAGTGCGGAATGGTCGTTTCAACTTATGTAAGAGGAAACGAGTTGAGCTGAATGTTGAATAATCTGCGGGTGGGGAGGGGTTTTTATTGATGATCCTTGCCACTAAACTGTGAAGAATTATTTGGAGTTATATATTATCTCCAGATAAGAGACATTTTTAGAACATTTTGATTTAAACATTTTTTTTTTAAACGGTTTAATGTTTGGAATAAGTCAACTTACAATAAACCAATGCTGACTTTGCACAACATGCTAGAGCGGAAGTCGGATCTGGGCTACCTCGGATCACACCCACTGGCTCGGGTCGCTTTTTGGTGCCAAAGACGAAGATGTTGCCTAACAATGACGTTTACTCCCACATTGTTTTAGAGCGACAGCGTTTTATTTAATTTGTGTGGTAGAGAAATAATAGTACCAACGGAGATGATTAAATATAAGATAAAGTTGCAGTTAAGAGAGCTAATCTTTGAGCAAAAGTTGATCTTAAAACAGATGAATCTATAAAAAAAGGCAAGTTTTTATAAAGTAAAGTAGTTGTAAAGCAACAAAGTTTTTTTTCTGAATAAAGATTTTCTATAGCTATTATTCCTATAGATTCTGCGCACAGTTTCTACCATAGAGTAACAAAATAATTTGAAAAGAACTTACAAATAACTCTACAAATAACTCTTTAGAATTGATGAATGACAACCTTTTAAATTAATGAAGTTTGTCAGACCTAAACAGCATAGTTTTAAGTACAACCGGATCCAATCCTGCCAATTTATATAAAGTTGCTGTGCCTGAAACTCTATCGGGATTCACATCATACTTAATGGCCATAGTCCCATGTTCTTCTGAAAATAATGTCCCTATAATTTCATCATCACTAACGTTCAAAGCAAAATTACTAAAAGATCTGCTTAGCAATTTCAAAATAACCTTCAAAAAAGGTATTTTTATATTAGAAATCTTCATTAATGCTATTTATAAGTTTTTCTTCATTGACGGCGCAATGGAATTTTTGGCCTTCGTTATTGTTTAAAAAAAGTTCATCATTAAATGAATTTAAATATTCATATTATTAATATTATGTTATTGTCTTCAAGAATTTCTTTACAAACTTGGCACAGCAGTACAACTTCATCCTTTTTGCTTAAGTTTTCTCCATGGTTGACAGAAACAGGAATATCTCTTTTATCAGCTTTATTCCATATATATTTGTAAAGTGATTCAGCGAAAGTAATGTAAAACGTAATATATAACTTTATTCATAAAGTTCTTAATTGCCGCCCAAAATCCTTTACTAAAATCTACCTCGTGATTTATAACGTCAATTTGAAAGTGTTTAAAGAAATCATTAGCATTGTCAAAGGTTTTCATTTTTTTAATAAATTGTGTCTGCACTTCTATCACTTTTTCTTTATTTATACTGTTACCTGTATTTCTTTTAACAAAAGTATCATATTTCTCATGATGCTCAGATGATATATTCTTCTTTATACTTACTATTTCATACTTCTGAATATCTCTAATAATGTCAGTAGCTGTCTTAAAAGACATAATACAGTGGTGAAAAACGAAAACTGAAATAATAAACTGAAGTATATCCATATATGCTGTAATATTATCTGTACCGTTTTTTGTACGCTCATATACAGACTTTAAAATGTCTGACAAGGATAATGAGGTGGCACATATACCTGTGCATTGAGTGCTTGCAATTGCTAATTGTGTTCTTCCTGCCGTTGGACTTCTTTCTAAGTTTATGTCAGAAGTGGAATCTCCTATTAACCTTAGATCTTTAGCAATACCTAGCCACACCATTTTTGCTTCTTCATCTTCGGAAGGGTTTATGGTTTGCTCATGTTTTATACGGTCTGAAATGGCGAGTATATTTTTCTGAAATCTATAAGCTACTATAAGCCATTTCTTGACTGCACAAGCTACACGAAGCCATACGCCAATATCAGCTGTCTTATGGAATCTTGACAATAGCTTCCCTTTTTCCTCAAAATCATATACATCTCTGTCAATATTACGAAAAAATTGATCAAATATCTGCTTTATCTTCCCACGTGAACTTTGGTTAAGAAAACAAACTTTCATGTCCGGAGCGTAATACCCGCTCTCAGGTAAACCGAGCCAGCACAAATCCCAAGTATTTTTCTTTTTGTAGCGATCGAAGCTTTTATAGACTCTTGATAGGTGGTCGATATACACATTGCTTTGAGTTGATAGTTTATCCTTTTGATCTGAATTTGACATAACCCTTATCAACGGAACCACTGTTTGTGCATCCTCATGTAAATAAACAAATACAAAAATGATACCAATTCGAATTCTTTCTTTGTCATAGCTGTGTTTGATACATTTTTTAATAAACCCATGTATCATAGTTATCTTGTCGTCAGGGAGACCAAAGTCATCATTCTGAAAATCATCCACTTTTTCTGGAACCCCAAATAGATACAAAGCTAGTTTTTTGAAAAGATAATCTTTTTCGTCTACACAAAGATTGTATTCGTCCCACAAACTTTCATTAAAACAATCTGAAATTTTTTTTTGCTTGCTTCGTGTATTCTTCATCCACTCATCCAAGTTCATGATTGCGTTAAGTATCAATCTATATTTATGTAAATAGGTTTTCAATCCAACAATATCTTTTTATCAAGTGACCTGGAAAAAAAAAATACTAAATAACATAATGTCCTGATAAAAAGAGAATATATATTAAGATAAATAGGGAAATAAACCAAGTATTTATGATATATAGGTACAAATTATAAATGACCTCTACTGGCATCATTGGAATATTAATATAATAATAATATTATAACTCAGTAGAGATCATTGGAGTTATAATCTTAGCAGATTCCATTTGATGCCAGTATATCTCAGTTATATATAAAATATATATAAGTAAAAATAATATATATATACATATATATATATATATATGTATATATATATATATATATATATATATATATATATATATATATATATATATATATATATATATATATATATACCAGCCACAGTACCCGGCTTCGCTCGGGACATTTGAGTCGGAAAGGTTTCATTTTGTTTTTGGCAATGCTTCTATGTGTACAACTCCCCGTCTAGGCGCACTTTTCCCAGTAACGGTCCGTTGGGCGACTTATGTGAAAAAAAATTTAGATTTGAAGAATAAATGAAAATAAGTCCCTAATCATTCCTTCTCCACTATTTGACACACCGTGAATAATTCAAATCATAATCATGGATAGCATTTATTATAATTAAATATCATCTATAATGTACGTATTTCTATACATAATCTAGCTAATATACCCGGCAATGCCTGGGAAATCATGTTTGACTGACTAATGATTGTATTTTTATAGAAAATCGTGGTAAAACCAATTGGAATCGGAATATCACAATTATTCATTTCAGGGATCCCTCATAACACCCACTCCCGTTTTGACCTAAAAATTTTAATATATCTTATAATCATGGAAGAATTAATGCTAATTCACATTCCGAGTTTTTTTAAGTTGGGTTCAATCGTTAGTGCCCAAAAACATTGTTGGCACCCGCTCTACTTTTTAGTGTATTTTTCGTTTATACTTTTTTATACGACAAAAATGAATATAACAAAACTTACTTTAAATAAAAAAATAAACAATTTGTGTCATGTGCATATTACAGAAAACCCAATAGAAAATGAAATACCGCTATTTTTCATTTCAGGCCTCCCTCACAACCCCCACTCCTGCTCGTCCCTAGAAATTTTAGTATGGCTTAGTATAATAAAGGCGTTAGTGCTAATACGCATACCGAGTTTTCTTAAGTTCGGTTGAGTCTTTTTTGCCAAATAAAATTGTTGACTTCCGTTATAATTTTTAGCGTATGACGCCTTTATACTTCGTTATACGACGATAGTGTGTATAACAAAAGTTTCTTTAAATAACAAAATAAACAACTTTTGTTATGTGCATATTTCCGGAACCCCAATAGGAAACGAAATACCACTATTTTTAATTTCAGGCCTCCCTTATAACCCCACTCCTGCCCGTCCCTAGAAATGTTGGTATGGCTTATTATAATGAAGGTGTTAGTGCTAATACACATAACGAGTTATATTTAGTTCGGTTGAGTCTTTTGTGCCAAATAAAATTGTTCACTCCTGCTATAGGTTTTAGCGTATATCTCGTTTATAATTCGGTATACGAAAAGAATATATATATGACAAAAGTACTCTAAATAAAAAAATAAACAACTTTTGATATGTGCATATTTGCCGAAAAAGCAATAGGAAACGAAATATCGCTATTTTTAATTTCAGGCCTCCCTTTCAGGCCACTCCTGTTCGTCTCAGAGAATATTAATATAGCCTAAAGTCTAAGTTGGGCTAGTAGTAATATACATACTAAGTTTCATAAAATTCGGTTCAGCCGTTTATGCGTGAAAAGGTAACAAACAAACATACACGAAAGAAACAAAATGCAGTTATGGTGTCTATGACATGTGAAACGAAAAGTTATCGTGAAATTTCGCGAAAAAAATCAATGTACAGACAGAGGTTACAATTTTATATATATATATATATATATATATATATATATATATATATATATATATATATATATATATATATATATATATATATATATATATATATATATATATGTGAAATGTGCATATAACAAAAGTTGTTTATTGTGTTATTTAGAGTAACTTTTTTTATATTCACTTTTGTTTTATAACAAAGTATAAACGAGATATACACCAAAAACTAAAGCGGGAGCCAGCTATTTTATTGGGCACTAACAGATGAACCGAATTTAACAAAACTCGGTATGTGAATTAGCATTAATTTTTCCAAGATTGTAAGCTATAATAAAAAAAATAGGTTCATACAGGATTAGGGGTTATAAGGGAGGCCTGAAATTAGAAATTGCGATATTTCTTTTCTCATTGATTTTTCGGTAAATATGCACATAATAATATAAGTTATTTAGTTTGTTATTTAGAGTAACTTTTGTTATCTACACTTTTGTCGTTTACATAAGTATAAATGAGTTATACGCTAAAAACTATAGCGGGAGTCAACAATTTTATTTGGCAGAAAAGACTAATCCGAGTTAAATAAAACTCGGTATGTGAATTAGCGGTTACTCCTACATGATAATAACCTGTACCAACATTTCTTGGGGCGAGCAGGAGTGGGGGTTGTAAGGGAGTCCTGAAATTAAAAATAGCCATATTTTGTTTCCTATTGGTTTTTCGGCAGATACGCTTACGACAAAAATTGTTTATTCTGTTATTTAGAGACAACAATTTTATTTAACAAAACTCGGTATGTGAATTAGCATTAATTCCTCCATGATTATAAGCTATATTAAATTTTATAGGTTCAAACGGGAGTGGGGGTTATAAGGGAGGCCTGAATAAAAAAAGCGTGATATTTTATCTTCTATTTATTTTTTGGCAAACGTGCACATAACAAATGTTGTTTTCGTGTTATTAAAAGTAGCTTTTGTTTTAAATATTATTATATTATATTATATATTATTAAATTTAATATCCTAATCGCTTAAAATATCATGCAGTACAACGTCTATCGGGTCCGCTAGTATATATATATATATATATATATATATATATATATATATATATATATATATACACTCACACAAACACGCACACACACATGGAGATTTGATGACATTTTTCGAAAATCTCGTCATGAGTACGACCTAAATAGCTGATTTCCTTGAAGGGAAATCTGCTAAAATGAGCCTTTGTATTAACCAAAGCAAAACTAAATAAATGAATATTAGATCAGCCGTGGCAGTACTGCAGTAGACATTTACATTGATGGATACTCATTTGAAAACGTAACAGTATTTAGGATCAGAACTGAACGATGAGAATAAAAAAGTCCTTCAAGCAGGGTCTGCGTAAACTAAGCAGATTTCCCACGTGAAGTTTTACAACAGAGAAATCTGCCAACTAATAACAGTAGTAGTAACGAGTCTCTAAAACAATTTGATGGTAGCCGAACAGTTAAGGAAATGGAAGAACTCGCTTTCGGCGGAATGCTCCTAATAGAACCGACTTCAGCCAAACTCAACTCTTGTTATCAGGCACACACTTAATTGGCTCTATACTCGTACAATGTTTCAATCCGACGCATAATAACGGAAATATTTTTAATTATCGAAAATCCCCCCCCCTTTAAACCGCCCCTCCCTCTGGTTCGATTTCAGCCCTTAACGAAAATGATCTTTCTTTTTACATAAAACGATTAAATATCGACCGCTAGAGTGTTAACAGACATATATATATATATATATATATATATATATATATATATATATATATATACTAGCTCAGATACCCGGCTTCGACCGGGAATTCATTTGAGGCTGAATGGTGATGGTACTTTTTTGGCAAGGCCTTACTTTGCACAATATTTTGACATTTACCCGTCGCAGTGTTTAGGGTTAATACCCGTTGTTGGCATGTGTTAATAATAAAATTAATTTTTTATGTAAGTCTTCACTGTCCTCCAAATAGTCATACTTCCCGTCTCCTGTGCATAATGCATTGATTTCAGTTATTAAGGACAAAATATTAACATAGATTTGAATTAATTTTTCCAGGTGAGGTACCTCATTGTTCAAATTGGAATGAATTGTTGAGCATATCAATATTTCTACGCAAATTACTTGCTCCACACAGTGTTCCTGGAGAAATGTATAAAACAAAAGTTAATCTAAATAACAAAGTAAACAACTTTTATGATGTGCATGTTTGTTGAGAAACAAATAGACAGTAAAATATCGCGAATTTTTATTTCAGGCCTCCCTTATAACCCTCATTCCCGTTCTAACCTAAAAATTTTAATATAGCTTAGAATCATGGAAGAATTAATGCTAATTGACATACCGAGTTTTTTTAAGTTCGGATTAATCGTTAGCGCCCAATGAAATAGTTGACTCCCGCTTTAGTTTATAGTGTATATTTCGTTTATACTTTATTAAAAGACAAAAATGAATATGACAAAAGTTACTCTAAATAACAAAATAAACAACTTTTGTTATGTTCATATTTGCCAAAAAGGAATAGAAAACGAAATACTATTTTTAAATTCAGGCCTCCCTTACAACCCCCACTCCTGCCCTTCCCTAGAAATGTTGGTATGGCTTGTTATAATGAAAGCGTTAGTGCTAATACACATACCGAGTTTTATTTATTTCGGTTGGGTCTTTTGTCCCAAATAAAATTGTTAACTTCCGCTTTAGTTTATAGTGTATATCTCGTTTATAATTTGTTAAAAGACAAAAATGAATATCACAAAAGTTACTCTAAATAACAAAATAAACAACTTTTGTTATGTCCATATTTGCCGAAAAACGAATAGAAAACGAAATACCGGTATTTTAAATTCAGACCTCCCTTACAACCCCCCCTCCTGCCCGTCCCTAGAAATATTGGTATGGCTTATTATAATGAAGGCGTTAGTGCTAATGCACGTACCGAGTTTTATTTATTTCGGTTGGGTCTTTTGTCCCAAATAAAATTGTTCACTTCCGCTATAGGTTTTAGCGTATATCTCGTTTATAATTCAGTCTACGAAAAAAGTGTATATAACAAATGTTACTCTAAATAACAAAATAAACAACTTTTGTTATGTACATATTTGCCAAAAAACAATAGGAAACGAAATATCGCTATTTTTAATTTCAGGCTTTCCCTATAACCCCCACTCCTGTTTGTCTCAGAGGATATTAATATAGCCTAAAGTCTAAGTTGGGTTAGTAGTAATATACATACCAAGTTTCATAAAATTCGGTCCAGCCGTTTATGCGTGAAAAGTTAACAAACAAACAGACACCAAATAAACAAAATGCAGCTATGGTGTCTATAGTTAAGTTTAAAGTACGCGTGTAAGCCTTTTTAAAAAGCACTTTTATTAATTAAAACAATTACAACTTTGAAAATGTACAGAGTGACAGTCTAGAGCTACTGGGGAAATGACAAGGAGAGGAAAAATGGTAGGGGTTATAAGGAGAATAAATGCTGATGCTTGAGGTGTCAGCAGAGCGGATGTTCCCAAGACGTAACTCCTCCCTCCTTAGGCTGAAGCCGTCCTCGGCGAAGTAAGTGGTAAGCGAGGAAGCGATGATGAAGAAGCCGTCCGAGTTTCCATTTCGTTTGCTTCTGTTGGCTGTAGCCTGGTGATGAAGCCTGGTTGCTTATATAATATGTATAGTACACAGAATAATAAGGATATTATAAGAACAATTATGCATAAAATAAAATAAAAAGTACTAAAGTCAAAATCATCAGTGACCAATTCTTCTAGTGGCTCTATATTTAAATTAGTCTTATGTATATGATCAAAAGAAAATGAAGTTTCTTCCGCTATTGGCGGCATGTGAAAACTTAAAATAGGATATGATTCCCAGTAAGAATATGGTATGGGAGAATTATAAAGTATTTCGGATGAATTGACATATAAAAGTTCTGTTAATTTAGGATGGACAGTTACATTGTGTCCGTTATTATTTATAGTAAGATGGGACTCGTTATATAATAAAAATTGATTAATTATTGGTATGAATTTTATAAATGGACTGGTCTCCTTAATAATTAAACTCTTACAATTACTTAATTTCTTATGTTCTAATATATCTAAAATACAATTATCATAAACTTGACTAATATTTCTACAATAATAATAATCATTAAGAAGTTCACAGTGTCCTGTGAATAGCTCTGTATATCTCATAATAAAAGAGGGATATATTACTGTTGTCATAACCTGCCCTTTGTGATATACAGGATAGGATAAAAGGAAAAAGGTTTCGAATGTAGGAGATGGAAGTGGGATTTGGATAAAATAGGAAATGATATTATTGTGAATAGAACAATGTACTTTAGAAATTTGCCACAAGACATTAGGGTCATTTGATATGAAAGTTATATGAGTATTACTAATAAGTGATTCCAGTTCCCTGTAAGATATGATACTGGAATGAAGAATATTAAGTTTACAAAAATCTAAACTAGTTTCTATATCGTTAATAGTATTATATAGTAACATTAAATTATTAAACAAAATAGAGTACTGCTGCGTAAGCATTATAGCATTAGTTTCATTACTAAAATACTAAAAATATTTTTCTAATCTAGCATTATTATTTTCAATTATTAATATATCTTTATTAAATTCATTAATTAATTGCTTATTAATAGATAATTGGTTTTCAACATTATGTTCTAAATGATAATTATTAGACTGTATTTTACTAATGATAGCATCATATTTTTGTTTATCCTCAGCATCCATATTGCCAGTCAGCCATGAGATAGCCGTGCCTAAGCCGTTGATTAAACCGCGTTTTGGTCTACTTTTGTTTATTTTCAAGTGGTCTAGTTTGTCCTGAGTATATTTAAGGTGTACACGGATAGAATCCACAAAATTTTGATAATTTTTCTTCGTATAAATGTTAATAATTTTTTCAATACTTGTCAGTTCTTTTTGTAGTACATCAGTGTCAATGTGATGAAAATAAGTGTAAGTTGAATTAATGAAAAATGAATCCTGTATTTTTATGGCAGTGACTCCAGGTGTGTCAGTGAGGTCCATTTTTTTGGGGACAACCCAGATAGGAGAGTACTTGGTCTAATAATATTACTTTGAAGAAGTTTATCTATTTCTATGTCTACATCCTTCCGAAAAAATTCCGGATATCTATAATTTTTAGTATAAACTGGTAACTCATTAGTGGTTACTATTTTATGTTTTAAAATATTAGTGCTACTTAATTTATCATGCTCACGTTTAATTATTTCGGGGAATTGTTTAATTAAATTTATAATTTTTACTTTTTCCTCCTCATTCATATGGTCAGTCCGTATGAGATGGGGGAGTTCCTTAACGACATCCTTTGAATCCACGGGACAATTGGTCACAGGATTTGCTGGATAAATCGATTCTACTTCATCTACTTCCATAGGCTGGGGACTAATGGTCATCAGCTCTGTGGAAAAAGCTAAGCATTTTGCTTTGCCATCTACTATATCTACTAAACTTTCTTCTATAAAGGCTTTATTATTTATATTTAGTGGCTTAAAAATTCCTAAACCGCTGTTGGGAATTGACCTAACAGGGAAAGAAATCATATTTAAACCAGGTTTTAAAAAAATTTTGTCATTTTTATTTTCCATCGAAAATAACAATTTTTTAAACCCATTATTAAATTCTAAAATGTTTTTATTAAAATTAACATTTGCTTTTATTTTACTCATAGACTCGTGTCCTAAAAGTATGTCATACCTAGGTGAAAATTTAAATAAATACATTTTCATAAAAAAGCTGTTAGGAAATATTTTATTTGTAGGACATAAAATATATTCCGAACCTTGTGTTTCGCCCACAGGTGTTTTTACAAAAAATTGTTCTCTGAATCTACGCCAATGAGAGGGTACTATTTCTGGATTGATATAATTTTTTAAAGAACCTGTGTCTATTAGCCATTTTCTGTTTTCCTGGTCCAAAAAGTAAGGGAGTGACTTATCCATAGCTTTTAGTTCAAATCTGGATCCGGTGGCTTGTGTGGGTGGTGACTTCTGTCTAAAAAATGGTCTGTAAGTTTGTTTATTGTGTCTGTTAGTGTACTTAGTTGTTCTTGCATGTACTGTAGTTTGTTGTCTGTTTCTGAATTATTCTGTTTATTTGACTCAACATATGTAATTTCATATGGGGAAATGAAATTTTTATTTGGTTTGGGTTGTATTGATTTCATAGAAACCGTGTTTTGACTATTCCATTTGGGAACAGAGGGTTGTTGTTGTACAAATGGTTGAATTTGTTGGGGAAATGGTTGAGTTTGTTGGAAAAAGGGTTGAGTTTGTTGGAAAAATGGTTGAGTTTGTTGGGGAAAGGGTTGAGTTTGTTGGGGAAAAGGTTGTGCATTAAAAGGTCTTGGTTGAAAAGGTTGAGCAAAATTTTGATTCTGTTGAAAATTTGGTCTAAATCTAGGGGGAGATATTTGATTTGAAAAATTGGGAATTTTGAAATTATGTTTGTGTTTATGTGTGTCTATTTTGTTCATGACTTCCATTGTATTGTTTAATTTTAACTGTGTTAATATAATGCTGCAGTCGTTAATCAGTTTTGACCTAGCGTCGTTTAAGTCTTGAATTTGTAGTACCTGTAAGTAGGGTGTACACCGTGTATAAATGTCTTTACGAGTGTCGCGTCAAGTTGTAGTATCAGCTGGTCTAGTAGAGAGCCAGTGACCTTATCTAGTTTGTATCGGGTTACCACGGTAGTTCGTTTTTCATCTAGTCTGTTAAGGAATTCTATCGGGTGTTCTCGTGGGTAAGATCTCATGACAGATAGCTCTGCTATGAGGTCTGGAATTGTCCTATTGTCAGCAAAATTTTTCCTAAGAGATTCTAGTAAGTCCGTTATTGTTGCACAATTATTATTGTAGGCAACAGCTTCGGCAGGACCATCTAAATGGCACATAGCTGCTTTAAAAAGTAACCAATGGTTATTTTCCTTTTCTTTATTATTTATTTTACAATAAGAATTAAATAACTCTTCGCATGTGGCTATGAATTGTGGCAATTTATAACTAGTTCCATCATATCTAGGGATGTACTTTAAAATATCCATGGGGAGGGGGTTGGATATCATTTGGATTTCGCTTAAGGCTTGGTTCAAAATTTCTTTTTGGATTTGGGGCATTTCTTGGTTGGTTGACATATTTGGGTTTAATTTAGAGGGCTTAATTATAATGTTATTTTTATGAGCTATACAGAGGCTACTCACACTGTAGTGATGTTCCTCCGGGTCTTCCTCCAGGTGACAAGACGAATCGGATGATGATGTAGAAGTGCTGCGTTTTCTGCTCCTCCAGATTCCTTCTTGCTGCTGCTCCAGGCTGTCGTCTGCTTGACTGCAATTGGGGGGAACTCGGGAAATAGATCACAAGTAAAAAGTGCAAGGCTTCGCTATACTTGGGTAATAAGCAGTTAAGGATTAAGATCCAAAGTTTTCAAATACGTGGGAAATAGAGCACACTTAAAATGAAAACTTCTGCTAAGTCCCTGTTCGGGCGCCAGTTAAGTTTAAAGTACGCGTGTAAGCCTTTTTAAAAAGCACTTTTATTAATTAAAACAATTACAACTTTGAAAATGTACAGAGTGACAGTCTAGAGCAACTGGGGAAATGACAAGGAGAGGAAAAATGGTAGGGGTTATAAGGAGAATAAATGCTGATGCTTGAGGTGCCAGCAGAGCGGATGTTCCCAAGACGTAACTTATGACATGTGAAACGAAAAGTTATCGTGATATTTCGCGATAAAATTGTAACCTCTGTCTGTACATTGATTTTTTTCGCGAAATATCACGATAACTTTTCGTTTCACATGTCATAGACACCATAACTGCATTTTGTTTATTTGGTGTCTGTTTATTCCTATTGGTTTTTTGGCAAATATGTACATAACAAAAGTTGTTTATTTTGTTATTTAGAGTAACATTTGTTATATACACTTTTTTTCGTAGACTGAATTATAAACGAGATATACGCTAAAACCTAAGGTTTAAGGGGGTTGTAAGGGAGGTCTGAATTTAAAATACCGGTATTTCGTTTTCTATTCGTTTTTCGGCAAATATGGACATAACAAAAGTTGTTTATTTTGTTATTTGAAGTAAGTGACGGGAAATATGACAATTTGGACGACAGTGAAAATTTACATAAAAAAAATAATATTATTATTAACAAATGCCAAAGACGGGTATTAACCCTAAACACTGGGACGGGTAAATGTCAAAATATTGTGCAATGTAAAGCCTTACCAATAAACCATTGCCATTCAACCTCATATCAATTCCCCGGGCGAAGCCGGATATCTGAGCTAGTATATATATATATATATATATATATATATATATATACATATATATATATATATATATATATATATATATACATATATAAAATTGTAACCTCTGTCTGTACATTGATTTTTTCACATGTCATAGACACCATAACTGCATTTTGTTTCTTTGGTGTCTGTTTGTTTGTTTGTTTGTTACCTTTTCACGCATAAACGGCTGAACCGAATTTTATGAAACTTGGAATGTATATTACTACTAGCCCAACTTAGACTTTAGGCTATATTAATATTCTCTAAGACGAACAGGAGTGGGGGTTATAAGGTAGGCCTGAAATTAAAAATGGCGATATTTCGTTTCCTATTGGTTTTTCAGGAAATATGCACATAACAAAAGTTGTTTATATTGTAATTTAGAGTAACGTTTGTTATGTGCACTTTTGCCGTATACGGAAGTATAAATGAGTTATACGCTAAAAACTATAGCGGGGAGTCCACAATTTTATTTGGCACAAAAGACTCAACCGAACTAAACCAAACTCGCTATGTGAATTAATACTAACGATTTCCTTATAATAAGCCATAGTAACATTTCTAGGAAAGGGCAGGAGTGGGAGTTATAAGGGAGGCTTGAAATTAAAAATAGCGATATTTCGTTTCCTATTGCTTTTTCAGCAAATATGCTCATTACAAAAGTTGTTTATTATGTTATTTAGAGTAACTTTTTATATATGCACTTTTGCCGTATACGGTAGCATAAATAAGTTATGCGTTATAAACTCTAGGGGGAGTCCACAATTTTATTTAGCACTAAAGACTCAACCAAGCTAGCCTTCATTATAATAAGCTATACTAACATTTCTAGGGACGGGCAGGAGTGGGGGTTATAAGGAAGGCCTGAAATTAATAATAGTGATATTTCGTTTCCTTTTGCATTTTCGGCAAATATGCACATAACAAAGGTTGTTTATTTTGTTATTTAGAGAAACCTTTTTTTATATACACTATCATCGTATACGGAAGTATAAAGGCGTTATACGCTAAAAATTATAGCGGGAGACAACAATTTTATTTGGCACTAAAGACTCAACCGATATAAATAAAACACTCAGTATGTGTATTAGCACTAACGCCTTCCTTATAATAAGCCATACTAACATTTATAGGGACGGGCAGGAGTGGGGGTTATAAGGGAGGCCTGAAATTAATAATAATGATTTCCTATTGGGGTTTCGGCAAATGTGCACATAACAAAAGTTGTTTATTTTGTTATTTAGAGAAATTTGCTCAACACTTCTTTTCAATATGAACTACCAGGTACATTGATTCAAATGTATGCCAATATTTTCTCCTTAATAATTCAAATCTTTGCATAATGCACAGAAGGCGGGAAATATGACAATATGCAGGACAGTGAAGTCTTACATAAAAAAATAATTTTATTATTAACAAATGCCAACAACGGGCGTTAACCCTAAACACTGGAACGGGTAAATGTCAAAATATTGTGCAAAGTAAAGCCTTGCCAAAAATATACCATCACCATTCAGCCTCAAATGAATTCCGGAGCGAAGCCGGGTATCTGAGCTAGTATATATATATATATATATATATATATATATATATATATATATATATATAAAATTGTAACCTCTGTCTGTACATTGATTTTTTTCGCGAAATTTCACGATAACTTTTCGTTTCACATGTCATAGACACCATAACTGCATTTTGTTTCTTTGGTGTCTGTTTGTTTGTTTATTTCTTTTTTTGTTACCTTTTCACGCATAAACGGCTGAACCGAATTTTATGAAACTTGGTTTGTATATTACTACTAACCCACCTGAGACTTTAGGCTATGTTAATATTCTCTGAGACGAACAGGAGTGGGGGTTATAAGGGAGGCCTGAAATTAAAAATAGTGATATTTCGTTTCCCATTGCATTTTCGGCAATTATGCACATAACAAAAGTTGTTTACTTTGTTATTTAGAGTAACTTTTGTTATATACACTTTTGTCGTATACCTAAGTATAAAGGCATTTTAAGCTAAAAATGATAGCGGAAGTCACAATTTTATTTGGCTCAAAAGACTCAACCGAACTAAACCAAACTCGGTATGTGAATTAGCACTAACGTCTTACTTATAATAAGCCATTCTAACATTTCTAGGGACGGGCAGGAGTGGGGGTTATAAGGGAGGCCTGAAATTAAATATAGTGATATTCCTATTGGGGTTTCGGCAAATATGCACATAACAAAGTTGTTTATTTTATTATTTAGAGAAATTTGCTCAACAATTCTTTGGAACTACAAGGTACCTCACCGGGAAAAATTTATTCAAATGTATGTTAATATTTTGTGCTTAATAATTCAAATCTATGCATAATGCACAGGAAACGGGAAGTATGACAGTATGGAGAACAGTGAAGTCTTACATAAAAAAATAATTTTATTATTAACAAATCCACAGAAACGACGGGTATTTAAACTAAACACTGGGACGGGTAAATGTCAAAATATTGTGCAAAGTAAAGCCTTGCCAAAAAAATACCCTAGCGATGCCGGGTATCTGAGCTATATATATATAAATAATTTTCGTCATCTCCTGGGTAGGATCGATGGACATTTGAAGAAATTTTTCGAAACTCCCTTCATGAGTACGACCTCAATAGCTGATTTCCCTGAAGGGAAATCTGCTAAAATGGGTTATGACTGAGTAAAGAGACTATTATACATTCTTTGTTCGGAAATATAAAATCAGCAGAGCAAATTCTACAACGTTATCTAGTGTTTCTGTCAAGAATGGACAATACGTAGAAATGTAGTTGAAGTCCTTGACCAGAATTTGTGGAGATATTGCTCATGTTACACATGGACCTTGGATTTGCGAGCTTAGTGAGAAGAAACATTACCTTGTCAGACACTGTTGTTTGCTGAGAGGTAATTGGTATTTCACTAGAAGCAGATGTGGCAGGTAAACTTTACTGGTAATAATGTGCAGTTAAGTTCAGTGTGTGTTGCAATGGAAACGCATCTGGAATGGACACCTATGGGGCAGATACCTGAAGAAAATCATGGGAAAACACAATATCAGCTGTTGTGATGTGTATGTATTAATGAGGGTGAGCTTGAAGAGGAATATGGGCTTGTCGGTGGTCCGAAGGCCTCTCCCACTGATAAGCTGTTAGACGGAGAGGGTGCGGCTGAGCTGAACACCAACTAACTGGTGGTTAAATTTAACCATAAAAATTGGTTAAACCAAAATAATTGGTTTAAACAATTTTTCGACCTGGCCCATAACAACGGAGTTGTTTTGAATTTTCGATTCCCCTCCTCTAATATTAACAGCTAGAGAACTTGATCTTTTTTTTATTTATTGAGTTTAGTTATGATCAAACAAATAATGTGACCATTAACAGACGAATAAATATATATTTTGAATGTTTGAATCTTTTTCAGTAGATGTTTTAAAATCTCTTCAAGTAGTATCAAAGAAGCTCATTTCCCCAAAGGGTCCTCGTAAATAAATATGTAATTTTGATTGGGCTCAGTTTAACAGATTTCCCTTAAGGGAAATCAACTCAGGTTTTACTCATCACCTGATTTTCGAAAAAATGTCTTCAGATGTCCATCCATCAAAAAATCAAACAAACATTGCGACCTCTAGAGCGTTAACAGACAAATATATATATATATATATATATATATATATATATATATATATATATATATATATATATATATATATATATATATATATGTAACATAACATTTATAACATGTAAACATTTTTCTGGATTCACCAAGAATACTTTTTTTGTTATTGTGTTTAAATACTTCCATTCTTTCCCCATTTCCCCATAGACTTATTTCAAATATAATTTTGTTGACTACAACTTTTATGTCGCATCATTTTTTCATTATAATGTACCGTTTCTGAAATAAAGATATGTGCATTCTAAGGCTAAAGCATGTATCAAATCGAACATTTTACCGATATAAACTCGTTTAAACATTTGATTTTCTACAAGAATCCGCTATAAAAAGTCCTTCACGGAGCGGCTGCGTAAACTAAGCAGATTTCCCACACGAAGGTTTACAATAGATAAATATACATACAGATAACACTACCGTGAATGCTCAGTAAATGTACAATAAAAGTTAATACTCTCTACAACAGAAAGTAAGCAGAAAAAGGCAAATATCTCGGTTAATATTCAAGATAGAGAATAAATGTGTATATATTTATATATATATAGTTTTGAACGGACCTTTCGTCATCTACTACGTAGGATCGATGGACATTTGAAGAAAAATTTCGAAAATTGCGTCATGAGTACGACCTCAATACCTGATTTCCCTCAAGGGAAATCTGCTAAAAGTAGGACATTCCAGTGGAAATTCCAAAGTTATGGTCGCTGGAGAAGTACTGGAGAAGATAGCGAGGTTGAATATGGACTGAAAGGATTCTTTAGGGATCCCGATTACGGCATACCAAGTTTTAGAAAATAATTATTTCCTAATAATCTGTTATTCTATGAACCACCTAAATCTAAGGTTAAATACGAAATATTGTTTTCATTGAACGTTTTTTAGTAAGATACACGCAAATATTTTATTTTTCGTTCTTTAGTCGGAAATGTTTTTTTTTTTTTTTTTATTAATTCCGTACTCCATATTTAACTGTTTCAGGCGACGTTAAAGATGTCATTTGTTATCAGCTGAAATCGGACATTGGAATAGGGAGTGTTTAGAGGAGAAATTTAAAAATTCAAGATGTTTCCGTTTTTATAAGTAGGATCTTAAAATGCTGTAGAACCAATCTTGTTAAATTATTGATGCTCTACAATTGTCATTGTATGCATTTTTTCGTAACTCAAGTATTAACCGAGTTATTCTTACTGTCTTGTTTTCTACCGTCAGTAACCTCCTTCTAATTATCTGTTTTTTTTTTTAGACAAATGAATAGAGGACATGTGATGAGTTGAGATAACTGTTTTATGCAGTCGTTGCGTGACGGATTTTTTCGTAATCTACGAAAGGTAGTATCGGTGGACATTAGGTGATATTTTTCGGAAATCGCGCCATGAGTCAAGAAATCTGATATGTATGATGATGAGGTAATATTTTTATGATTGCTTTTTTTTTTTTTTTTTTTTTTAAATAAGTACTCACTAAGTATATGTGACAGGTTGGTTACCACCATCAGAAGTAATATTTAATCATCAGGTTAGCCAGGTATTAAACTTACTAAATAAACCCAGAGTGCGATCGAGCGTGTTGGTCCGTTTGGGGCTGGGCAAAAAAAATTTATTTAGTGACGGAATTCATTAAATAAAATCATTAGTCTCACCCTGGCTAGAAATGATGTCAACCTGAAGGGAATCCGTCCCAATTAGCCTTAGTCGCAAAAAGTGGACGTTAATAAATAATTTAAATTTAAACGTACTCTTGCAATAAGCGATTTGAAGTGAAATACTTACGTTTGTAAAACGAAGATATAAAATTAAAGGATAGAAATAAGCAACTATAACATTATTCAGTGTGTCCTTGACGACCTTCTTCTCATGGGATCCAAGCTCAACTGGCAACTGTGAAACGCAGACCTACTGCGCGAAACTGACAGAACGTGACTGCAGTCACATGAGCAATTGCAAATGAGTATTTGCATCCTGCTTTTGCTTACATAAAGCCAATTTATTTGCTCTAAACCCTCTCCCCCTCCCCCTGGTCGGTTTTCAAGCGTCAAAAAACTCGATCTTTTTTATATAAAACGATTATATTTCAAATTTGGTAACGATGAGACAAAATTGCGACCGCTACACAACCACACACACATATATATATACAATTTTGAACGGACCTCATTTTCGTCATCTACTAGGTAGGATCGATGGACATTTGAAGAAAATTTTGAAATTCTAGTCATGACTGCGACCTCAACAGTTGTTTTCCCTTAACCCTGGAATGGTAAGGTGTAAATTTTGGAACACGAAAGGTAAGGTGGGGCACTAGGTACCCCAATTATTAAAGATTTTTTACGCTATGATAATAATTTTTATTTACATAAACAACATATTTTCTCTATTTTATAAACATTTAGCTGTCTTTTAAAAATAAGAATATTTTAAAAAAAAAAACTTACTATGTTTTATAAGTAATTGAAAAAAAAAATAGAATTATACCTATTATCTGGAGGAACTTAATTATTAGTCATTACAAGCATCACATACAACGATTTTGTGACTAGAACATATAAATCTATTGCATTTGCAACATTTTACAGTGGTTTTAGTGTCTTTGCCTCTACCACATAGATGACACCGACCGGACGAACGAGCGCCTTGTGTAGCGGGTGGCGGTGCTGGGCTGCTAACTCCGAATTGCTCCTCGATGGCCTCCCGTACAGATCTGGGAATGGTTCTTATGGTCAGGCGATGCATCATCCATGGCTTTATCAGCTCTTCACCTAATGACAGTAGATAATCTAACCTGCTCTCCATCTTCCCACCAGAACGGTGAATGTTTTCTCTCAAAATGATGTAGGCATTGATCCCAGCGGCGTTGAGCATTCCATAAAAAAGACATAGGGGCCATCGCCTGGTTTTTCGGCTACAGTTGTACTGGGCACACATTTGGTCGAAAACATCTACACCTCCCTTTGTATTATTATAAAAATGTATAATTTCTGGGATATTTTTTTCTTTTATCATTGATTGGCCTTGGTGCATATTCGATAATAGTAAAACATTTCTATTCTTTTTTGGGACATATGACAATAATGTAAGTTCATTGTCAAATACAAAGAGAGATGTTTCTGGTTTGCGGTTTTTTGTCTGTATGGTAAAAACATCAGGAACATCATCATCGTCTTCAACAGCATCGTTTTCTTCATCATTTGAAAAATCTTCAAATTCAGCAGTTGCTGAATCACGAAATAATTCTTGTAAAATTAATTCATCGTCCCGGCCTAACAAAAATACTTTTTTGTCGTCCATTTTATGGCTCACGTTATTAAAAAACAATATTAAAACTAATGTTAATAATTACTGAAAAGAAACACTAATGGTAAGGTGGGGCATACAGTACCCCAAAACGCAAATAAAAGCACCAAAACAACCTGCTAGGTCAAGGCTATGTCACACACTGAAGGGAGCATGTTGGGACAGGAAAACTCATGAAAGGTTTGCCCAGCCAAACTGCGCCACCTGGCGGAAATTGAACTACACACTTTTCCTGGAGCCCCACCCCACCATTCCAGGGTTAAGGGAAATCTACTAGAGGTGTGGAGGGCCGGGGAAGGGGGATACTGACTGCTGAAAACAAGGACGTACGAATGACTCGATTAGTATTTAAGTTACCAAAAAGTGGTTTGGACATGGTAGAGCATCAATAGTTTACAAACATTGGTTCTATAACATAATAACGGATATATTTCAAATTTTCGAATCCCCCCCCCCCCTTCTTAACCCCCCACTATTCCAACTCCGAATGTAGCCAATGTCAAATATGATGGTCTTGACTGAAATGATTAAATAAATAAATAAAAAGATCAAATATATATTTTTGATAAAAGAATGTAAGATCTTAATTGTTGCAATCACACAACGAATTTACATGCATCTCACAAAGTAAAAGTTCAATGAAAACCATATTTGGTATTTGACCTTGAAATGAAGTGGTTCATGATATAAAAGCTTATTGTTAACATGACATGATTAGAAGTGAGATGGCCAAAAACTAATATGTGGGAATATCTCGGTTAATAATCAATATAGAGTAAACAAGCAGATAACAACATTTGAAATAAGATTGGTTCTATACAAGTCAATCTGACGCATAATAACGGAGTTAATTAGAATTTTCGAAATTTCCACCCTTCCACTTTTCCGACTTCAGACATTAACGAACTTGACCTTTCGTTTTGTATGAACCACTTATATATCAAGTTTGGAAACGGTCAAACAAAAAATTGCAACCACTAGAGCGTATATATATTTATATATATATATATATATATATATATATATATATATATAAAATTGTAACCTCTGTCTGTAAATTGATTTTTTTCGCGAAATTTCACGATAACTTTTCGTTTCACATGTCATAGACACCAAAACTGCATTTTGTTTCTTTCGTCGTATACCGAAGCAAAAATGAGTTATACGCTAAAAATTATAGCGGGAGTCAACAATTTTATTTGGCACAAAACACTCAACCGAACTAAGTAAAACTCGGTATATCTATTAGCACTAACGCTTTCATTATAACAAGCCATACCAACATTTCTAGGGACGGGCAGGAGTGGGGGTTATAAGGGAGGCCTGAAATTAATAATGGTGATATTTCGTTTCACCACAATATCTTGTGCTTAATAACTGAGATCTATGCATAATGCACAGATCACGGGAAATATGACAATTTGGAGGCAGTGAAGACTTACATAAAAAATTAATTTTATTATTGACAAATGCCTACAACGGGTGTTAATCCTAATTAGTGGGAATATGGTGAAAATATTGTGCAAAGTAAAGCCTTGCCAAAAAAATACCATCACCATTCAGCCTCAAATGAATTCCCGAGCGAAGCCGGGTATCTGAGCTAGTATATATATATATATATATATATATATATATATATATATATATATATATATATATATATATATACACTGTTTTGATTAATCTTGTAATAACTACTCCATTCTAATTCTCAGTGAGTTCATTTTCACGATTACGAATATTACGAACAAATTGGAAATTAAGCAAACTGCAGTCACCTTTTTGGAAAAATAAGACTTTAAAAAGAAAAAGTCCGTCACGCAGGGGCTGCGTAAAATAAGCAGATTTCCCTCGTGAAGTTTAGTAATTGATAAATCTACGTACTGGTAACACAACACCACCGTGAATAAATACAAACGGAAATAAGAAATGTTTTATCCAATTTCAATAACCTGCCGACAGGAAGCGTTAGGTTAGAAATGTAAACAAACGGGTCTGCCCGCTTCACACCGGAAAGAAAAACAATTACTGAAATATATCAGAATATAACATATTAATTTTATTGAGAACTATTTACTATATCTAGTACTGTAATTAATAATAAGTCAGAATAAATGTTATCTCAATCAATAAAATTTTAGTAGTCCAAAACCTTAAGACGGGGGAGGGGGGGGGGGGTCACCGGTATATTTGCATGTATCTCGTATAATAAATGTCTCTTGAATACAATTTTTGGTATTTAAACTTCGAAAAATGTGATTTATTATGTACCTGAGTATTGTTTATGTAACATGAGTAGACGTGGCGGTTTGCTGATGGCTGAAAACTGAAAAATGCCAATATCTCGGTTAATATTCAAGATAGAGAATAAATGTATATAACAATATTTATAGTAAATGTAATTTTCAAAAAGATTGATTCTATACAATTTTTCGATCCGACGTATAGTAACGGAGATATTTCTAATTTTCGAAAATCCCCCCTCTAAACCCCCACTCCCACTGGTCCGATTTCAGCCGTTAACGAACTTGATCTTCCTTTTTACCTAAAATGATTAAATACCGAGTTTGGTGACGATTAAATAAAAATTGCGACCGCTAGAGTGCTAACTGACAAATATATATATCTATATATATATATATATATATAGTTTTGAACGGACCTCATTTTCGTCATCTCCTGGGTAGGATCGATGGACATTTGAAGAAATTTTTATGCATGAAATTGATTGTTTTGATGAATAGCATACTAAAATTTGTAGTTAATTCAAATACATCAACTTAAAATGTATATTTTACAAAAATTCAAATCGTCAATTAGCCCTATGGAACGATTGTTTATTGTCATCCTTGTAAATAGTTTTATTTTCAATTGCACCTTATTTTCAATATGTTTTAACTGGACCATATTACGGACAAGATATAATTGTGTATAGCTGAGTTCTAAGTCATGAGACAGTGAATGCGCAGTACTAGCACGAAGGCTATTGCGCATGCTCCCGGAATCAGTCTGAACGACTCTCGAGAGGTACGGAATGTATCGCAAAACATATCAGTGTGTATGAGCTAATGATTATCTAATATCTTGGTGATGTAGAATAAATGTCGATATAACCTGCAAGTCTTGCTCTAACCTCAAGCTAATACGTTGCAACAATTAATTTTTGTTTTTAAAAAAAAGAAATTGGTTTTCGATACTACAATTTTAATATCGAAATACCGATATATCGGGGGGGGGGGGTAGATATTTCAAGTATTATTTAGATATTAATCCCCCCTCACCATCCCCCTCCTGTCAATAAGTCCGCCATTTAAATTAAATTGACGAACTTGACATACATTCAAGCGGCGATGATAATTGTGAGCCTTAAAACGGCATTGAAATACCGATGGGGTGGTCATTTGACGATTATATATATAAATATATTAAAAGACTGTTATAGAGTGTTAACAGACTATTAATTTATATATATTTTGATATATATATATATATATATAGGTTTTGTCTAAAAAGGTATTTGTAAGTTTTAAGTATCACAAATATTGCGTAATTTATAAAAAAATATATGATCTTTACATTTTTAAAAATATCTTTAAGTATAAAAATATCTCCTGTAAGTTTAAAAAAAAAATTAAATGACATTTGAAAAATTATTTATGTAAACATGCAAGTATATGATTCCATAACTTTCTAATATCACTAATCAATAATAAATTACGTTTTTTAGTGCATTAAATAAATTATTATTTTAAAATGTATGATTTTCCAATAATGTTTAATCAATGCTGCTTCAATTAGCCCTATTTTTATTATAATTTAGGAACGATTGTTTATTGTCATCCTTGTAAATAGTTTTTATTTTCAATTGCACGGCATGCTGGCAAATATGTTCAGCTTTGGGTAGTACACGTCCTCACATCCCACCAAGCCTACCACCCATCCCCACCCCTATGCGCCGACTGTCTCATGTACCATGAACTCAACTATATCTAAGTGTGTTAGATAGTACATAAAAGGACACTGAGCAATTATAGTGAATTTTCTACAAAACGCTTACCTATTTTGATTAAATATTCAATAAATGGCGGGGAAAGTGGGACAGATGTGCTTATACCCACAAATGAACAGCTTTTACAGAAATATTTTACCTCTTTGTAATTCAGGGTGCAGAAGGCCTAACTATTACCTATATGGAGCATGTAACTATCAAGTGAATCATTATCACATTAATAATTTCCTTCTCCGAGTGTTTTGTACTTTTCTTTAGTCTCCTTTACACTATGGCTAGGTAAATAATAATTTCGTCGTTTTCTGTTTGTCAAATTGTTGAAAAGGCTTATTTGTTTTAAAATTGGTCCATTAGTCCCAAATTGACTCAAAATTATATTTAGTTCTGACATTCTAAGTCTCTAACTGTGACGTATATATTTTTAGTTTTTACTCTCTATCCGAGCATATTATTTAAATGAGTTACAAACATTTTTTTGAATTCTGTTTCCAAGAAGAAATAGTTATTTTTAAACTTCCTGACTCAAATACTTGTAAATGCTATAGTTACACTGAAAAAACATTCACCCACCTGATTTATGAATGTAGACTGATTGAAAACATACAAAGACTTGTAGCAACCCTTAACCTAACCCCTACTAGAAGTTATACATTCTGATATCTGTGGTCCAATGAAAACGTTATCTAAGGGGGGAAGTCGTTATTTTATGACGTTTATTGATGATGCAACTGGCTATACTGTAGTCAGGCTTCTTAAAGAGAAAAGCGATGCTCTGAAGGAGTTTAAAAAGAGGCGATTTTCGTAGGAAATTTTTTCAAAGAATTTAACTTTCTAGAAGAGGGCCCACTTGAGATTTTCTGTGATAACCAAGGAGCAAAGGAACTATCAAAGAACTCAGTTTTTCACTCCCGAACAAAACATATTGATGTAAAACATCATTTCATTCGTGAAGCTATTATTAACGGAAAAATAGTTATCACTTATTTACCTACTGAGAAAATGCCAGCTGATGTGTGCACTAAGTCTCTTGGAAAGGACAAGTTTAATCTTTGTAAACAAATAATTGGATTGAGGAAGACTTCGTTTGAAGGGGAGAATGAAGGAAATCAAACTTGTCTACCTTCATCCTATTAAATTATTTTTTATATCATGTGTTGCTAGGTAGTAACACATGACTTGATATAACCTTTTTTCTATTCTTGTGATGTTATGTTGGTTATAAAAATATATTTGTGTTAAGTAAAAGATAATCCCAGTTTATTACTGAATTCTAACAGCTGCCACGTGGTCTCAGTGACAGTGTTTCCAGGAACTATTTAACCTATAGTTGAGTCAATAAGTAAGGTCTCCCAGCTAGGGTAGTAGGCCCTCCCCTTGTTGCCAGATCTACCCTTCCGCTGAGCCTCCAATGACGTTTTCATATTTCTCACATATTTTTTTCGTAGTTCCAATGACTTTATAAGCATAAAACCAATATTTTATTTTTCGTGATTAAATATCTGAAGCAATGGCATCTATTGCATAGAAAGGTAACAAGTATTTTCGACTTTACAAAGCTTTGAAGAAAAATATGATTTTTATTGCAAAAAAAGACATTAAATGTTTTAAAAACAAAAAGCTATGGAAGAGGAAAGACGCCTTCCATTTCCTCATTGGCAGAATGTCCGTCTTCTGAAGAATCAGATTCTTCCCACTCACTACTGCTACTACTGGTAATTGAAATGATCATTTGTTCAACTCTTTCTTCAATTACGCCATCCAGTTGAGCTTGAGACTTCATCACCTTCTCTGTATGCTTTACAACTTTTTCCCAATCCACTGAAGAAATAGTATTCATTTTTTCTTCTGTTAATTTTATCACTTCCGGCATTTTAAAATTCTTGTTGTTTAAAGCTACGTAACCTTTTATTTGAGCCCAAATCATTTCAATAGGGTTAAAGTGACAATGGTAAGGAGGAAGCCGAATAACCCTATGACCATGTACTTTTGCAATTTCATCTATTTCGTAAATAGGAAAACGTGGTTTATGAATTTTTACTAATTCGAGCAGTTCTGCTTTGTAGATATTGCTGTTATATTTGATTACCCTTGATTGTAACCACTTGATTATGTCATCTTTACTTTGAGACATCGTAGGATTTTTTTATATTTTTACACTATGATAAGGTGCATTGTCCATGACAATAACCCTCCCAGGTTTTAAATTCGGAATTAGCTTATCCTTAAACCACTCTGTAAATGTGAGGTGGCTCATTTCGTTATGGTAGTCCCCTGAATTTTTCTTGGCAACAAACAATAATTTTTGCATTAGGAACAAACCCTTCGACTCCACAAGCCTGTAGAAGAATAAGCCTGGTCCCAACTGGGGCTCTCATTGTTCCTTTTGCTGTATTATCAATCCAAATATGTGACTTGGAATGACCGCTCCCGCATGAGACTTCTCAACATTCTTCTACTTATATGTTATTGATGCAAAACATTATTTTATAATTTATCTACCGGATGGAATTAAATAATAGTGGTACCCTGAAAATATCATATCGAGTTTAAACGGATATTGTTTTTTGTTATAATGACATTACCATTAACGTTTAATTGTTATTATATTGCATATTTGTTTCAATAACATCAAGGTACATTATACAAATTAAATAATGGAAATGCTCTCATAGTTTATATTTCTATTGGAAATAAATAACAAAGTTATTTTCTAGGAAACATAAATAAATGAGGAGGAGGTGACGAAAATTTACGGTATAACCTCACTAATCCGAATCATACTTTGAACTATCATATAAGACGAAAACATAACATCATTTGTTATTCATATTCATTTATTAAAACTCCTTAAATAAGTACTAATATAATTATTGACTCCCGTTAAGCGTATATCCCGTGTTTACTTCATTTTACGATAAAAGTGAATGCACACAAAAGTTACTCTAAATAACAAAGTAAACAACTTTTGTTATGTTCACGTTTTCCGAAAAACAAATAGAAAATAAAAAAAGCGAGTTATCATTTCAGTCTCCCTTATAACCCCCACTCCTGCCCGTCCCTAGAAATGTTAGTATAGCTTATTATAAGGAAATCGTTAGTATTAATTCAAATAGTTTGGTTTAGTTCGGTTGAGTCTTTTGTGCTAAATAAAATTGTGGACTCCCGCTATAGTTTTAGCGTATAACTCATTTATGCTTCCGTTTACGGCAGAAGTGCATATAACAAAAGTTACTCTAAATTACAAAATAAACAACTTGTGTTATGTGCATATTTGCTGAAAAGCAATAGGAAACGAAATATCATAATTTTAATCTCAGGCCTCCCTTATAACCCCCACTCCTATTCGTCTTAGAGAATATTAATATAGCTTAAAGTCTAAGTTGGGCTAGTAGTAATATACCTACCAAGTTTCATAAAATTCGGTTCAGCCGTTTATGCGTGAAAAGGTAACAAACAAACAAACAGACGCGAAAGAAACAAAGTGTAGTTATGGTGTCTATGACATGTGAAACGAAAGGTTATTGTGAAATTTCGCGAAAAAAATCAATGTACAGACAGAGCTTACAATTTTATATATATATACATACACATATATGTGTTTAACTGTATTGAATAAGAGTACAAGCGAGTCAAGTTCTGCTCGCCTTAATCAAAACTAAGAAAAGTTATTAGTTTACGTCCGTCTTGTGCTACTAAGGTTGATTGGGACGAGTTACCTAAAGGTTTGTCTAAAAAAAAATCCTGGAGACCCGAAGAGAATCGAACTTACGACACTAGGCCTACCAAATGAGATTAAGTGCACGAAAGATTTTATTTTACTATTAAATTCATATCACTGTTCAAATATTGTTTACGTGCTACTCCTCTTTTTTACGCCTAAACCCATAAAACGTGTTAATTTACGTAGTATAAAGATTGGTATAAGGCAATTTAGGCAGAAAATAATGTCATTTCTTTACGCAAGGGTCCTCCCTTGTTAGTCTTACTTGGAAAGCAAGGAAAAAAGTTGCACTTGGACAAATATTGATGAGTAAGTGTTTGGAATAGGTTTTATACAACACAAAAGGGTTAGAAATAGCTTTGATACAATGCATCTGCTCGTTATCAGGTTGGTGCTGCATAAACTAAGCAGATTTCTCAATTGTTAGAACAACATATCACATTTTATTATTCATTTCTAAGCCTAAAAAAAAGTTCTGTTATTCTCAAAGTGGCATCAAGTGAAGGTCGCTGGGACAATGAAAAAAATTAATTTGAAGAACAACAAAAATCTTTTATTATTCAATATATTGAAATAAAACTTGTTGATCTCGTTCGTTAAAAACAAAATTCGATAAGGTGGGAAGGATTTCACTACCCTTATGAAAGGGCTCAAAACCTCAATGTCGGAACATTTTAACGTTATGGCATTTATTAGCGCCCATTTTGTGATACTAAGGGTAGTTGGGACGGGTTGTCTATAGGTTATCACCCTTTTCTAGCCCACCACTGAATAAATTCTTATTGTTCTGGGGGGAAATCGAACCCCCTAGGCTTACCAAGTGAGATTAAAATGTTGGTCTTAATATCACATGTAAACCTAGAAACCTAACCTCACTTTCTTTCGTTAAAAGATCTTTATATCACATCTCATAACACATTTCACATTTAACTGAGATATTTAAGGTTTTAGCAGATTTCCCTTAGGGAAAATCAGCAATTCAGGTTGTACTCATGATGGGATATTCAAAAAATGTCTCCAAATGTCTATCAATTCTTCTCAGTAGATGACGATTTGAGGTCCAAAAAAATAATATATATCTGTTCTAAAAATAAAGCTCTAGGGGGCGCAGTTTTTTTTTTTTTGCTTTTACTGAACTCAATATTTAAACGTCTTATGTAAAATGTTCGCTAATGGCAGTGAGAGTGTGGGGGTTAATAGGTGGCCTCTGTTACTATACTATACGGATCGAAAAATAGAAAGGATAGATTTTGTTGAAAATTTAATTTAATAAGTTAGTTTTTTTTTTTTTTTTTTTTTTTTTTCAACTGACCTTTATTATGTGAGACACAGGCAAATACGTAGTGCGATGACGTCATAACGTAGGATTATTCAGACTTGACTCGAACATATTTATTTGATCTATGCTATTCTTGATATTTAACTGTATCATTCGGAATGGGACGAATATTAGGGAAGGCGGGGGTGGAGAGGGGAATTCGAAAATTCAAAATATCTCTGTTAATATGAGTCTAATCAAAAAATGCTATAGAACCAAACTGGTTAAAATATTGTTGCTCCACAATTGTTGACTACATTCTTTTTTCGTCAAATAAATCTTAAGTGAGTTATTCGTATTTTCTGATTTTTAGCATTCAGTTAACGCCAGCTTCTACTCATTTAACTTAAGTGTAGAGAATAAATAGTGACATGAGATGGTACAACAATAAAGAAAGAATTTTATTATTTTTATGGGGCGCTTGAAAAACAATAATCGGCACATTATTTATTATATGCAATTATACTTATTATTATTCTATTTGTCATAAACCTTAGAGAAGAATTATGCTAATTTGAAATGTCAGAAAACTGATCTTTATTTAGACATTAAAAAATAATGAATTAATCTACATTTACATTAAATTATGATCTATTGAATTAAGTATTATAATTATTTAGATTAATATTTATATTGTACTTCATGCCAAAGTATTTGCTGTTCCTTTGTAATTTAGAAATTATTGTTATTTTTATTTACACATTTTTTAAGAAGTTATAATATACTAATAACCATGCTAGCAGTAATTGGCCAGACTCCTGGCTTCATGTTTGTAAACATAAGCCAAAAAAATATCTATATATCTAGTGACATGAGATCAGCAATTTGTCTCTTACGATTACGTGGAGAAACTGTTTAGTTTACGCAGCCCCTGCGTGACGGGCTAATTTTTGTGACTTACAGGTTATTTACATATTTCAAGTAACAGGACGGAGTCACGATCACCTGGCTACGCCACTGAGCTGATTTAGCAAAGTTAATTAATAAAAATAGTTTCAGAGATCCTGCTAGTGAACTCCAGTGGTTATTATTGCATACTGGAATTGTTCAACCACCTGGAGAACATCATCGAATTTTTCCATGGATTGTTGCATTCACTTACATCAACTTAGTCGCTGACTTTTTAATTTCAATATATCTGCTTGAGGATCACACTTTCAATGACAAAATTGAAACAATTCAGTGCGCTATTTCCTTCATACATCTGGTTGGAAAGATTTTCAATTTGAAGCTCCGCAGCACGGTTTTTTGGAAGCTGATGAGAGACACCAGGGAAATGTGGAAAGACTTATCCCAAGTTAAGGGCAATGAAGGGATTTTTGAAGACCTTAGGTAAGCAATATATTCAACATTTTTAATTTTAATCTACTTGCTCCTTATTATTTGGATGGCTGAGAATTTAATGGTATACGTCTTTATTTCTCTTAAAGAAAATACATACAAAATACAAAGATTATAATAATATTTCGTTGTTTACATTAAAAGAAAATTTAGTATGTAGACTATTAAAAGAGGGAGGGGTCCACTCGTCCGATTTTAGCACTTCACGAACTTGATCTTCATTTTTACATAGAACGTTTAAATGTCGAGTTTGGTATTGTTCAAACAAAAAATACGACCGTGCCATAAAAAATTAATTTTATTATTAGCAAATGCCAACAACGGGTATTTACACTAAACACTGGGACAGGTAAATGTCAAAATATTGTGCAAAGGAAAGCCTTGCCAAAAAAATACCATCACCATTCAGCCTCAAATCAATTCCCGGGCGAAGCCGGGTATCTGAGCTAGTAAATATATATATATATATATATATATATATATATATATATATATATATATATTTGTCTGTTAACGCTCTAGTGGTCCCAATTTTTGTTTGATCGTTACAAAACTCAATATTTAATCGTTTTATGTAAAAAGGAAGATCAAGTTCGTTAGTGGCAGAAATCGGACCAGTGGGAGGGAGGGTTTAAAAGGGAGGATTTTCGAAAATTCGAAATATCTTCGTTACTATACGTCGAATCGAAAAATTGTATAGAATCAATCTTATTGCAAATTAAATTTACTATAAATATTGTTCTATACATGTCTTCTGTATCTTGAATATTAACTGAGATATTTGCATTTTTATTCTGCATTGGTCGGCAGGAGTGGGCTGTTTGGTACTTTCCGAAGAGAGCTCTGGCAGCAGTTTTCGTAACTATTCGTCTCTAGTGTATAAGTTTAGTGATCCCTTACTACTTACTACACTTGTTATTGGGCAGATTTCTCGATTGTAAAACTTCACGTGGGAAATCTGCTTAGTTTACGCAGCCCCTGCGTGACGGACTTTATTAACTAAAGCTCAGTGCAGTGCCGCTGTCTTTGCGAAGATCAGTGCAGTGCCGTTTTTTTTTTTTTGTGGACTGAGTAATAAGAAGAACAGTGAAGCTATCAGTGCATACTGGGAGTAGTAGTTAAGAATAATTAACCAAGTGTGAAGTGCATTGTTACATAAATTGTGCAGTGATAAAAACTCTGAAGCTTGTGTGTGTTTAATTTTGCAATCCAAAAGAACTCTTATAAACAGCGTTTGTGACTGGTTTAGTAATAAACCTAAAACTAGTATATATATATATATATATATATATATATATATATATATATATATATATATATACGGATCTCTGGTCATTTAGAGGAAATTTATCAATAGTTGCATTATAATAACAAATTTTCCCCCAAGGGAAATCTGCTGAAATCTAGCAATTAATTTCGTAGACGCAAGCAAATTTTATTTCCTCAAATATATTTTTACCTAATGTTGTGTTGACTATTAAACTACTGCTATTAATTAATTATTTTTATTCTTTCTTTGCAGCCTTCTTATTAGAAAGACTGTGATTGCAGTAATGATCGTCTCACTGGTTCCTGTTCCGATATCAGTTCTTCTTGGCTTGTCGAGAAATTTGAGTCTAGAATCTGACAAGTGGGAGCCTATCTATAAAAATTGGGACCCAATAAGAGACACGTTGGGAGAGGACTGGTTTTGGACAAGAACCATCTATCAGATCATCATTATGGCTTATGCTTTATACCTGTTCGCGGCTGTCTATTGCGCATTGATCATACCTTGCTTGATTGCTGGCGGCCTGATGAATGTACTCATCAGAAATCTTCAATCAGATGACGTGAATATCCTTAGATGCGTGAAGCTTCATCAACAAGTCTTAAAGTAATGGCTAATACTAACTTCATATTTAGCTGATAAGTTCAGAGAAATCCACTTAAATGGGATATATTCATAAGAATTCCTTCGGATGTTAAAGGCCATTAATAAAAAAGTATCTACCATATACAAGGAAGACGAAGAATAAGTTTTCTCCAGTTGACTGAAGGGTACCATTGTACCCGGAGGGTCTATGATCAGCTCACACTGTCAGCCTGCTGCTGAAGCTAAGAAAGTCACGATGATAGCACTCCCGAGGGGCTGTCAGATATATGTATATATATATATATATATATATACATATACATATATATATATATATACACACAGACACACACACACACACACACATACTCTTTTGACACCCGCTGATCCATAAGCACTGCGGAACTAGCGCGCTCTGTTAGCGAACCCGTGAATAATGCCCTCCATTGGTGGGGATGGAACGTGCATGTGTTTTTCCCTTCAGCTTGCTGACGGAAGTGGTAGATAGGATCCTTAATTCCCACGGCCACGGGTGCCCCTATATATATATATATATATATATATATATATATATAATTTATTATTTTTACTTGTTTCCTTCCTATAGTAAGGCTATAAGAAGACCGTTTATTAGTTTCTGCATGTACCATGCAAACCCATGTTACAATTAATTTATACATAAATTATTTCAAAAGTATGATATATATATATATATATATATATATATATATATATATATATAAAGAATTAACAATAACAACGTTAAATTAAAGTAAAAAACATATAAAGAGAAGATTATTAGTTTTAAAAAGAAAAAAGAGAAAAGAAATAAAGAATATCCTAAATATTTAGTATTGTATTTAGTATAGTAAGTATTGCAGTTGTATCAGCTATAATAAGTATTCAACCGATTAATTGTATTAAAAGCATGTTCTGCAAATATTTTAAAAATAACTTGTCTTCTTCTATTGGAAATTTGCTTTTTTTTTGTTCAATGTCATGTTTTAGTTTTTGTCGTTCGTTAGTCAGTAGTCTGCAATCGTATATTAAGTGTTGACTTGTTTGTGGAGTTGAGTAATCACAGGGGCAAGCATTGTTGTCTTTTATGTTAAATCGTTGGTAGTAAGAATTTAGTGAACCATGTCCTGTTACTAATTGTATAATGTAAAAGTCTGCCTGTATGTATTTGCTGTTGAAATATGTGTTAAAATAATGTATTCACTTTTGTCGTAAAATGAAGTAAACACGGGATATACACTAAAACTATAGCGGGAATCATTAATTTTATTAGTTCTTATTTAAGTGTTTTTAATAAATGCGTATTATGACAAAATATGTTATCTTTTAGTCTTATATGATAGTTCTAAGAATGATTCGGATTTTTGAGGTTATTTATTGTTTATTTTGTTATTTAGAGACACTTTTATTATAAACACTTTTGTCATTAAACAAAGTATAAACGAGATTTGCACTAAACATTTAAAGTGGGAGTCAACAATTTTACGATTGAACCGAACAAAACTCTATATGTAAATTAGCATTAATTATTCTATGATCTCAAGCAATTTAAATATTAATTTTTTAGGTTCGAACGGGAGTAGGGATTATAACAACATTATATAAAAAATGGTATGATAAGGGAATATTTCCAGATATTTGGAAAATATCAAAAGTAATTCCAGTACCCAAAAATCTAAAAGACTTAGGAAATTCTACTTATCGACCGATTAGTATTATTCCAGTTGGAGGTAAAATACTATAAAAAAATATTAATTCCAGGCTTTCTGTTCACCTAACCAGACATGCTCCCTTACACTCAAATCAATATGGATTCACACCCCAAACAAGTACTGTTGACGCACTATACAGAATTACTAATTTACTACGAACGAATCTAACAGGAAAGAAACATATAGTGATCGTTTCGATAGATTTTAAAGGTGCCTTCGATCACGCCTGGTGGCCTTCGATATTCGAATCATTACATAAACAAAAATGCCCACAAAATATTTACAAATTACTTGGAGACTATCTCATTAATTGACTTGTATACATGACCCTTCACACTACTGTACACATATCTCAAAATAGAGGCACGCCACAGGGCTCAGCTTGCTCACCTCTACTCAAAAAAAAGCTTGCTCTACAGTCTACTTAAAACAAAACTACCAGAAGAAATTAAATGAGATGAAATCATTGCATTTGCTGACGACATTTTACTTATGGTTATTGGAATAGACTTAATTCAAATCACCCAACTTACTAACACTGTTTTGATACTAATCAATGAATGGGCTAAGAAACACAAACTCAAATTTAATTTAGAAAAAACATCATACACACTATTTACAAGACAATGACACACACCTACCTTAGACATTAAATTAAATGGAGTGACAATACAAGGAAAACATATCTTAAAATATCTTGGACTTCACATTGACAGAAAATTGAAATGGAACTATCACATTACTAACTTACAAACAAGACTGCTTTCAATAATAAACGGACTCTCAATGGCTGCTAGTGTCTTAGGGTCTTAAATCCGACGCTCTGACTACAATATACAAAGGGGCGATCGTCCCCGTATGGAATTGAAATATGGGGCCATGCCTTGGGCGTGAAAAGAAATGCCAAAAAATTAGAAAGAGTGCAAAGGCTAATTGCGATTAAAAATTGCTAAAGGATATCGTACTTTATCTTATGAGACTTCATAAAGTATTAGCAGACACTATGCCAATTTACATCAAAGCTGAGCATATGATAAGGCAACATATGTTATTGAAATTGAATGAAATCCCACAAGACTTTACATTACAAAATATTACATCAAACGCAATAGAAAAAAACGTGAGACATACTTACTGGTTACACCCAAAGGACTACATTAGACCATTAGACAACTTAGACATAACGTGGACATATCACATATACACTGACGGAAGTAAAAACAAGGATGGCGTTGGGTGTGCGTACACCATTTTAAAATACGGCAATATTATACAGGGAGGACAATACAGACTATCACTACTATGTAAATACAATCAAGCAGAAAACCTTGCAATTACAGAGGCACTCAAAACACTACACGACATTTCAAGTGACAGAGAGACAAGTATAATCTATACGGACAGCAAAATTAACATAGACCGCATTTACAATAACGAAAACCATAACGAACAGACTGAACAGATCAGAAGACTAATTACACTATGAAGACAGAAGGGTGTAATAGTGGCAATAACATGGATAAAAGGACACTCCGGAAATTTAGGAAATGACACAGCAGACCAACTTGCTCATACAGCTTCAAGAGACGAAACAATACCTATTAAATACTCTAAACTGACCATTAAAACTCTTTTGATAGACGAATCTTATAAAAAATGGGACGAAAGATGGACAAACTCTACTAAAGGAACAATTACATAAGTACATACCAACTGTATACCAGAGACAAAAAATAACACTTAGCAACCCTAAAAAAATACAATTTATATCAGGACATGGACCTACGAAGAGTTACTTGTACAAATTTCTCGCCTGGGCAAAGGAGATAATTTAGTGACAAAATTCATTACTTAACATCCTAAAATCCCACCCTGGCTAGAGAAGGGTGGTAACCTGTAGATAACCAGTCTTGATTAGCCTAAGTTGCAAAAAGTGGACGTTAATAAATAATAATAACAATGTTTTGATTTAATTAATTTATTGTTCTATAATGTTTATAATTATTATATAAGAAATATTATAATGTAATGCTGAAATGTGTGTAGTATCCAAAGGATGGAGCACACAACATTTAAATAAATTCCCACGTTAGAGGGATACTCTGCGTGGAAAATAGGAAAAAAAACAGTAAGGGTGGCCTGAATAACAAATTCGCGATATTTCATTTTCTATTTGTTTTTAAGCCAACGTGCACATAAGAAAAGTTGTTTATGTGTTATTAAAAGTAGGTTTTGTTTTAAACATAATATTATTAAATTTAATATCCTAATCGCTTGAAATATCATAGAGGCCAACGTTTGTCGGGTCCGCTAGTGTGTATATATATATATATATATATATATATACTAGCCAAGGTACCCGGCTTCGCTCGGGAAATCATTTGAGGCGGAAAGATTCTATTTTGTTTCTGGCAATGCTTCTACGCGCCCAACTGCTCTTTCCGTCTGGGCGCATTTTTTCCCCGTAAGGGTCCTTTGGGTGACCTATAGAAAAAAAAAATTAGATTTGTAGAGTAAATGAAAACAAGTCTGTAATCATTCCCTCTCCACTGTTTGACACACCGTGAATAATTGAAATCATAATCATGGAGAGCATATATTATAATTAAATATTATCTATAATGTAAGTATTTTGAATATACAATCTAGCTAATATACCCGGCGATTCCCGGGATATCATCGTTGACTGACTAATGATGGTATTTTTATAGAAAATCGTTGAAAAACCAATGGGAATAGGAATATTGCAATTTTTCATTTCAGGCCCCACTCCCGTTTGGACCTAAAAATTTTTATATATCTTATAATCATGGAAGAATTAATGCTAATTCACATTCCGAGCTTTGTTAAGTTCTGTTCAATCGTTAGTGCCCAACAAAATTGTTGGCTCCCGCTCTAGTTTTTAGTGTATTACTCGTTCATACTTTGTTATACGGCAAATGTGAATAAATCAAAAGTTACTTTAAATAACAAAATAAACAACTTTTGTCATGTGCATATTTGCAGAAAAACCAGTAGAAAACGAAATATCGCTACTTTTAATTTCAGGCCTCCCTTACAACCCCCCACTAAACCACCACCATCAAGTAGGAGTTAGTGCTAATTCACATACCGTGTTTTGTTTAGGTCTGTTGAGGTTTTTATGCCAAATAAAATTGTTGACTCTCGTTATAGTTGTTAGTGTATAAATCATTTATAATTGGATATACGACAAAAGTGTTTATGCTTGAAAAGGTAACAAACAAACAAACAAACAAACATACACGAAAGAAACAAAATGCAGTTATCGCATGTTTTGTTGTTTTCACCACTTAAAAATGGAACGCTTGCACAACGTTCCTTTTAACACAAGCTAGGTGGAGAAACGTCATTCTAAAATATGGTATTTGAATGATGTAAACAATTCTTCAAAAAATGATAATCTAATATTAGTTCATGTATGAGACACTCCTCCAAGTGAGTAATAGGATAGATATATGCTCATTGCAACAGAATAAATCAGTTATATTCATGGCAAAGCAGAATTAAATTGTTACTAATTTTATATCAATCGAATATGGATATTATTTGAACTGTTACGTTAATTTTTTTCAATTAAATATGTCTTCATCAACTATATTAAAAAAAGTTTAATATGAATGAAGTATTATTCCTCATTTTGAAAATTTTAAGAAATGACATGTACCCATTTGTACATTTTCTATATTTAATAGCTGTACCATTCACATTAATAATAAAACAGATTATAGCCAGCACACTTGGGTACATTTTTTATTTAGAGTACTTTCCTACAGTAGTTTTTGACAATGCTTCAACAGAGAATACTTAATTATTGTACTCATCAGTTTGGAAATTTTGGCACCTTTGTGAAACACACAAATACAATGTCTGCCAATCTTTACCATTAAGAAATAAAATATAATCATTTTGACTTAATTTTGGAGAACAAAGAAATGGCCTTCTGAATTCCTCAAGTACAGGATTTATGTATATATATATATATATATATATATATACACGGGTATATTATTTTTAATCGCGCCATGAGTACAACCTCAAATAGCTGACTTCCCTTAAGGGAAATATGCTAAAAAGTCTCTCTTTTATTTTTAAAATATGGTGTTAAAATTACCCACAAGTCAGGATGGACTCACTGCTATCAAAACATAATATGAAGTTACCCAGACTGACCTAAGGATGACAAGTATACCAACTGCTAACTCAAGGCGACCCATTGTTTCTTTATATAGCAGAGATTCTCACAGATTTTTTAATGTCTTAAAAGAATAAAAAAGTGTTTGAAAATTACTGATTGAAAAACAATATTTGAAGAACAGTTTTCCTCTATTGGTTCGCATATAAATAGGAGTATATCTGTTTTCTTAGTTTGTGCAAGTGATATTAGTGATTAGTAGAGTAAAATGGCTGGCGTTTAGCCATCTTTTATTGTAATTCTTATATATATATATATATATATATATATATATATATATATATATATATATATATATACATATACTAGCTAAGGTATCCGGCGATACTCGAGAAATCATTGTTGACTGACGAATGATGGTATTTTTATAGCAAGACTTCAATGTGTACTCACAACTCTAAGTAATAAATGAATATTATTACAATTGATGTTATATTTTAATCTTATATATAAGTTCTAAGTATAATTAGGTTTAATGAGGTTATAAATCTCCGTCGCCCCCCCCTCATTTATTTATTTTTCCTAGAAAATACCTTTGTTATTTATTTCTAATATATATGTAAACTATAAGTGCATTTTCATTATTTAATTAGTATAATGTATTATTTAAACAAAGTCATGCTGAATTTCCACAAGGAGTGATAGCGGATGTTGTAGGGAATCAAACAGTTTAGTTCTGGTAATATTTTATCTTATTTCCGATATCTTCATGTTAATGAAACAAATATGTATTATCATAACAATTAAACGTTAATAATTAATGTCATTATGGCAAAAGACAATATCCATTTAAACTCGATATGATTATTCAAAGTATTACTTAGGTTGCAGAGAGGGCTACGATCTCTTCCCCTCACCTAGCTTTTACAATATAAATGAAATTATTTTTAGGGTACATATAAATGAAATTAGTTTTAGTTATTCTTTAATTCAATCAAGTAGATAAATTATTAAAATAATATTTTGAATCTATAATTTAAGGAAAACAACGATGACAACCCTCATGAGGGAGCGGAAGTTGACGTTAGGCTAAAACACTAATTGAATTTATTTATTTCCTGTGAAATACTGGCATTACTGGAAGTGATTTCCACTGAGACTTACTATTACGAATATAATCTTATGTCCAAAACTACTCTTAAACTATATGTGCTCAGATTGTTTTTGGTTTCAGAAAATATGTTCATTTAATTGTAATACAAGCAATCCATGATTACGGTTTGAAATATACAAAAACGGTGAGTCAAAAAGTGAGATAGATTTGGAACACATTTTCATTTATTCTTCATAACTAAAATTTTTATTCTATTAGTCTCCAAAAGTTACCCTTTAGGATTATCTATTTCGGGAAAAAATGTCTTGGAGGGAAGTGTAATTGTACACATTGAAGTCTTGCTATAGAAATGCCATCATTAGTCAGTCAACAATGATTTCCGGCATCGCCGGGTATCTTAGCTAGTATATAAATAATTTTAAACAGCAGGCACATGGCCCCAATGACTAGATTTATCAATTTAATTATATTCCTTGCATATCGCAAAAAATAAAAGCTAATATTTGCCAGGAGGTAAGACAGTTACATGGTATTACAATGTGATAGTAATATAGGGTTTAATTAGTTATGTAAAGTAAGAAATTATTTATGAAGGAAACCAAATTAGAATATTTATAAAATTAACTGTTGTGATTGAGACAGAAGTTATATCGGAGATCCAGGACAGTGGCTGAAATTTATCTAGTTTATACTATTCTATTTTGTAAGTTTTGTGTATATAAAGCCAAGATACATTGTGTTTTCAGGTACGTAGCCGACATAAATAACCTATATTCTGGCCAAATGTTTCTAGACATGGCATTATCAGCATTATATATTTCATTCAGGAGCTACCAAGTTATACAGGCAAGTGTTAAGTATAAATAGTTACTTCATGGTTTTGGGTTGTAGCGCATTACATTTATTATTATTATTATTCATTAATGTCCACTTTTTGCAACTCAGGCTAATTACATTTCATGTATTTGTTAAATACTATTATTCATAATTCAACCACCTCAGAAAAATTAATCTCGCCCGGTTGTGAAGACAGGGGAAAGTGGGGTAAAATCCGGTAGCTAAGGTTTGAAGGATTCCAGAAACCACAATTTTTACCACAAATAAGTAAAGTTTTGTTGAAATAAAGTCTACTTATCTGGTAACGTAACTACAGTTTCTAAAACAAAATATAAATTTTTAAAGAAGTTTTACCCTAATTTTTTTATAAAAAGTCATTTTGCCCGGATTTACTCCACTAGTATGGTAAAACCGGGTACATATGTTTTTCTTATGGGAAAATAAAAATGTAAAGATTTTTAATCAAATTAATGTTTTCTTGTTAATAAAAAGTGTTCTTTGATGTATTAAAACAGACCCCCCTTTTGGGAACAATACATAAAATATAAACAAATAACAACATTAATCTATTAATAAAACAATTATATATTTCAAAAATTAAATTCATAGTTGCAAGATTTTTCATATTTTTTGTCATTATACGTGCTTTTACAGTGTAATAATAAACAAAATTAGGTAAATTTCATGTTTCGAGAATCGTGGCATAGCTGCTACCCGGTTTTACTCCGCGCGTAAAGTTTAAATAAAACACTGCGTCATTCGGGCATACCAAACGCAAAAGACAATTACTTAGTGCTAAAATAAAGGTAATTAAAACTTGTCCAAGGGAACTTCATGCCTGTATTTTAATTCGAATAGGAGCGCAGTACAATCAAAAACCTTTTCCACCAAAACCATTAGTAGGTTCCACGAAAATTGAATTATTGTCACTGACACAATTCAAACAAGCACGACTAACGATTTCATTTCGCCCGGGAATTCATTTCAGGCTGGATGGTGATGGTATTTCTTTGGCAAGGCTTTACTATGCACAATATTTTGCCATTTACCCGTCCCAGTGTTTAGGGTTTATACCCGTTAAAATAAAATTCATTTTTTATGTAAGTCTTTACTGTCCTCCAAATTGTCATATTTCCCGTCTCCTGTGCATTATGCATAGATTTCAGTTATTAAGGACAAAATATTAACATAGATTAGAATTAATTTTTCCAGGTGAGGTACCTTATAGTTCAAATTGGAATGAACTTTTAAGCATATCAATATTTCTACGAAAATTACTTGCTCCACACATTGTTCCCGGTGAAACGTATAAAACAAAAGTTAATCTAAATAACAAATTAAAGAACTTTTGTTAACAACAAAACAAGCACGACTAACGATTTCATTTCGCCCGGGAATTGGTTTGAGGCTGGATGGTGATGGCATTTTTTTGGCAAGGCTTTACTATGCACAATATTTTGCCATTTACCCGTCCCAGTGTTTAGGGTTTATACCCGTCGTTGCTGTGGATTTTTTAATAATAAAATTAATGTCTTATGTAAGACTTCACTGACCTCTACATTGTCATATTTCCTGTTTCCTGTGCATGATGCATAGCTTTGATTTATTAGGGTCAAAATATTAACATAGATTTGAATTAATTTTTCCAGGTGAGGTACCTGGTAGTTCAAATTGGAAAGAATTGATGAGCATATCAATATTATACGCAAATTATTTGATTCATACATTGTTCCCGAAAAAATGTAAAAAAAACAAAAGTTACTCTAAATAACAAAGTAAACAACTTTTGTTATGTGCACGTTTGTCGAAAAACAAATAGACAACGAAATATTGCGAATTTTTATTTCAGGCCTCCCTTATAACCCCCACTCCCGTTTGAACCTAAAAATTTTAATATAGCTTATAATCATGGAAGAATTAATGCTAATTGACATACCGAGTTTTGTTCGGTTTGTTAAGTTCGGTTCAATCGTTAGTGCCCAATAAAATTGTTGGCTCCCGCTATAGTTTCTGCGTATTTCTCGTTTATACTTTGTTATAAGACAAAAGTGAATATCACAAAAGATACTTCAAATAAAAAAATAAACTACTTTTGACTTGTGCATATTTGCAGAAGAACGAATAGAAAACGAAATATCGCAATTTTTAATTTCATGCATCCCTTACGACCCCCACCAAAAGCCCATCCAAAGAAAAGTTGATATGACTTATGATAATTAAGGAGTTAGTGCTAATACACATTTCGAGTTTTATTTAGTTCGGTTCAGTCTTTTGTGCCAAATAATATTGTTGACTCCGGCTATAATTTTTAGCATATAACGCATTTACACTTCGGTATACGACGTAAGTGTATATAACAAAAGTTACTCTAAATAACAAAATAAACAACTTTTGTTATGTTTATATTTGCCAAAAAACAAACGAAATATCGCTATTTTTAATTTCAGGCCTCCCTTATAACCCCCACTCCTTTTCGTCTTAGAGAAAACTAATATAGCCTAAAGTCTAAGTTGGGTTAGTAGTAATATGCATACCAAGTTTCATAAAATTCAGTTCAGCCTTTTATGCGTGAAAGGTAACAAACAAACACACACCAATAAAACAAAATGCAGTTATGGTATCTATGACATGTGAAACGAAAAGTTATCGTGAAATTTCGCAAAAGAAATCAATGTACAGACAGAGGTTACAATTTTATATATACATATATATATTAGAAAAATTTGTATTCGACCTTTATAGTCTATCAAGAAAAGATCTATAAATTATGTCCTGTAACATTTTTTGATTCGATTTTTTGCAACGGAAATATTTAATTTTCAAATCAAGCAACTTGAAATGAAATACAACCTAACATTTTTTGCATTTAATTTAATAAGATTACAAAGAAGCCATAAAGTGCCCACATCAGATTATTTTGCTTGTACACTAATTCATTGGAAATATTAAAGAAGTTCTCACCAGTAAGATACACTTAAATTTCCCCCTCCCTCAGATTAATTATGACCACCCCCCCCCTCTAGTTCCAGCAAGCCATTCAGCGAATTTTTGCAGATTTCCCTTAAGGAAGGTTTTCCTTTGCTCCCATGGCATTTCCATGGCCATTTCTCTTATCTGCTATTAGTCCGAACCTTACTTTCAACCATTTTTTTTCTGAAGGTGTCTGCAAATTTTGTACCTTATCTCGTTTATTTCACAATTTCCCTTGCGTCGCTCTAACCACTTATTGGTATATCTTTCAAAACAAATTGGATATTAGACTCATTGCCGATGACTATCAGATTCAAATGATATGAAAGTTTGACCATAAAATTGCCTACTGAGTTGATATAGAGGTAACAATCTATTCCTTTTAAAGATTCCGTTTAAAAAATGTGAAATTGACTTTATTTTACAATCACCAATTGATGTATTTAAAAGAATTGAACTTAAGTTTTTAATTTTCGTTAGCATTAAGTCCAAACATTATGTTTTATAATGTGAATTATTGTAAAGAGTCATACTATTGACTACAGATGGTGAACGACCATGATCCACGGGTGTTTGGTGCTTTATTCTTCGTGAGTGTATGTTTCGGAGCTCCATTCTTAGTTTGTCTTTGTGGTCACATCATCACTGATATGGTAAGTAAAACTATTAACGCTTATAAACATAATCGCCGGGTATTATTTTATTAGTGACGCGTCAAAGTTGTGAATCCTTGGGAGAGGTAACACGGCGAGAGACCTGAAGAGGATGGAAAATGCTTGAGTATCCTCTATCCTCTAGACGTCAGTGCATACTTCCCAAACCTAGAAGCTTTAATGGACTGCCTACTTCCCAAACCTAGAAGCTTTAATGGACTGTCTACTTCCCAAACCTAGAAGCTTTAATGGACTGCCTACTTCCCAAACCTAGAAGCTTTAATGGACTGTCTACTTCCCAAACCTAGAAGCTTTAATGGACTGCCTACTTCCCAAACCTAGAAGCTTTAATGGACTGCCTACTTCCCAAACCTAGAAGCTTTATTGGACTGCCTACTTCCCAAACCTAGAAGCTTTATTGGACTGCCTACTTCCCAAACCTAGAAGCTTTATTGGACTGCCTACTTCCCAAACCTAGAAGCTTTAATGGACTGCCTACTTCCCAAACCTAGAAGCTTTAATGGACTGCCTACTTCCCAAACCTAGAAGCTTTAATGGACTGCCTGCTTCCCAAACCTAGAAGCTTTAATGGACTGCCTGCTTCCCAAACTTAGAAGCTTTAATGGACTGCCTACTTCCCAAACCTAGAAGCTTTAATGGACTGCCTGCTTCCCAAAACTAGAAGCTATAATGGGCTGTCTACTTCCCAAACCTAGAAGCTTTAATGGACTGCCTACTTCGCTAACCTAGAAGCTTTAATGGAAAATTCACTTTTATTCAAAAAGTTTAAAAATTATTTATTACATTATAATATAAAATGTCATAAATTTTTAAAACATATAACATCTCCGGGATTCATATTTTTGAATCCACTTGTACATACAGACAAATACAAGCGTGGGTTTGGTTACTACACGAATTATCATTTCAACATTCACACCTTGACAAATATGGCACTCGTAGTTTGTATGGCACTTTATTTTATTTTTGTTCACAGAGCGAGAAAGTACATAGAAGTTCAACCCAAGGTCAATGGTATAAATTGGCACAAGAGGATAAGAAAGCGCTTTGCTTTCTCGTAAGCCGCACTTCAAAACCACTTTCGTTACAGTATCACAATTTAATGTCGTTCAACATGGTCCAATACGCAACGGTAAGTTAGTCATTACGCCAGTACAGTGTTTTGTATTGATATTTATGCTGTTGTGATGGTGCTAATTTGACATAATTTGATGACTCCGTCGAAAATCGTGGAATTTGCGCAAACCTATGAATGAAATTTGAGTGAAACACTGATTTGCAGCTGAAGCATAACTTCTTTCATGAAACTCTAATCCTGTGATCTCAACTCGACGACGGGTACTCCAAGCTAGGGATAAGCATCGATGCATGATGTTTCCCATCAATGGTTGGGAACCAATGTTTTAGCAGATTTCCCTATGGGGAAATTAGCTATTGAGGTCGTACTCATGATGGAATTTTTGAAATTTTTCTTCAAATGTCCGTCAATCCTACCTAGTAGATGACGAAAATGAGGTCCGTTCAAAACTGTATATATATATATATATATATATATATATATATATATATGTATACACACACATAAATACATATATCTATCCATGTATTTGTCTGGTACCGCTATAGCGGTCGTAAATTTCGTTTGATCGCTACCCAACTCGATATTTAGTCGTTTTATGTAAAAAGAAAGATCAAGTTCGTTAAGGGTTGAAATAGGACCAGGGGGAGAGATAGGGTTTAGAGTGGGAGAATTTTGAAAATTCATAATATCTCCGTTACTATAATTCGTAATCAAACTGTTCTAATATCATTAGATATAAAAGGAGCATTTGATAACGCTTGGTGGCCCACAATCTTACCGACCTTACGTAGACTAAGTTGCCCTCTTAATTTATATAAACTAGTTCGACATTTTTTTTCAGAACAGGAAGACTTACATTATAACACCAACAATTACTACTCACAAAGTACAATCATTAGGTACTCCGCAAGGCTCATGTCTTTCGCCATTAGTAATTATTTTTACGAATTAATTGGTTCTTATTGATTACAGATGGTCCAAGGAACATATTCATTTATTACATTACTCACTGGCGTGTAGAGTAACCAGCTGGAGCGTGCTTTATTTTGCAAATGTCACAGTTTCTTTATACATTTTTTTGAATGAAACTGCTCTTAAATTTGAAATTAAATGATAGTGAAAAGTGTTTTTTTTTTCTTTCTTTCCTTTTTTATGTCAGCTATTTAAGAAATATTTACAATTTACTTTTCTACTGGTGGTGAGAGTGATGAATCAGGTTAATCAGAAAAACTTTTTTGGCTCCTCACAATTTATTATTACAAACGCTTAGCGCTTTCAGGAATTACATTCCCATCCTCAGAGCTACAAACAATAAAGCACCATAATTAAGGAGTTTAAAACCAATTTTTTAAAAAAGTACATAGTTGGTCATATAACTAAACAGCCAAAGAAATTATGAAATTTATAAAAACATGTATGTGAAACAACATATTAATAATTAAAATATAATAAATTAATAATGACTTACTTACTATCTAAACCATATGTGGGCAATCACCGGCCCGCGAGACATTTTGAAAAACCCAATTAAACAAAAATATTACACTACTTACTCCAAATGAGGAAGATGAGGAGAGATTTGTGAGTTTGGCAGTGCTTATAAATGCGAACAGTTCTTTTCATTGATGAATGTTAATAAACAAAAACATCTTTCAAGGCTGACTAATTTGGAAAATTCTTTTCGTCTTTGTATCAGTGGAATTAATCCAAACATGGATGTGTTAGTTTCCCAAATTACAGCTCATTGATTTCGGTGTCGCTATTTAACTTTCGTTGTTTGTAATAATTCCAAATTTTACGATTTAATTATAATGTTGTACCTATTTTTTTTAAATTTCATTTTGTTATTTTTATAGATTGTATTACATTGTCGTTATAATTTCATGTCCGATATCTATCGTTAAAAATTATGAACACTTCTTTTAAAATGCGGCCCGCAAACGTATTTGTACACTAAAGATTGGCCGACAACATGTCAAAGGTTGCCATGCCTGATCTAAACATTAAAATTACCAAGAACAAAATTTACCGACAGAGCGTAAGGCGTGCCTATAGAGATGCTACTGGGCTGAACCCTGCCGATGTAAAGGGGGTGCCATTCGGCAGCTGCGCAGATCGTGACGTTTTTGGGACTTTGTCGCATGACGTCATGATATTCCACTTTTAGCTTTGTTTACATCGTGAGCATCTCTGCCTTTTTGTGAATTGTTTTATTTTTTTGTGTTATAACTTATCTTTTTTTCAAAATGCCGAGTAGCATGAATAGCAACATGTTCCAACAATCCTAGGAAATCAGACAAATCTGTATCTTTTCACCGGTTCCCGAAAAACCCAGAAATTAAGAAACAGTGGGCAGTACTGTGGGGACGAGGAGATTTGAACTTTAATCCTGATATTTCACAAGTTTGTTCAGACATTTCAGTGACAGTGATTATTAAAGGAATTTACAAGCAGAATTGTTAAGCTATGTTCCTAATAGATTGAAATTAAAAGAAGAAGCTGATCCCCATCTGAACTTACCAGTGTCGTCCGTAAATAAACAAACATCTACTTCTGACTCAAAAAGTGAAACATCTTGACAATGTAGGAGTAAAATACGTAAACGTGCCCTGTGTCACATTATTGAGATTTCTCCCAAAAAGAAGAACCGTGATTTTTCAGCTATTATAGAAGAAGTTGATTGTAATGAATGCATTCTTTTAAAGAATAAAGTTTCTGAATATGAATCCAAATTAAAGTCCGTGCTGTTGCAAGTAAAGCATTTGAAAAGTAAAAACATTCATTTGAAAAAACAAGTTACTAGATTGCTATCAAATAATCACCAGCTAAAAATGAATGCATAAAGAAGGAAAATTGCTGTGAAAGAAGAAATGGAAAGGATTTGTCATCCAATATTATCCAAAACTCAAATTCAGTGCTTAATAAACAAAAAAATAAAAGGCCGTTGGACAAATGATTTATTCCATTGGACAGTGCGGTTTAAATTCATACACTCCAAATATATCAGCAGCAACTGTTTTGGACAAGATGGACTACATGCCAATGACAGCTTTTAAAATGTAAGAAAAAGAATTATTTTCTTGTAGTGTATTCTATAGAGCACTATAGGAGTTTATTTCCCATGCTCCATCATTAATGTGATTACATCTTTCTTTCAAAGCTATTTATTCTATGGGACAGTGCGGTTTAAATTCATACACTCCAAATATATCAGCAGCAACTGTTTTGGACAAGCGGACTACATGTCAATGACAGCTTTTAAAATGTAAGAAAAAGAATTATTTCCTTGTAGTGTATCCTACAGAGCACTATAGGAGTTTATTTCCCATGCTCCATTAGTAATGTTATTACATGTTTCTTTCACAGTTATTTATTATATGGGACTTCAATGCATAGGCTCCAACTTTATTGCAATTCTCTTCACAAGGATCCAACTAGAACCGAGGCATCCCTGTGACTCTCAATATATATATCTTTTTAGATAAAGATTACATGCTAATGATAGCCTTTAAAAATCTTGTACCTGAATGGACTAGTTGATGTTTAAAATAATTAACTAACTTATATTCTAGTAACTGGTATCTTAGTTTATTGCTTGGTTTGTTATTAGCTTTAATCTGTTTGTATAATATTAGGCATTACTGTTTTCATGTTTTGAACATTTCATCTTATTATAGTAAAGTTTTTCTTTGTATTGTGTTGATTCTGTAGAAAAATTACGATTTTTAAATGTAAAGGAACATATCTCAATTTTAAGGAACTATTGTGTATTTATTTTTAATGGAATCTAATTTGTACATGGTTTATTTCAAGTAAAATATATTAAACTAAAGTAATTTGTATCATTTACTGACCTATACCATTTTATTAATTTTGTATTCACCAAATTAATCAGAAAACAGCTTATATTGATCGTATTTAAGTTGGTCGGCCCTGGGGTTTGGATCTGAGTGACGTAGCAGGCTTGCTGCATTCTGATTGGCTATTCGTCAAATGTCCCTACCTCATCTTATACCTTGGATGCACTAAGGCCGAAGGGATCGGTCCAAGCCGCTAAGGAGGGGGCAGGTCCAAGTATGAACACGGGAGGTCCCTTTGTGTCCGTCTGCACATTTACATCATTTTATTCCTGGCTTTCTCAAGTTTTTTCTCTAAACACTCCACCATGTCCATCACATAACCTCTTACATCGCTGTGGAGTAATTTTTCTGGTGGTCCCCAGCTTGATGGTTGTGCTCCTTACAGTGGGAATAAAACTCGGAGCCTACATCTCATGTGTTCCTTACCCCTGATTCTCAGCTTCCTCTCTGTTCTCCCTCCGAAGCTGGCCTCACACATCCAAAAAGACCAATCCATATTTCATTAAGCAATACATCAATCAATCAATACATTTATCCGCCTGTCCGTTCATCAACCCAAAAATACTTCAATCAATCAATCCATACATTGATCCACCAATAAATCAATCCATCAATGCACTAATCAATACTTCAATCCATGAATTAATACATTAATTCATCAATATATCATTCCGTCATAATACATTAATTCATCAATATATCAATCCGTCATAATACATTAATTCATCAATGTATCAATGACGTCATAATACATTAATTCATCAATATATCAATCCGTCATAATACATTAATTCATCAATATATCAATCCGTCATAATACATTAATTCATCAATGTACCAATGACGTCATAATACATTAATTCATCAATATATTAATCCGTCATAATACATTAATTCATCAATATATCAATCCGTCATAATACATTAATTCATCAATGTATCAGTGATGTCATAATACATTAATTCATCAATATATCAATCCGTCATAATACATTAATTCATCAATATATCAATCAGTCATAATACATTAATTCATCAATGTACCAATGACGTCATAATACATTAATTCATCAATATATATCAATCCGTCATAATACATTAATTCATCAATATATCAATCTTTCACAATACATTAATCATCAATGTACCACTGACGTCATAATACATTAATTCATCAATGTACCACTGACGTCATAATACATTAATTCATCAATATATCAATCCGTCATAATACATTAATTCATCAATATATCAATCCGTCATAATACATTAATTCATCAATATATCAATCCGTCATAATACATTAATTCATCAATATATCAATCCGTCACAATACATTAATTCATGAATATATCAATCCGTCATAATACATTAATTCATCAATCCATCAATTCTTCAATCCATAAACACAGCAACTCCATTAATCATTTAATAGATCAATATATCTACCAGTCAGTCCATCCATTCATCAATCAATCAATACATTAATTCGCCAACGAGTCAATCAATTAACGAATCAACACGTCAACCCATCAATCCATTAATATATGGATTAATGGATTCATGAATAATTGATGTATTAAAATATTGATGGATTATTAAGTATTGGTGGATGGATTGATTTATTGACCTGAAGGATTCATTAAGATATTGTAGGTTTTATGGATTGAAGTATTGAAGGACAAATGGATTGACGGATATGTATTGATTGATTAATGGATTGATGTATTCATTGATATATTGATAGCTTGATGTATTGATTAATGCATTGATGTGTAGATTGATTGATAAATTCAATCCATCAATTAATACTTCAATACACTAATCCTTCAATTAATACTTCTATACACTAATCCAACAATTAATACATTAATTCACCAATACATCAAACCGGGAATAACTCAATCCATAAATATAGCATCTCCAATTGTCATTTAATACATCAATATATCAATCAGCCAATACATTAATTCATCAACGAGTAAATCAATTAATGCTTCAACATGTCAACCCATCAATCCATTAATATATAGATTAATGGATTCATGTATTAATTGCTGTAATGATGGATTATTTTGATCTATTAAAATATTGATGGATTGATTGATTGACTTGAAGGATTGATTAAGGTTTTGAAGGGTTGATGGATATGTATTGATTGATTAATGGATTGATGCATTCATTGATCTATTGATAGCTAGATGCATTGATTAATGGGTTGATGTGTAGATTGATTGATAAATTTAATACATCAATACACCAATCCATCAATTAATACATTAATTCACCAATACATCAATCCGGCAATAATTCAGTCCATAAATTCTGCATCTCCAATAGTCATTTAATACATCAATATATCAATTAGTCAAACCATCCATCAATCAATCAATACTTTAATTCATCAAGGCGTCAATCAATCAATGCATCAACATGTCACCCATCAATCAATACAATAATCCATTAATATCTGGATTAATGGATTCATGCATTAATTGATGTATTGTTTTCATGTATTAAAATATTGATGGATTTATTCATGTATTGGTGGATGGATTGATTGATTAAGGTATTGAAGGGTTGATGGATTGATGTATTGTAGTATTGACGAACTAAGGGATCTACGGATATGTATTGATTGATTAATGGATTGATGTATTTATTGATATATTGATAGTTTGATGTATTGATTAATGGATTGATGTGTAGATTGATTGATAAATTCAATCCATCAATTAATACATCAATACACTAATCCATCAATTAATACATTAATTCACCAATACATCAATTACTACATCAATAAATCGATCCGGTTCTCCGCCAGTACAATTCACAGAAGTTGGAGGCTTAGAGCATGTGCATATGGACCTCATAGGGCATCTCCCACCATCTGCTGGAATGAGATACTGTGCTACCCTTATCGACAGGCACACAAGGGGCCTGAGGCAATCCCGTTGGAAGACATAATGGCCGTTAAGCTAAGTACACACCAGTAGACCATGTTGCGCGATTTGTCTATAGACCGTCTAGAGACGGTTTCGAAACACGGTCTATAGACTGTCTAGAGACACCGTTCATTGTCTCGTCTAGTGTCCACACTACGATGTAAATTTCTCAGTCTCATGTTCACAGACCGTCATGTAGGACATTGTTTTGTGTGGAATGAGTTCCTGCTTAGTGGTAATTATAAGTGAAAGAACACGAAAACGTAAACGTTGGTGGACGCTCGAAGTACTTACAGAAGGACCTAGATACGGTAAAACTCTATTAAGCAAATTAAGATTGGAAGACGCCATGGGTTTTCGGAATTTTACCCGGCTGACGTCTACTGATTTTGAAGACTTGCTTCTGATGGTTGGAAGAATAATAATGAAGCAAGATACAAAGTTTAGGGAAACCATCCCAGCTTCTCTTCGACTGGCAGTCACACTGCGTTTCCTTGCAAGTGGAGACTCATTCACGAGCCTCATGTACACCTTCAGAATATCAAATCAGGCAATATCGAAAATGGTACCAGAGGTCTGCGAAGCAATTATCTCATCATTAAAACAATACGTAAAGGTATGCATAAGACAATTATTACTAGCATTAAAACTCAATTTTTATTAACTTAATTTTTATTAAATTAAATGATAAATAAGTCAACACAAAACATTTATAGATTTGTGTAGTTATTTACAAAATCACGAATGCCATTGCCAATTTCATCCCTCGGCTCTGATTTCTCTTGAAGTTGAACATCTTCAGCTCCTTCTAAACCACTTGCAGTTGATGCAGAAGGATTTGAGCAAGCGCTGAGTTGGAAAAGGTGTGATGATGTAGAAGGTGCATATGGGGTCTGAATGGACGGAATTTCAGCAGCAAGCAGACCCATGTCCAATCGAAATAAAATATCAACAGCCGAACCACACCACTCGGCAGCTGGAAACAGAGTGAAGATGCCTAGTCCCTAGGCGCTGAGTACAACCACACTGTCAAAATGTTGCGCAATATATCTAAGTTGCATGAAGTCTCCCATTCTAATCGGGAGACCATAGACTTGCGATTTTTGGTCTCACAACATGCCCTTAGACGGAAGTCGGTCTATAGACATGTCTACGTAGACAACCTGAGACACGTCTCAGAAACCAAAATCGCGCAACATGTCTACTAGTGTGTACTAGGCTATACAATGGTTGCTGCCTTTTACAACGGATTGGTCAATTTTATTCATTAGCAAAAGTGAGAAACAAATACAATTTTTTTAATAATTTAAATTTTAACTTACGTAGTCAAAAAAAATATTCGTACACTTTATAAAGAATTCACAAACATGAAGTACATTATTTATTTACGTCCACTTTATTCTACTATGGCTAATTGGGGCGGGTTATCTACAGGTTATCACCCTTTTCCAGCCAGGGTGGCATTATTTAATGAATCCGTCAATAAATAAATACCTATTGCCCACTCGCGACCCTAGGTTTTTTTTTAATTTTTTTTTTTTTTGTTTTTTTTTAATCTGAGACCCAGCTTCTTGATGGTTGGTGTTAAGGTAGTGTGGGGTAAGAATGATAGTTCGTTCCCCTTCTACTGAACTATAGTTCCATTTTAAGGGAGGTGGTAATGATGATGTGGTGTAATGGAACAACGAGGGTAGGTGACCCGGTAGCTGGTGATACCGGGTGGGTTGAAACCACCCTAGGTTTTGGATGATTTAGAACGCATTATACAGCGAGCATTCTTTGCTTTTCGTGGAAATATGTTTGGGGGATATTCGTCTTGATAGAAATAACTGCCTTCCATCCCTAGCTTTCGCGAACTTTATTTTTTAAATTACACCATCACATAATTCTCAGCATTCATAATCCCATCAATAATTTCTAATTCACCAACCCACTAACACTCATGCAACCTGAAATCATAACATTGCCTCAGCCGTAATTCACATTTGGTTGCAGATTTTTAGGTTCCAATACTTTCCCTTTTTGCGGCTCCGCCAAATTTCCTTTCATGTAATCCAAGTATATTTATTTTACTTTCATCGGAAAACAACACATTTTTCCAAAATAAGAACGGTATATTTACAAGCTTCCGGCCAAAATTCAATCTTTTTTTTCCTGTTTTTTTTTTCTTTTTCATTTATAAAAGGTGTTTTTCTTGCCGCTCTGCCCTTATTTCCTGCTTCAAGTAGCCTATTCCTCACAGTTTGGGCTGCCGCAGTTTTCCTATAACATGTTGCAATGTGTTCTGCAAGCTCAAAGAGCTGTGACTTGAGGATTTTTGGCAAGATTTCAGGAGATTCACGCAATAAGAGCGAACGTCTTCTGCCCGTATATTTTTTATTGACCACTGAACCGGATTTAAAGTATCTAATTGTATATTGTATATTGCGGTCGTGTGAGATTTTCCCAATTTGTTTCCCATATGTCGAATACTCAACCCTTGCTGAAAGAGTTTAACAATATCGTCTCTGAGATTAGAACATAATTCTTTAGACTTGACAGTCATTTTCGTAAAATTATCATTTAATACTAAACTAAACAAGCTAAACAATAAAGGAAATGCTCCAACCACCACCAAAAGCACCAGATCTTAACCCGATCGAAAATTTATGGGTCCTTTTGGAGTTAAAAATCCGAAAACATAGATGTACTTCATGTTTGTGAATTGTTTATTAATTGTATGAATATTTGTTTTGCCTTGAAAAATTAAAATGATTAAAAAACTTGTATTTGTTTCTAATTTTTGTATTGAATCAAATTAATGGGAAATGTCTCTTATCACTATCTCTCGTTATATCAAGTTAAGAATTTATAAAACATTTTTGTGGTCAATAAATTAGGTGCATAAATATTTTTTTTACCCACTGTATGTACATGTTTATTTGTACGTCACGTCTCTCCAAGAAAAGTCAAAATTCAGGGTGGATCAATAAAGTTAATTCTGATAAAATGTAGGTAGAGACATTTTAGAGGATTGTAACACTTCCTTCAACCAAGTAAAGGAAGTGATCCACCTTACAAGTTGAAACCATATGGCCAGCTAATGGTTCATAGAAATCGTGACTGCGTGTCCATTGCCGGTTTTTGTATTGTATAATAAAACTGTGAAGGTTATAGAAGTAGCATTCAAAAAACATTTCGAAATTAGAAAACTTTTTTGCTTTCTTTAAATGCTGATTTCAAGTCTAATATCTGCAAAATCTTTGTGTGCTACATTTATACTTCTTTGGCCAGATTGGCGGGAAAATATTAGTAGACTTTTTATTGTTTACAATTCTTCGTTAACATTTTGTTTGAGTGCATTATAATGTGTCTTTGATATTCTATTATTTATAGTTTTATATCGAGTTTTAAATAAAATGGAACCGACAACTAGTTGTGATTCCAAGTAAGAGTAGTGCGAGTTGGTGAATTTTGTTGAATTTAGTTATCTTGCTGCTTAATTCTTTGTTCCATTCTTTTTACAGATATGTGAGAACTCTAGAAGGTGTTAAGAGGCTCATTCAGCATTCTAAATTAGAAGAAAAGGACCTTAGACCACTTACACAAACTTTATATTTTGCTAAGGACAGCAAGGTTTATCAAATTTTAGAATTGGATAAGGAACTTTACCAGACTATGAAGGAAGGGGTTAAGTAAGCTTATGATACTTACTAAATGATTTCAATATGACTTTCAATTGCATATTTATAATGTTTCATACTGTTTTAAGATTCCAAAAGGTTGATTAAATTATGTTTTTCAATTGCATAAATTTATATTGTATGTTTCAGACTGACCTTTAGAGGCCGTAAGACTGACAAAGCCGTTTTATGCACTAAAAACAAGACATTTGACATTAAGGAAGGTGAGACATCCAATTCGGTTTTAATAATTCCTCATTTGAAGTTTGCTGAAGACATAAAACCAGAAATAGGAGAAAGATATATAGAAGAAAAAGAGGTATTCCTGTTTTATTTTTTTCATGTCATTTGACTCTTAAATTTGAGTGCTTAAATTAATAATTTGAATGAAAACAATTTTTATTTTATTGTCCTAACTTTTCTACTACTTAAATAATTGTTATACTCATATCTTATATGATGTTCAATGTTTTTGTCGTATTGACTTTATGAATCCGGTTACAAAACCCACTGGATATTGAATTTTCATTTGGTTTATAAGTTATTTATGTTTCTTTTTATATATGTTTCCCATGACAAAAGGAATTTTTTAAACTAGAAACATTCGAGTATAGGTACTAATGACACATATATTAGGCCATTTGTTTTCAGTTTAATTCTTTATGGAGGTCAATGTTGGACTTTGGATAAAGAGACCTTGTTAAAAAAAAGAGGAAAAGTTATATCATACATGGTGGAAAGGAATTTAAAGCTTATGAAAATAATCCTAATAATTCTAAGCTTTGCCACTGTCCCTGTATAGATAGGGAAGTCCTGATTTCCCTGTGTACATAAATTAGGGGACATCAGTGATTCTTTTGCCATAACAATAGTAATCAACCAGGTATGGAAATAACGCTGTAGCAGTCACAATTTTTTTGATCATTAACAAACTCGATATTTAAGCGTTTCATGTAAAACTAAGGTTTAGTTAGTTAATGGTTAAATCTGCACCAGTGTGAGGGACGGATTGATAAATCATACATAACAAATCTTGTAAATTTAATTTCCTATAACTGTTGTTCTATAAACCTTTTCTCTATTGATTATTTACTGAGATATTTGCATTTTTTAATTTTTAGACTTCAGTAAACCCCCATTTATATTCATTTCACTTTAACAATAAGTGTATCATCTTATTCCAAGCTTCAATGCCCAATATTGTTTTCAATAGATCTTTACTAGATGAGACACATACCTACCCAGAAGATGACAAAAATGTGGTCAGTTCAAAATTGTAGTGTGCGTGTGTGTGTTGTGTATATATATATTTGTCTGTTGTTTGCAGTCACAATTTTTGTTTGAATGTTACCAATCCAAAATCCAAATACTTTTTACATAAAAGGATTAAATATCGAGATCAAGTTTGTTAAAGGCAGATATCAGACGAGTGAGAGGGGAGAATTTGAAATATATGCATTGTTATAAGTTGGATTGAAAAATTGTGTAGAACCATTGTTATTGCAAATTAAATGTACTATAAATATTGTAATATACTTTTATTCTCTATCTTCAAAATTAACCAAAGTATTTGAATTTTTTAGTTTTCAGCCTTCAGCTCCCACTCCTACTCATGCCATATAAACAATAGTATAATAAACCATTTTATTGGAAGCTTAAATACCAAATATTGCTATGAAGATACCTTTATTACACAAGATTCATGCAATTGCGTTCTGTTCATCCCCCTCCCCCTATCATTAATTCTTGTATTATTAAAATTTGAGTGATTGAGATAACAATTATTCTGATTCATTATAAATTACATTTCTAGATATAGTAAATAGTTTTCAATAAATTTTATATGTTATACTCAGATATATTTCAGTAATTGTTTTTCTTTCTGATGAAGAATATTTCCATACATCAATTCAGCTCTGAGAGGTTGTCTGATCTGATTCAAACGCTTTCCATTGCGGAGGTTATTAAAGTATAATTGACTGAGCGATTTCTCATTACAGTTTGTATTTATTCACTGTTTGGATATATTTACAGTGCTGTTAAGTTACCAGTATGTAGAGATGAGGTAACCAGTGTGTCATACCAGTACATGTGAAATGTGCTTAGTTAACGCCGCCCTTTTGTGACATACTTTTTTTAACTTTGCTTGTTATGGGGGGTTTGGTGTATAGATAATTTAAGACAAAAATATCTCATTGATTAAAACTGATATTATTTACGAATTATTAAAACAACCAATTTACAGGTAAATGATAACTTTTAAAATAAGTAAAGGAAGAACATTTATCCTTCAAATTTATTAATTTTTTATGAAACAGAAATTAATTTTTTTCATTCTTTCCTGAAGTACAATATTTTATGAGCAATTAGTATTATCATTATTGAAGAAGTACTTATTTGTTGAATATGAATGCTCTTATGTACAGAGTTTTCTTTAAAAAACTTTACTATATCATAATCATTGTGACCCTTTTGTATATATTTTAAGTTTATATTATTTTTTTTCCAGGTTGTTGGGATTTTTCATCATTATTGGGAATTAAAAAATATTAAACCACGTCTTCTCAGGTTAAAACAATTACTTACTACAAAACCGTACAGAGGAGTAGAACTTGAAGAGGAAGACCAGAGTGGAGAAGATTATTACACCTTTGATAAGCTCCTGGAACATGTTCAATCCAGTGAAGTTGAGTTAAAAGAGGGCTTGGTGGAAATTGGTGCTTTGTGCATTAATGGTAACGGTTATTTATGCTTTAAGATAGGAGATTTCTCATAAGGGATCTCAGTTATTGAGGTTATACTCATGATGGGATTTTTAAAACATTTCTTCATATTCCTCCTATTTAGGAGATGAAAATATATAAATTTGTCTGTCTGTTAAGGCTCTAGCAATCACATTTTTGTTTTAGCTTTACCAAACTCGATATTTAAACATGTTATGTAAAACTAAAGACCAAGCTCGCTATTAGTTGAATTCTCAGCAAGGAATAGGGAAATTTTGGAAGTTCAAAATTTCTTTGTTATGTGTCGGATCAAAAATTTGTGTTGGACCAATCTTATTGCAAATGCAATTTCCTATAAATTTTGTTCTAAACATTTATTCTCTATCTTGAATATTATTGAGATATTTACAATTTTTGAGTTTCAGCATTCAGTAACCCCTCCCCCCCCCCCTACTTCATGTTGTCTTAACAATAAGCTGTTATTTCTTGAATCATATTATTCGAAGAATGAATATCAAATATTGTTTTCTCTGTTAGGAAAACAAAAGCCTCTTTCTTTCACAGTTATATATTCTTATTTAAGAATTACAGGGAATCCTTGGTTCCAGTAGCATCCTTGTAAAGAGGGCACTGTTCATGGAGTGTATGCTCTGAAAGTGCTCTGTCATATAGAATAAATAACTGTGAAGGAACAAGGCCTTTGTTTTTCACCCTGAGATACCAGATTTATTCACCATCCAGCACCTCAAAAGTGGAATTATTGTTTTCATCAAACTTTTACTTTTTGAGACATGTACAAATATTTTTGGTACAATATCAGTATTTTACTGTCTAAACTATATGATTTGATTAACACCATGCTCATTATTTAACTGATTTAGAGAAAACTAAAGATTATAATGATTAATAGCTGAAATAAGATTGCAGGGAGGGGGATAATTTAGTATTGAAAAAGTCCGTCACGCAGGGGCTGCGTAATCTAAGCAGATTTCCTATGTGAAGTTTAGCATTAGAGAAATCTGCATACTGGTAACACAACACCACCATAAGTAAATACAAACGGTAATGAGAAATCTTTCAGTTAATTTTAATAAACTCCCAACTGAAACGGCTTCTGAATTGTAAGAATAATTTATATTTTAATAACTCAAATTTTAGTAGTCCAAGAACTAAAGAAGGGGGGGGGGTGGATGAACAGAACGTATTTGCATAAATCTCACAAAGTAACGAAGTTTAGGTAAGGTTAGAAGCTTCCGCTAGAGCCGACTTAGGAAAACAGCTGAACTAACCCGAACAACACCTGACCACAGACTTCATAAAAATGCAAATATCTCGGTTAATATTCAAGATAGAGAATAAGTGTTTATAACAATATTTATAGTAAATTTAATTTGCAATAAGATTTGTTCTATACAATTTGTCAATCCTATGCATAATAACGGGGATATTTCGAGTTTTCTAAAACCCCCCCCCCTCTAAACCCCCCCCTCCCTCTGGTACGATTTCAGCCATTAACGAACTTGATCTGTCTTTTTACATAAAATGGTTAAATATCGAGTTTCGTATCGATCAAACAAAAATTGCGACCGCTAGAGCATTAACAGGCCTAAAGGGAAATCTGCTAATATGTCCATTACTATAAGTTGTAAAAACCTCTTCTCTCTCAATAACTATGAAAAATAATAGAGAAATATTTTCCACTTTACATCAGTTTGGTATAACATTATATATGACATTTTTAAAGTATAATGCCACATGTATAGTTTTCATGACTATATCCACAAATTTTCAATAACTAAACTAAATAAAGAGACATATATATTTGGCTGATATCCAAATTAGCTGTGAGGTTTGAAGATATAGTTCAAAATAGGGCATAATTAGAAGGTGAGGAGATCAAAATGCCAAATTCATATTATATTGTTATATATTGTATATAATATATTATATGTATTGTTCATATACGAGTCATTTTGGGGTTTCCAAAATCAAGTTGTGTTTTTATAGGAAAAGATGATTTTAAGCTGAAATGGATGTTTATACAAAAGCTTGATATAATTTTGTTAATATTTGATGTAGTGTTGGTTTTAATAACTATTGTCATAAAAATAAGTCTTAAAATTGTGTTTAAGAAATTTTTTATTGATTAAAGTGATTTTTCATTCAACCTATATAACTTGGAATTCAACACTCTCATTTTTACTTGCCCTTCCTTGCTGCATTAGAATATAGTTAATGGATATTTGAATATTTTCATACTTAATTAAACAAAGGTGTAATATAGACACTGTTAAATTAATTGGCATTTTTAGGGTTGGATAGTTTGAAATATTGATTTTGAGCTTCAATTGTTGCCTTTTATTCACTCTAAAACTATCAGCTATTATTCTAACTTTTCATTATCTTTAATTCTTTTGATTCCTGAAACAAATGTTTTACTTATTTAATTTGTTTTTAAAGGTAATTGGAGGCTTTTGGAACATGATTATCATTTTCGAGTTTTGAGCAGTCTATTAAATTTGGTTGATTCTAACAGCTGGCCTCTTGATCAAGTTCCTATTGGTGAATGTCTGACAGAACTTCAAGAAATCATTCCAAATCCAATTCTGCATCATCTTTTTCAATTGTATTTTGAACCAGTTGGAGTCTACACAGATGCTGGTATACTCATAAATTTTTAAACATTTTGATACTTATACTTTGTAAAAACTATATTCTCTGAATTTTATTATTAAATTACATCTTGTTAAAAATTGATCAAATAAAACATAAAATTTTTGTTATATGCATGTTTGCCAAAATGCAAACAGAAAACGAAATATTATGATCTTTAACACATGCACACATTAATAAGGAAATTCATCACTAAATAAGCTTGTATTGACATGCAGATATTGAACCTATGGCTAAGTTTAACAACGGTATAAAGAACATTGCCTTAACTTATACGGCTAAGTTCCACCCAATTATATACTATAATTCAATTTCTTAGTCACTTTTAGACTTAATAATGATAGGTTTTATACCTGGAGATAAAATGACAAATAACTGCATGTATTAAAATGTTTTTCAATTCAATATAGCTGAATAAGTTTTGCATCCTTCTGACAATTCTTCGGGAACTTACAAAATTTGATTTGATCAAATTGACTTAGCCTAAGGTGACCATTAACCCACTGCATTCTGGCCTTAATTCATATTTTTGTATAGCAGACAAATTTTGCTTTAGGTGAAGTCAATAAATTTTGTATTTGAAAAGGAGGACAGATCTAAATTTCTAATAATAATATTTAGTCTTAGCCATAATGGTGTATAGAGAAGGCCCAACATGATATTTTCTATTTTATTTAGCACCCTTTCTTCCTTGGTCGACTAAAACTTCCATGAAGGAGTTGATATTGACCTATGGCCAACATATAAATACAATTGTTTGTATGGAAATCTTTTTAAATATTAATAGTAGAAATGAAGTCTGTTTTATAATTTTCAGGTGATGAATTGTTCAGGCTTAAAGAATATGAAGTATGCCGATTTTTAGGTACTTGTCTACTTCGACCAGTTAAAAAATTTAACCTTCAAGAATTTATGAAAACTTGGCAAGAAAGTGTGCCCGAAGGTAATTTAATTATCTTTAGTAGTACCTTTTTAATGGAAGATTAATGAATTTAATTATGAACTACTAATTATTCTTGCCCTAAATAAGCTGCTTAATGTTTTTATATAAATAGATTTATATTTTTAATATGCTGTTATATATTGTATAAATTAATGAAATTTCAGACATCCCTTAAAGGTTTTAACATCTTCATTTTTTTTTTATTGATGACACCCATGAAAATTAGGTTTACCTGGTCATGTGATCAATTTCCTTCCAGGTATAGCTTGTAGATACTACATATGCAAATATATGTAAAACGAAAGGCCAAGTGTGTCAAAGTTTGAATTGGACCAGGAGGAGAAAGTTATTATAATTAGTTGGTTCAAAAATTCACTGAAGCATTTGTATATTTTAGTTTTCAGCCTTAAGTAAACCTCCACTAATGCTTATTTGACATTAGCAAAAGACAATATATCACAAATTGTCTCATTTCATGGTAAATACAACACATTGTTTTCACCAGACATATAGATGGGGGCGGGTTAGAGAAGAGTTAAAGTAAAAAATAAAATGTCTCCATTATTATGACTTGGATCAAAAATGTATATAACCATTCTTCATGGGAATGTGGTATTCTATAATTGTTGTTGAATATAGTTTTTTTATAACTCAAATATTAAATGAGTTATTTGTATTTCTTAGTTTTCTGTCTTTCATTAACTCTCATTTCTAAACATCCTGTATCCAACAAAAATTTGAAATCCGGTTTACTTTAGCTTTTATTCCTAAAGAAATTGAGGATAAAAAGTATCACCACCATATTGCAGTAGTTGGGAAATAAGTTTAGTTTCTACAGCACCTGCATCGCAGCCTTTCAGCTGATTTCCCTTAACGTAAATCAGCAATTGAGGTTGTACTCATGACAGGATTTTCGAAAAATTCTACAAATGTCCATCAATCCTACTCAGGAGATGACGGAAATTAAATCCTGAATATATATCTATATATATTTGTCTGTTAACGCTGTAGCGGTCACAATTATTGCTTGATTGTTACCAAACTTGTTATTTAATCGTTTTAGGTAAAAAGTAAGGTCAAGTTCGTTAATGGCTGAAATCGGACCAGTGGAAGGGTAGGTTTAGAAGGGGGAATTTTAAAAATTCAAAAATATCTCCGTTACGATAGGTACTTCGAAAAAGTTGTTAAGAACCAATCTTATTGAAAATTAAATGATCTATAAATGTTGTTCTATAAATATTTTCTGTATAATGTATATTAATTATATTTGAATTTTATAGTTTTCCGCTTTCAGTAAACCCCCACTCCTACTCATGTTATATTAATAATGAGCTGTTACATCTTGAAACACTTTATTCGAAGCTTAAATATCAAATATTTTTTTCCTTGAACTTTTACTTTGTGAGATATATGCAAATACATTCTGTTGATGACTCCTTCTTTTGATTTCGGTTTACTAAAATTTGAGTCATTGAGATAAAAATTCAGATTCATGATAAATATCATCACTAGCTATAGTAAATAGTTTTCAATAAAATTAATGTGTCACATTCAGATATATTTTATTAATTGTTTTTCTTTCCAGTCTAGATTATTTGTATCTATCTATTCAGCACTACGAGGTTGGCTGTCCTGTTTGTTTACAATTCAGACGCTTTCCATTGTGCAGATTGTTAACTTGTAAATTGTCTGCAAGATTTCTCATTACTGTTTGTATTTATTCACTTAACATTTGTAATGGTGTTTCAAGTATGTAGATATATCTATTTTAAACTTTCACATGGGAAATCTGCTTAGTTTACATAGCCCCTGTGTGACGGACTTTTTTTTTTTAGAGCTGGTGAAGGCATTATATTTTCTTTGTGTATGTTGTCATAACTTGAGTGAACATTATGATTTATTCCCTTCTGCTCAATTCAAACAGTACGAGTATACTAATAATTAGATAATAAATCATTGTTTCAGGCATGCATACTTTTTTGGAACAGCTTGCAGGACTTGCTATAGCTTCTCCTGAATCCAGGCCTCCCTCCATTTGGCTTTTTGAAGAAGACCAGTTACCTGAAGACATTCAGGAAAGGTTTAACACACTCTTTAGTGCTAAGCAAAGGTGGACTTACGATGAGATAGCTCCATATATAAAGTAAGCTTTTATGTATTTTTTGGTTGGGGTTGCTATATGAATATAATATGTTGCCTGTGGACTGACTGTGATGGGAGCCAATCGCCCCATAAACATCGCTGTACATGTTTTATATTTCAGGGAATCCTTAATTATTATTATTATTATTTTTTTTTTAACATGTTTGAATATATAACAGAGTTGTGGTAAGAATCCTTTATATTTGTTCTCAATTATTGCTTAAATTTGAAATAAATGTATATTTATATAGAAAAATATATATATTTTTGTTGTTTTCCATTCATTTGCTTTATTTATTAAACTTGATTTGAAATGTTTATAGCATGTTTCTCAAAAAATAGTGCTTACATTGACAGTTTATACATTCAAGAAATTCTTATAAAAAAATAGTGTTGATCGGTTCCTACTATTGTTAATAGTAATATCGCCTTGCAGCGAACGCTCTACTATGAACAAAAAATAATATTATTGTTAAAAAAAATATCTGGCTATAATATGTTAAAGTTTTTATAATAAGACCTTCATCCTCAGAAGATTGGTTGATCTGGGACTTACCTTAATCCACTTAATATCTGTTGCAAGAATTAATCTCAAAAAATATTTGTATAAACACAAAATATCTTACTAATGGATTTCAAATAAAATACTGATAAATGAAGCTTTGTCCAGGCTGGCAGTACTGTTGATGTGTCTAGGTAAGCTTGGGGTACAAAAGCTGTGATTCTTTAGTACCTGATGCAAAGTATTTTCCACATCTTCACAACTGATCGGCCTTGCACATCTGATTGCCTTAAATCATATGGCCACAGAATTTTGAAGAGAAAAACAGTTCTCTGTTGTAAAAGTGCTCAATTAGAAAGTTGCCTCTCTACTCAAAGTCGTTCCAGTAGTAGAGGTCCTAATCATTACATATAGGACCATTTGGAGTTGATTACTAATCTAGGAAGAAGAGCTTATAGACCATTCTGAATAATCGTATGGGACTTTCAGGATTTAGGGATGTTTACAAATAAATGCTATGCTGAAAACCATACTTTTAAAAAATTAAAAATATCTCCATTATTCGTTAGATCGAAAAATTGCATAGAACCAATCTTATTGAAAATGTAATTACCTATAAATGTTGTTATATAAATATTTTCTCTGTCATTTTTTTAGTTTTCAGTCTTCAGTAAACCCCACTATTACTCATGTCATTTACAATAAGCTGTTATATAATGGGCAATTTTATTCTAAGCTTAAATTCCAAATATTGTTTTCAAGAGACCTTTATTACACGAGATACGTTGCATTTATTATGCAAATTCGTTGCATGGTGACGTCATCAATTCAGATTCTAGTTTCAAAAATGTTTACTAGATTTATACCGTACTGGATATTTAACCATTTAAGTCAACACTAAAGATAATATTTGTTTTTTGGCTGAAGTTGGACCTGGAATAGTGTGGGTTTAGAGGGGGGAGGGAATTCGAAAATTCAAAATATCTTTGTTATTATTAATCATATCGCAAAATGTTCAGCCATTGATAACCAATTGTTGTTCTATACATGGGTTCCGTAACTCATATTCATGCTCTCTTGTTTTCAGACTTCATAAACCCCGCCCCCCATAAACCTTTTTTGTATCGTTTTTTTTATTTTTATTATATACAGAAATAGGGAATATATTATGATATGAGATCAAAAGTGTGTTGTACTAACACGACGGAAATCTGCTTAATTTATGCAGCGTCTGCATCATGAACTTTTTACTTTTATTTTTGTTTCATGAAAGAAAAAATTGATTAACTCTTTCGACAACTTTGGTCTGGTAAGGTACAAATCAAACTGAATTAGTTTATTTCTAATCAAATGAGTAAAAGGGATTATTAAGCAATGTGAAAGTCAATAACATGCCAATAATATTTTAACCCACAGGGACCTCAAGGTTTCAATTTGTTTATATAAAATAGACAGAATTCTTTACTGTTTTTTAAAAATATTCAATATATAAATGTTGCTTTCTTGTTGAAGTAAACATTCAAACCCTTAAAGTGAGCCCCTGCAATTTGTAATCTATTAAAATCATTGCCAAAACTGCAGTAGTTGAGTTCCACACGCTTGTACTAGTAACTTTCAAATTGCACCCACTCGAGGGTTCAACCAATTAGTTAACATGTTTATGTAGTTATTAAAAATGAACAAATAAATATGTTTTGGGTTGTTTCTTTTTGTCCTTTAGTATTTTTACTAAATAAAGAATAAGATATTTATTTTATATTATTGTTTATCTCTTTATTCACCGATTTTCTTTTCTGTTTTCAGGAGGCTTGCTTGTGAAAAACAAAGTGTCAATGCATTACTAACAAAATATTCCCGGACTTCAAATATAAATGGTGTCAAGTATTTTAGTGCTAGATATGGGAAGTAATTCCTCTCGAGTCTAGCCTAGTGTTTGAAACAAATGGCCAGGCGCTATTAGCCGTCATTATTTTATCAAATGTGCTTTGAAGTTAGCAAAAAATGTGGGCATTGTAGAACTGAAAATTATTAGAATATGCCTAAAGACTTGTTCGTTATTGTATATTAGCTCAAAACATATATTCTTTGGTGCAGATCATTTTGTGATAAATTAAATGATAAGAATAATATTTTATAATTATTTAAGATACCATAACATATAAAAGTTACATAGGTGCATACATAATGTAGGTCAAAATTATCTGTTTTGTCGGCCTACTTTAGAAATAATCTATTTTTACAAGGTAGGGGTTTCTCTCCACTGAATTCTATTTTATGTATATACAAAGAAAAGAGACTGGGTATTATTGTAATGCAAAAGAATATGTAAATATTAATTTTGTAAATTTAGCTATAATTTTTTTGATATGTGAAGAAAGTTCTAAATTGACAAGAAGTTATCAAATCTTGCTAAAGTTCTATTAATAATACATAATAAAATAAAGTCTTATTGGTTACCGTAATTGGCGAAGTTAAAAAAAATTACTCTATACTCACGGGGGAGGGGAATTCATATTTTTCATAAAATATTGAACTCAGAATTCCCCCCCCCCCCACCCCAAAACGATATTTTCATTCTTGGTTGTATAATAACAGTCAATATGTGGCTACAAATACATTGTCTTGGACCTAAATTTGCATAATTACATATTAAAAGAGGGGTAATGTCAGTTCTGTCCTCTACATCGTGAGAATAATATTCACAGTATTTTCAGAAAATATGTTGTTTATTTTTAATAAATGTTTTGAAGGTTATCTAACACTTTTCATTTAATATTCTCACAATATTTTGGTAATAACAAAAAGTATTTAATTGATTCCCACAATTTTTGTCCCTATTTTTTCCTATCACGAGCGAAGCACTATCATAAAATAATTGGCCAAGCGTAGCTCGTTCCTGTTTCAACTTAAAAATATGCCATTGTGCCTGTTATCTCTTATTGAACCTACTGGGTTCCCAGTTGTAATTAAATTTGGCGTACTGTAAAACCTTTGCTATCAGAAATGGTGGGAGTGGACCTCTTCTCAGTTACTTGCAAAATTTTTGAATCACAACAGTAAACCTAAGGTAAAATATAATATAAATTATTTACTGTTTAGATGTTGGTTTGAGCAGTGTTAGGAGTGAGGTCTATAATCACTGCAATACTTGTAAATAATATCTAATAACTACTCAACCATGAACAAAAAATATTTTTCATATTAGTTACCAGTAAGTACAACCAAACCAAAAATAATAACTAAACTATTGAATTAATAAATTCTGAAAAACTTCCAAATCTATTGATATGCCTAAGAAGTTATACTTCCGTAATAATGTACTAAATATTCCCCATAAAAGGATTAAAACTATTAAGTTTTAGATAAGTTAATGAATAGCTCCCAATAGTCCTTTTCATGAGGGTCAAGGTTTAACTAAAGCATATATAAGGGTCATTACTTCGTTAAATAGAAATCCACTAGCAAAGAGTATGAACAGGAAATGCAGCGGTATTCCGTTACCTATTGCATGAAGCTAACAATAAAGGTATCAGACAGAAAGGTTTATCGTAAGAAAATTTCATTTCAGATGAAAATTGGTAGCGAGCTATTTATCAAGCAGTGCTAGAATGTCTGATCATAGACAATAGCTTTTTATGTATGATCACCATTTTTATTGAATACTTTCATATCATTTTTAGTTTTTGTTTTTTTTTTCCTTGCAAAATATAAGCAGTTTTGAGTACGTCTTATTTTATAGATTACTGACTTTTTTGATACACCACTAGATTTGGAATTTCCACACTTATCCAGTATTTTTTTAGGTTTTTCAACTAATTTTAAATTTATTTATATGAAAACAATTTTTTTTTCTTGTTTCAACTCATGGTTTTGTACAGTGATGTTTTTATTTTATTGCCAAAGTAACAACTTTGTTGTTAAGTTAACCAAGGAAAATATTGTGGGAATCAATTACTATGTAACTTTTTTTAAACAGTTTTCTTTTATTATGAATGTCCAAATTCTTTAAAGCAATAAAAAAATAAATTACATTAAATTAGATGGGTATCTCAAAAATTAATTCTTGTTTTTATGCCTTAACCACAAAGGGGTGACTTGCTATCAACACTTTCAACATTAAATTAGATGGGTATCTAAAAAATTAATTCTTGTTTTTATGCCTTAAACACAAAGAGTTGACTTGCTGCCAGCACTTTCAACAATAAATTAGATGGGTATCTCAAAAATTTATTCTTGTTTTTATGCCTTAAACACAAAGGGTTGACTTGCTGCCAGCACTTTCTACTCGAAATGCAATTGTAGCAGATCAATTTTGTTTTGTTTTGGAATGTGGTTTTTCCTATTACATTAGTTTTCTCTATTATAGTAGTTTTTACTTTTGTATTGTGTTTGTTCATTTATTTTAACTGAATAAAACTAAATTAGCTTTTATGTTGTATATGTGTGCTTCTAATTTGTGAAGAAGGATTTACGACACTTTGGTTTGTTGCTTAACATAATCATTCCTATTAATAATAATTCTAGGATAATGGATGCTATTTTTATATATTTGGTTTACTTATTGGATTAAAAGTGTTTAATGAGTCCATTATTTCAATATTTGATTTTTACTGTATTAGTTACCAAAAATCTTGAATTTTGTATAATTACCCTTTGTAAAATATATTGAAATAAAAGTATTTTTCAAGACATCTTTTATTGTTCTATAACCTATTTGAACATCTTGACTTCTTAAATTGGAAGGAACTACTCTAATGTATTGGTATTATGAATAATTTCAGAAAATTCCACCAATAAATATTTAATAGAAAAATAATGATGTTAATTAAAACACATTATTTTTTTCTTATAGTGGAACTTTGATGAAATACTTAGTTTTTTGGATAAAAAACAATATTTTTCTTATTATAAATGGCTCATGAGATTCTAATGTAATTCGTTTTTATCATAAACATTGAAAAAAAAAAAGGCTATGATCAATAATTTATCCACAGAATAATTAATTTGATAGCAGATTTGATTTAAGGGACATAATTATTGGGGCTGTACTCATTAAAAAATGTCTTCAGACGTTCATACATCCCAAAACACATACACACACACACACACACACACACACACACACACACACATATTATATATATATATATATATATATATATATATATATAATTCAGTTGCCATTATAGACCTTTAAAATCCCTAGCTAGAGATCTTTAGCCATCCCTGAGCGAGAATCGAGGGATTTATGATCAGAGTTTTTACATAGTGAGTGATCTACTTGACATACTACCCCCATTATCCAAGGACCTGGAATGAGTTGTCTCCAGCAGACTGAAGGGCACCATTGTACCAAGACAGTCTCCATGTAGACGGAATCTAAGAGAGATATAACAGTTAGTCATCCCAATCTATCAGAAGTATATACTGGACTCCCACTGATCCACAAGCACTGTGACACCAGCGTGCTCTGTTAGTGAACTTGTGAACTAATGTTATTTCTTGGCAGCGATCGAACCTGTACTATTTTTACCTTCAGCTTGCTGCAAGTAGAAGTTTTTGGAAAATCGTGTCATGATTACAATCTCAATAGCTGATTTCCCTTAGGGGGAATCTGCTAAAAAGTCATTTTCGAGATCTTGGTATGGGGTTTATTGCCTTGCAAGACTAATGCCATTGCCAACCCTAAATTTTTTGAACTCTAATTTTCTATATTTATTTTATTGACGACATCCCTTCATTCTCTTATTAAAATCAAGCATAAAAACTCCTCTGTGTTTATGCACTAGGAGCAAGAGTGACTGCAAGTTTTAAATTAGAAAAAAAAATCAATTTACATTTGCATCTATATGTGACGAAATACCAATAACAAACAGGCTTCATTGTGTTCTCTGAAAAACAAACCAACCTGAAGTTATGATTCTTTTCGTTTATAAAGGTATTCTTCCTTATGGCTAACTCTTAACAATTCAGTTCAAGTAATTTACTTCACACTGTCTGTAGTATAAAATTTACTCAGCATTTTTAAGGTAAATTTTATTTATTTTCAGACAACTTGTTGGTTCTTGAAAAACGGCCATAAGAATCCTCCAAGGAATACATTTTTCACGACTTTCCACTATGAGCTCACTTGATACACAGTACAGGGGTTGTGTTATGATTGGTGAATCTTTTTATTTATGATATTATATTCCATTATTTAAACTCCCTGCATTTATGCTGAAAATAGACCAATTATAAAAGGAATTAAAGAAACTATTAAAAAAGACATGGTGTTTATTTTTTTAAAGAGTAACAATCAGTTATAATGCCAACACACCTGTTCTTTCCAACACATCATCCAAATCCAATGGGTATTTTCACATTGGTCCCAATTATATCATATCTAATCATACACCGTGACTCCAAAAATGGCTAATAAAAAACTTTGACGTGATTTTTAAAAACTTTTTTCCATTTTTCTTCATGCAGAAACAGGAAACCAATATTTTTATAGTTAGTAAAAATGTTTTTGGTATACTCCTGGTCAAAAATCTATTCTGGGCTTGAATAGCACTTGTATTATACATGGAATCAATTACGTAAATATGGCTTCCAAAAAAGCTTTATTGGCTGTTTTATAATACCTTGCCATTTTTGGAGTCGAAGTGTCAAATTGTAAAATAAACATAAAATCAAAACATTAAACTAGGATATATTTTGTAAACAGTATTTTAAAAATCAAATATAAATGTTAACTTGAAATAAAGTATCTGATTCATTAACAATTATTTGTATTCATGGTAAAGTTAAATTAAAAAATATCAAAAATTATACTAAGGCACATATTTAAATAACAATTTAGGTTTCAATTAGGTATATGCGGTAAATACACTCCCTTTTATATTTAAATGCATTAATCTATTTTTTAAAACTAAGTTTGATACTTAGAAATAAGTAATTATTGATTTAGGGGTTATTAATTTACTTACAAATTAGGCAAAATATTTTTATCACTAACATATTATCTACCTAAGTAATTTTACATTTTATGGAATATTGAAGCATTCCAATTTGTTAGTTTCCACTAGGAATGATATGTACTAAGATAGACAGTAAATACTAGACCAATACATTTTAGACTAAATATAATCCTTATGGTAATTAAAAAAAACACATAAGGATTCATAAGACATACAATTTAACCTAAATGAAAAATATATTACTTATTGTCAGTCAGATTGAATGTCATGAAATAATGCTCATAGTTATTAAACGACTTATTTATAACATTTGTGACAATTTTGAAGATACAGCTTTAGGCTTCTGATATGATAACTAATTCATTCTAAAATAATTGAAGAGAATGTCAAAGCAGGAATCCTCTATTGCTTGAACATTAATGAACAAATGTCTCCTGCATTGAAAAAAGGACCTATTTACACTCGAATATGTTAGGTTGGGTTGAAGACAGACATTTACTGACTGAATAAGCTCATGGTTTACAAAACAGATTTAAGTAAACCTGTACCTGTACATTACTTCTGTCTCCTAAATAGATTATGGAAAAAAAAAAAATAGTAAACAATTCCTTGCCCATCACATCTTTTGAGTCAACGATTTTAATTTTAAAATTTATTTATATAAAATAATATTTACGATAAAATTAGAAAAAAAAGTTGCCCAATGAAAGTTGCTAGGCATATTTTGAAATGTATTTCCACACTAAACACCATAGTCAGCATGATGACAATTAATTTACAAGACCTAAAATATACGAGTGTATAGAAAGGAGGGTTTTACGCAACTATGTTTTTTTATAAGTTAACTTAAATTTTGTTTAACCCAATAACAATTGATTTATAAAGTTATTTATTATTACGTTAGGTACAATTTTCATGTATATTAATGATATACTATTTATCATTACTAAATATATTTTAAGTTGTATTAACTAAAATTTGATTTAATATTAACAACATTGTATTTCAATTTATTACTAAATCCAGTCTAAATCTAATGTAGAAATAATGTGACTCCTTTCACTAGAAAAAGTCAAAATAAATCAAGAGAAATAATCGGTTAGAAATAAGAATTATGCAAAATCAGTATTTGTGATATAAAGGCTCCCTTCAATTATACAATTTTTAAAGCCATTTACATTCCACTAGGTAACAGTGCAAGATTTGTTATGATGAATATTGAGTAAAATGATTCGAGAATTGTATGATATATATATATATATATATATATATATATATATATATATATATATTTATCAGTAGACCCAAGTTGATTTTGAAATACTAATAACCACTAGATTCTAGACCCAACCATGGATGTTTACATCAACCCCCACCAGCCAAGAGATTGAAGTAATCACTACCATTTTATAATAAAGGAAGCTCATAATGAACTGGTGAGACATTTTTTTAACACTAACAAAATTAAGAAAGTGCAATGAATTATTCAGATATAAAATTACATCTGTTTCAAAATTTATCGGAAGTCTCCTTGGAAGTCTTGGGAAGAATTACTCATAATTGGTGACAAAGTGTGTCAGGGTCCATGAAAATAATTTTCAAAATTTTAAGATAAAACACCCATTTTGTTCTATTTATTCAAAATGATCTAGGAGAAAAAAAGTAATTCTCTTCTTTTTTTTTAATGCTAGCATAGAGCAGAATTATAAATGAGATACTGGAGTAATCCTTTACATTAATAGCTGCCAGAAAAAGGCTCTATAAAATAACATATTCTGAGTGATTCCAGCCCAAGTTTTTATTAGCTGTTGGTAAATGCTTTACACATTCCAGTCTACCTATGAAGATAAAGGTGATTTTTGAAATAAGAATAATATTATTAGGGTAGAATATCCCCCCCCCAAACAAAAAAAAAAACAATTTATTTTTAAACTAGCTGTCAAATAATTGAAGCAAAATGCAAAAATACAAAGTTCAGTAATACAAGATGATGGCAAATGAACTTAAAACTAAAATAAGCCAAAATAAAGTTTTTGTTTTTTGTTTGTTATTTTAATTATAGCCATGTTCTATACTAGTTAGTGCCGAGTTCATTATTTTGGTTAGAGATATTATTTAAATGTGCCTGCAAAAATATTTTACAAAGTATACAACAGAGGCCAACATATATTTAATTGTGTGGGCAAACTGATCTATTAAAGAAACTAGGCTTCAATAAGAAAAGCGTTAAGACTACCACTAAACTTATTATAAAACACAATGGAACAAAAAGAAGGAACTACTTTTCTATATCTACGTACTAAATATAACAGATATAGTGATGCAATTCATTCCTTAATAGCTAGTTTTAAACTAATAGTGGGGGAACAAATTATTTTATTATTCTTATAATTTCTCTAAACATTAAATTTGCTATATTTTCCATCTCAATAGTTTCCCTACTATTTTCATATACAATTTATGTATTTAAAAAGAAGTTAAATACCACTTCATAAGATTTATTAAATTCTTGCAGGAAAAACCTTTTCTTGTTCATAACTTTTCCGATGGAGTTGGCAGTTAACAAAAAATAAAATAGTGTTGCCAACTTGTTTTAGACGCTTTCTGTTCAACTTGATTCGTACTCTAATGCTTATTGCTAATTAAAATTTCTGTAACTTCAGTGCTTACATTTTTCAAGTTTAAACTATGAAGGCATCCTTAGGAGTACATTTAGCAAGCATTAGAACTTGAAGGGAGCGCCAGGAACTAAAAGCGGCCGCCATGCTCATCAGCCTGTATCCTAGTTCGCTCCAGCTCTGCGTAAGCAAGCCAAGCTCCATGGACTGCTCTCGCTTTAAAAATGCTAATGCCAAAAATATTTTGTGACCTTCAAAATAAGTGATGATAACAAAGGCAAAACTTGTAAGTCATATGTTTAATACATTAATAATATACTCACAGTTTATGTAAGAGCTGGACAAAGGGTGTCCAGTTAGACTGGACAGTGGGCTGTAAAACCAAACAGTCTAAGGAAAAATTCAACAGTTGGCAACACTAAATAAATAGAAATTCCAATTCTAATTTTGCTCATTGATCAAATTTTTTATGAATATAATTAGTGATTTTCTCTATCTCAAATTTCTTCTATTTTATATACTTTTTGCAATTCTACAGTATGGTCATATATGATATTAAAAGAGAATGAACATTACAAATAATTTTTGAACTATTTTTCTGTCATATACAATTATTTAAGGATTGTCTTAAAAAATACAAATTAAAAATTAATAGAGTCTGGAAAATATAAAACTTGCTCTCAAACAAAACTATATAGCATGAAAATTTTTGGAAATATTTTGTATTTTTTATGTTTATTATTTAGATTAGGACAGGCGTTTTAAGTCTGTATGAGTGGATGACGGGTGCATCAACCACTGGCTTAAAAATGATGGATTGAAAAGTGAGTTCGAAGCTTTAATACTCACAAGAGGCCTGAAATGGGGCGTTGAGTTATAACTCTAGAGAATGAAGACAAGTATGTAGATAATATCAGATAGTATCAATCAATGTATCACAATAAAAGAGCTGAGATGTTACATTGAGAGGGAAAAGTAAATGGACAGGAGACAGCCAAGTGTTTAAAGAGAAGTAGACGAGTGATGTTGACTGAATATTCACAAGAACCCACATGGTCTGAGAAGCCAAAAAAAACAAAACAAAATAAAAATAAAACTATGTGTCGACTTTTTTTCATCATATCACTGTTTGAGTTTTTTATTGAATATAAAGAATGCCAGAACATAAAATATTTTTTTCTAGCATCATTTTGCGAATTTATGCGTATTTTAGTAAGGTTCAGTTTGCTTCATCCTTAGTGGAAAACTGAGGGATATTTTGTTTTTTTATTGTAGCCGAAGAAAAAATTAATTGCAAGTGTTTAATACACCTCCTGCATCTATATCTCAAAAATAGCTACATAATTATAGTTAAAACTAATGGCAGTAGTCTATCGGTGGTCATATATAACTTCCTAACCCAATGAGGAAAAGACCCTAGTATCATTACCTGCATCTTTAAAAACATTGGTTAAAATGCTTCCCCATCTATTTGATTATCTAAATTCAGTTAAATTATTTTGTGATGCTTCACATTACTGCAAAAGCAATGACATTACTCTTTCAAATATTGGAAATGAATAGTAGGATTTTTTTTAAGAAGGAGGTTTGGTTCACAGCAGTATTTTTATATGATCATTAAGGAGTCCAGCAGATTTTCAGTATTTCCATAACAAGTGCAGAATACAAATAGGAAGGACTATTAAATTTATATTAGATTTATGTTATATATTTTCCAGACTTAAATATTTCTCCTAAATCAAAAATTTAGATAGAGCAGTACAATTTAAAAATATAATTGTCAATATAAATACCAAATAAAATAAATATTTATTTACTAATAAACAAAGGCATTATGTTAGTTTTAATATGCTATATTAGAATAGTCTATGAAAAAACAATTTAACAAGTTAAATGCACTTTTTGATTAAAATTCTTCAATTTAAAAAAATATAAATCTTGCAATATATTGCTCATTTGAACTCACGGGATTACATATGACGTCAGTAACTACTGATTTCGAAAACAAAATATTCAATTGCACTTTTATTAATTACCTCCAATTACAAGAGAAAAATAGTGATGTGGATAAAGACTAAATATTAGTGGAACCTTAAACAACATTAAAATCTAAAATTAAATGCACAGATAATAAAATATCTGCAAAGTCACATAGTGTTCTTTCATAGTAACTGCTTTTAATGCTTCAGTATCCTCACAGTATATTTATATATAAATTTTAAACTTTAACTATTAACAAATTCTTTTGGTTTAAATCAACATCAATTTTAGATATGCATAGAATTATAGAAAAATAACAGCCCTTTTACATTAAAAATATATCTCCTAAATTATCAAATTAAAGAACAATTAACTATAAACTCTGATATAAAATAAAATAAAAACTTATATATAACAATATAGATAAGAATTTACCACCTAGGAATTTCCTTTTGAAGGTATCTTGAGTCTTCTAATATGTACCTGGAAGAAAAAGTATAGACTTAAAATCAACATAGATTGAAATTTTAAGTATTGATGTCCACTTTAGTCACTATCTGGGGACAAAACCCTGTGCAGGTTACAAAACGCTGTAGATAACTTTGTCTTCAATACCCTTTTCTAACCGGAATAAAACAAAAGATTTTATTTAGTGAATTTGAAACTAATTAAATTTCTGTTATCCAAATGGCACTAGAACCTATGAGAATTGAAACTCAAAAACGATTAGCTTTAGTATGTTGACATTTCTTATTTATGACTGTTGTGATATGTAATTGAGGAGGTAACATTCAAACCGTGCTTTGTCCGGATGAATGTACTTTTTAGGAAACCATGAAATTGAATATAAAACATATATATATATTTGTTTTTTGTAATGAAAAATACTCCTATATGGTTTAAATAAATGTTTTATCAATGAGATACATTGTTAAAATAGTTTAGCGTAATAAGTATAATAAATTGGACCAAGCACACTTTGCATGAAACAAATGGACAAAGCACGGTTTGAATGTTACCTCCTCAATTGTGCACGGGGCTCAGGTTAGCCATGCGAGTTAAAGCGTTGACCTTTATCTCACATGGTAAACCTAGAGTGGCGAGTTCGATTCTTGTCTGGGCAATGGAAATTATTTAGTGACGAAATTCATTAAATAACGTCCTAAAATCCCACCCTGGCTAGAAAAGGGTGGTAACCTGTAGATAACCCGTCCCAATTAGCCTCAGTTGCAAAAAGTGGACGTTAATAAATAATAATAATAATAATGTAATTGTGCACCTCCTGTTTAGATCAAAATCAACTAAGAGAGAGGGGATGTTTAAAGTAAATACACAATGTAAATTACAAAATTCTTTGTACTATTAGAGGCACAGAAGTTTTTTATCGGACCTTTTCTCTTTATTATAAAATGATCTGTAAATGACATTTTTTGATCCGATACATATGAAGAGAGATATGGTATATCATCCTAAATGAAGTGGATGAAAATATCTTGTTTATTTAATTGAAAAGGACCATAAGGAAGTCATGTCGTGCCCATATAAGATTTTTATTAACATATAAGAGTGTAATAGTCTGACAACATAACAAAAAAAAAAATTAAGAAATAAAAGTCTGTCATGCAGGGGCTGCATAAACTAAGATTTTCTGTGACCTGGTATATGAAACATTGATCTCATCATTTTCTGAACTCATGATATATTCTCTATTTTTCCCATAGTAAGAAGCCAATGTAAACAGAATTGGAATGCAAGCTGGATCTGAGAGGTTTTTTACTCAAGTGAGAAAAAGTAGGAGTTTACTAAAAACTGAATAATAATAAATTCTAATATATATGTTAATATTCAAGATACAGAAAAAAATCAACTAGTAAATTAAATTTGCAACCAGTTTGGTTATTTGCAATTGTTTGATCTGTCTCATGATAATTGAGATGTTTAAAATTTTTGATTGGGAATTTATTTTTCAGTAATTTCTTCGAATGTCCACTGACCCTAAATTAAAAGGCAGGCTTAGTAGATTATGAGGATGAAGTACATTTAAGTGTGTGTGCCCGAGTTGTGTTTCTCTTAATGCTCTAGGAGCTGTAATTGGATCAATCTCATTGATAAAATAATGAACTTATAATAATAATAATAATAGCAAGTAGATTCTACAGATGGCCTATGGTGAAAGTTAATATTTCTGACAGATGTAGACTTTGCGACAAATCTTACAAGTCTGTTCAACATATTACGGCAGGATGTGAGATGCTGGAAAGTACTTACAGAGGCACAGTAATGTAGCTAAGATATATCACCAAGGAATTTTAAAGAAACTTGGTATGGTAGGAGCCCCATATTATATATTATATAACCCACAACAATTAATTGAAGAGAATAATATAAAAATTTATTGGGATGAAACAATGCTAACAGACCATACTCTCCACCATAACAAGCCAAATATTCTCATCTTTAATAAAGAAAATAAATCAGCAGAATTATTAATATTTCGGCCAACTGATGAGAATGCTCAGAAAACAATCTGCTTAGTTGCAGAATCGAATGATATGTAAAAATTAGAATCAACCAGAGTTACTGGTATTGTTATTTCTACAAACGGGCTTGTGGCTAAAAATATGGTCAGAAGTACTAAATATTTAAATTTATGTGACGAGATAATTAGGCAGTAACAAAAATCGATATTATTATATTCTGCTAGGATAGTAAATAAAGTCACCCTTTTTACCTGTTGGATAAATATTCCCCCAGGAAAAAGATATCCAGGAAAGTGAGAATACACCCCCCCCCATAATAATAACAATAATAATAATTATTTGACTAAAATATACCACCAAGTGATAGATAATAAATTTAGCATTCTAGCTAGTAAGGTCTCTTATTATCATTACGTACCTCAAAAGTTGCTTGGAAGAGATGATTTAAAAATGTATTGGGATGAAGCAAAAACAGATCATACTGTCTATCACAATAAGCCTGATATTCTTGATATCGACAAGGGGAAAAAATCAGCTGACATCATTGATATCTTTGTCCCAAATGATGAGAATATTCTAAGATAATATTATTATGAGAATATAATGTCTTACATTGAGAAAATAAGAATGTACCAGGATTTAGCTAATGAGATAAAAGCCCTTTACAAGCTAGATTCTGTCACCTTCACAACAGTTGTGATATCAACAAATGGGTTAATTACATTAATACTAGGAAATATTTAAATTTACCTAAACAATTTACTTTTTACTTGTTTGTTTGGGTTTTAAATACAATAATTTAAAAAAAAAAATACTACCAACAAAATAAGAAAAATTCCCATTAAAAAAAAAATAAATAAATACTTACAGCAGTTGGTTATGACCCTCAGTGTAATTATAACCAGTAACATGAGAGTTAAAATAATAATAAAGTAAGTGCTATTCAAAAAGTTTTCTTTTAATTGACTATTAAGGGAGTCACTCATATTTTGTATTTTCAGTAAATCCGTTCTCCTACCACTGTGATTTTCACTTCAAACTATTAAAATAGTTAATGTCTTATGCTCATCTTAATTTTCAAGTCATGTTTACACTGAGGGAGAAGTAGAGAATATAAAATAAATTACTGTATCATATTCCAGGAGGTGGGAAATCTCCTTAACATAACAGAATTCTATTTTCAAGTACAACTTTGTCGAAAATGTAATGTTAAAATAAATATAGCTAGTAATATACTTACTTCCAATAGAAGTATGTTGCTGGAGCTGTAGAAAGATGCCACAGGGCATGGGCATCAAACGTCCATAATATAGGCGGGAAATCAGACAGCTCTAGGTATAGAGATAGAGCCAGTACAGAGATTGCTATAGCTAATGACCTACTCTGTGGAAGAGTCCTCCAGTTCATGAGTGAAAATATAACACAGTTGAAAAAAAGAACGACCCCTGAAAATAAATAAAAAGAATAAGGATGTTTGCAATAGTATTTATTAATGAGAACAATGAACCTCTTATTTCTACCAATATATATTATGTATCCATCATATTCATTTTGTTTAAAATAATATATGTTTAATCATTTCCATGTCATGAATGTGTATAGACGTTTAGGATTTTAATCCCCTTGGATGTGTTTACATGTGTGGGTTTGGATCATCTGGCATAGAACAAGATCATACAATTACTATTGTGCTTGGTAGTGACCAATGAGATGCTTCAGAATAAAAGTAGCATAGCATTTGTATAGTTTTTTATGAGTTACTTCAGAATTTGACGTTTTAGTAACTCCTTTTACATTTAGACTGTTGGTGACAACGTGTTGTCCTGCTGCTTCTACTGGTTGGTAAGACATGGCAACCATTTTTTTTCTTCTTTTTTTCCCCCACCTCTGCCCCCGCTGTACCTTTGGGTTTCCCCATACCAGCAGTCTCCATTTAATAAGAGATATAAAATTTTGAATAGATAAATTGGGCCAGGTATAAAAAAAAAAAAAAAAAAAAACTTAGCCTAGCTCACTAAGCACGGCTAAGCATAAAAGTGTAATATTTGGGAGATTTAGTTTAAGTCCGAAAAGTCCTAGGGAAACCCGCAGCTGCGACTCCTTTGCCTCTGTTCAGAGAAGTGGCAGCAAGAGCCTAACTAACTAGCCTACACACCTAAAGCCTAAATACTAACCTAAACTCACATAAACAATAAATATATACATATAGTTTACAAATAAATACAGTTTTACTTGGTTTTCAACACCTCTTGGGCAAAGGTCCTGAAGGCGTTGTTTACCAACATAATGGTAGCTCTGAGGAGGCCAGTTCACATATGAGAAAGCACTCGTTAGCCGAATATGCTTGGCGTTGAAACACGGACATTGGAGGATCACATGGTCAGCCGTATCCAACTCGCCACACAAGCACAATGGGGATTCCTTTCGTTTGAAGAAGTGGAGCTTGTTATTGAAGTCCCCGTGACCACTGATAAGTTGGCTGGTGAAGTAATCTGGGACGTACCACGTCAGCTTAGTTCTGGTCCTAATATCTGGGAAAAACTTGTAGGTCATCCTACCTTTGCTGGAGTTGGTCCAGCGACTCTGCCAACTGTCCCAGATGGTTTCTTCAATATGGTGGAGTGTTTCTCTAAGGTCATGTTTCTGTAAGGCAACCCCCTGACTGCTTGGTATATAGCGACCCGCTTTTGTTGTAGCCTGGACTGATCTATTACCAACCTTGGGGGCCACCTATGACAAAGCTTTCCTTTTAACAAGATGCTCTGTGTTTTCTGGTCATTAGCTGAAGTTTATTTATCGAACTCATAACTCTAGGTTTACCAAGTGAGATTAAGACCAATGCCTTATCTCACATGGATAACCTGAGCTCTCAAGTATTATTTTAAACACTTTAAATTGTGTGGATTCAATAATAAACATTTTTACAATATTACTGCTGTTCTTCTGGAATGATGATACATAATAAATAAAATAAAATCACAATACTAAAGATGAGCTTAGAATACAGTACTTATAAAGAAAACAATGATTATTTCATTAAATAAGGGAAAAATTGACTCACCAGCAACAAGGTTGGCCACCATGTTGTAACGGTAGTCAAACATCCCCCAAGACAAATAAATCGCATGATTGATGAAATAGGCCATACAAAATGTTGTAAACACAAGAGAGTAAACAGAATGAAATTTAAGTAACAATCTAAAAAAATAATAATAATATCAGTACATGTACTTTTATAATTCTTAGAAAAAATTAAGAGGAAGTAAAAGGGAAAATAAGAGAAACAAAGAGCATGATTTATTACAGAAGGCTTATTCTCTACATTCTAGTGACATTCCAAAAACTACACATCCAAATCATGCAACAATCTAAGACTTTATTATTCTATGAGTTTAAGGAAACTGCCAATCATGAATATATATAAATTAACATCTTTTTTATTGGGGAGTTGTGCAGGATGTTTTTAATAATTAACGATATATAGGTGCAAAACTTATTTTGAGTTCTATTAATCCACGGTTATGTGTTCATTTTTATTTAACATTTCTGTTGTTTCAGAGATTCATTTTTATAAATATAAATGGACACCATGAGTGATAATGATTTATCATGTTGTTAAGACAAAATAAAATGAAGTCCACCCACTAGGATATACACCATCATTTTCACACCTATTAACACTAGATATACTCTGGACACACAGCATAAATGCAGTTTCGAATCAAATCAAGTGGGGTTTGGAATTCTAACAGATAAAGCAAAATTAGTAATGACAAATATCCTGCAAAAATACTAAAATTCTACATACAGCAAGAATTAAAATTTTAAAAATTTCTGTTATTATACATTGTATTGAAAAATTGTATAAAACTAATCTAATTGCAAATTTTATTTCCTGTTATGAATTTTTTTTTTCTCTCTCTCTATCTTGATTATTAACCGAGATATTTGCATTTTTTAGTTTTCAGAATTGAGTATACCCCCACTCCTACTCATGTCGTATTAACAATAATCTGTTATATCATGAACCACTTCTTTTGAAGCTTAAATACCAAATATTTCTTTATTTGAACTTTTACTATGTGAGATATGTGTAAATATTTATTGTATGACAACATTTAAGACTTTAAGATTTAGTTCTATATTACATGATTTTTAATTGATTGAACGCCACACTCAACATTTCACTGTTTCAGGTAAAATTAAAGATTATGTTATGTAGTGGCTGAAATCGGCCTAGAAAATGAGGGGGGGGGGTTAGGCCAAAATTTCTCAGTTACTATAATTTGGAACAAAAAAGTTTATGTAACCAATTTGTTGACATTTAATTTCCTAAAATTATTATAAAATATGTTTTTTTTATTATCTCAAATATCAAGTGAGTTATAAGAGTTTTTATGTTTTCAGCCTCAATAGACCAACACTTATAATCGTCTGATTTTGAGTATATGTAACAGGGTACATTTCAAATTTTGTTTATATAGGTTTCTTACTATGGGGTCATATGGAATAGATGGTGAGATGAGATGACCAGTGTCTCATACAAACATGAGGGAAATCTGCTTAGTTTACGCAGACCATGTGTGACAGACTTTTTTTAAATACTTAGGTAAAGTTTTGACCTATGAATAACTCAAGTTTTATTTTTAACAATTTAGAGAAACTACCCTTATAATAGAATTTGAGAGATTCTACCAATAGAACAGTACAATTTTGATAACATTTTATATTTTTAATCAAGTGAATAAAAAGCTTGGTAAGCCATTATGATATTAATTTTTTTAATTTATGTAAGCAAGAGATCCATAATTAAAAAAAGAACAATTATTCATCTGTTAAGAACAGTTATTTATCTGAAACAATTATTTATTAATTGGCAGATTGATATAATAATAAAGAGCTCATTGTATACAAATAACAAACCTCATTCCGATAGAATAAGCTGAGAAAAGTACCATTGCAAAAGCAGATAAATAATCCATTAACTCTGTAAAGGCCAAATCCCTTGTGTGAAATACAGCAGACCATAACCAACCATTAATAGAACACTGCAAATATTAATACTACAAGGAGCATTAAGAGGAAAGGTTATAATATTTAGAAATCAAATACATGAAAACATTACATTAACAATATAAAGAAATATGACACTAATTTATTTGCAGATTAATTGAGAATATGTTTAGTAGTTTGAGTAATCCAGGGTGAGATATTCTAGATCAATGCCGTTGGAACAATGAAAATTATTTTTGAAAGTTACTAGGAAATCTTTATCGGGTATTTGAATTAATTTGTAATGATTTTTTTTTTTTTTAATTTGAGGTTTCATTTTACAAAAAGGTTTTAAATATATTATTCACTCATAGAAGTGATCAAGCAATGACTCTAGTTCTTCATGTTCGAATTTTTTTAGCTGCCCAGGTACATTCCTTGTCTTCCACCTCAAAATCATCTCTTTTAAACCGAGAACGCCACTTCCGACATGTTTGATCAGATAGAGCATGCTCTCCATAAACATGCACCAAAATTCGATGGTTTTCGGCAGCACTTTTCTTCATGTTAAAGTAATGAAGAATAGCTTCTCACCAAAACACTATATCCGGTAAAGAAGTTATACAATTTTGATGAAGTAAAATGATTAGTTATTTATGCTTCAACCAAATGACCAACTAAAAACAAAGCACAATGACAGTAGGATTATAGAGAGAATTCACACGATTGATTAAAAAACCTCACTAGTAGTGCCTTATATGAGAAAACACCACAAACTAATTCAAGTACCCAATAAAAATAATCTGAAGCTCATGTTAGTCTGAATACACTTAGATTAATTTGAGTCATGGGTGGGATCCCCATGTGCCAGTCACTAAATTAAATACCTAGTGTGCCTTGGCTGGAAAGGGTGAAAACAAGATGACTTGCTCTAATCAGCTTTAGTAATATAAAGTCGCAATTAATGTTGTACAAACATACAACAAAAATATAATGACTATGAACTCATTAAAAATTTGTCTAGCATACTCGGAAAAGTAAAGGAATAACCAAACAATGATTTTTTGAATCACTGATAGGTGAAAAACGTTATCAACTAAACTAAACTTCATCACAATCAATTGAAATATCCAAGTTAAGGTTATTTCCTTTATAACGTACAAGTTTTTTTTTTTTTTCTCAAAAAGAAACCAGTATTACTATTACTAAAATACTGAACATTAGCTCAATGGCAAAAACCTGATCAATATAGGCATTGCCATTAATGAATACCTCAACAGCCCATGGAGGACCAAGGCCTACCACACATCATTGGTAAGAAGTGAAGTGACTAGTTGATTCATACCTTGGCGTAATAGTAATTTCTTCATTGTTCCATAATTTAATTTATATTTACAAGGGATTTTTCACAGTTGTGGGCCAATGAGGTATTAAACTATACTCTATTTCTATTGCTAATACACCAATATATCAGGGGATATCCCTAAAGGAGAATTGGGTATTTTATATCTTCACAGAAGTCTACAACGGAAGGAAGGAACACTGATCAATAATTAAAAGTTGTGGTCTAAAATAAAAAAACCATAACCAACCATTAATCGAGCACTGCAAATATTAATACTACAAGGAGCATTAAGAGGAAAGGTTATAATATTTAGAAATCTAATATATGAAAACAATACATTAACAATATAAAGAAATATGACACTAATTTATTTGCAGATTAATTGAGAATATGTTTAGTAGTTTGAGTAATCCAGGGTAACATATTCCAGATCAAAACCATTGAAATAATAAAAATTATTTTTGAAATTTACTAGGAAATCTTTATTGGATATTTGAATTAGTTTGTAGCAATTTTAAAAAAAATTAATTTCAGGTATTATTTTACAAAAATGGGTTTAAATATATTATTCACTGATAGAAATGTTTAACATGGATTTTCAACAAGCAATAACCCTAATTCTTCATGTTCGAATATTTTTCGAAAAAAAAAGTCACTCACAAAGAAAAGATCTCCTATTCTTCAAGCATGAATAAATAATTTATAATAAGCTAATAAATAAAAATAGCATTTTCAAATATATGTTTAAAAAAATAAGATGACTTAATAGTTGAAAACAAAGTCAAAAAATCAAAACACTTAGTATCCTAATAAAAAAAAAAAAAAAAAAAAATGAAAGAAGTCTACTACAATGCTCAACATCCACATAATCATATATATATATATATATATATATATATATATATAAAGATAAAAATAAAATAAAAAAATATTTAAATATTTTTATAGAATCACTAAAAAAAAAAAAAAAAAAAAAAAAAAAAAAAAAAAAAAATGAAGCATTTCATGTTGAAAAATGAAAACAAATTAAAAAAAAAACAGTGCTAAAAGTAAATCAACTATGGAGTGAGTATTGTCAAGTTGGTAGAGGAATAAATATGATAAATAAAAATAGCATTTACTGTGTTGTTGATGATAACTATAACAATGCTAATAACATGTACATCCTATTTAGTTGAGTTTTCTCAGCTATGGAGGTTTTACTCATGACGTAAGTCTTGAAAAATTTCTTCAAGTACCTGCCGATCCTACTCAGGAAATAGCAAAAATGAGGTCTGTTTAAAACTATATATATTTCTCAGTTAACACTCTAGCAGTCTTAATTTTTTTTTTATTATTACCAAACTTGATACTTTATGTAAACATTTTATGTAAAACTAAAGATGAGTTTGTTAATGGCAGAAATCAGACCAATTCTAGGGGGGTTTAGAGAGGGTATTTAGAAAACTTTCTGTTACATACATTTTTTCTATAAATTAACCGAGATATTTGCCTTTTTAGCAGGGGAAATCAGATATTCAGGTTGCAATTATAACACGGTTTTCCAAAAAATTCCTCAAATGTCCACTGATCATACTTAGAAGATGATGAAAATGAGTTCTGTTCAAAATTATAAATATCCGTTTAATCATTACCAAACTGGATATTGAAATGTTTTAAGAAAAAATAAAGATCAAGTTCATTAACAGTAGAAATCGGACTGGGGGAGGGTTTGAGGAGGATTTCAAAAATTCGAAATATCTCTGTTCTTATTTGTTGGATTAAATACTCGTATAGAACCAATCTTATTTAAAATTAAACTTACTATAAATATTGATATATATATATATATATATATATATATATATATATTTATACTCTATTGCTAATATAACTAAGATATTTGAATTTTTTAGTTTTCAGTCTTCAGTAAACCTTCATCCCTACTGATGTCATATTTTCAATACGTAGCTACATCATGAACCACTTTTTTACAAGCGTAAATATCATTTATTGCTTTCATTGAACTTTTACTGTGTGAGATAAGCATAAATATTTTTGGTGCAACTTCATAATTTTAGATTACATGTTCTAAATTACATGTTTTTTTTCTTCTTCTTTTTTTTTTTTTAAGTATCACAGTCAACATTTAACCATTTCATGGAAAATTCATGGCTTAAAAAATTTGCCTTAGGCGACAGGGGTTTGAAGGGAGAGATAATTAAAAATTATAAATATCCATGTTACTATTAGTCGGATCGATTAATTTTAGAAAACAAATGTCAGTATTTCAATTTTCAATAACTATTGTATTATAAACATTTTCTCTGACTCAAATATTAACAGAGATATTTGTATTTTTTTGCTTTCAGTATTTTGTAACCCCCCCCCCTCTATTCATCTGATTTTCACTTTCAAGTTCCTCAGTTACTAGACGTCTTAATTCGAACTAACATTTTAAGTCCTGCATACATAAGCTTCTTACTGCAGGAGAAGTAAAGAATATATGAGATCATCAATGTATCATATACCAGTACGTAGGAAATCTGTTTAGTATATAGAGCCCCCCCTTAAGGGAAATCAGCTATTGAGGTCGTACTCATGACGCGAGTTTCGAAAAATTTCTTCAAATGTCCATCGATCCTACCCAGGAGATGACGAAAATGAGGTCCGTTCAAAATTATATATTATATATATATATATATATATATATATATATATATATATTTGTCTGACGCTTTAGCGGTCGCAATTTTCGTTTGATCGTTACCAAACTCGATATTTAAACGTTTTATGCAAAAATAAAGATCAAGTTCGTCAATGGCTGAAATCGGATTAGTGGGAGGGGGGGGGTTTAGATGGGAGGATTTTTGAAAATTCAAAAAATCTCTGTTACTATACGTCGGATCGTAAACTTATATAGAAGCAATCTTATTGAAAATTAAATTTACTATAAATAATGTTATATACATTTATTCTGTATCTTGATATTAACCAAGATATTTGCATTTTTCTGTTTTCAGCTTCTGAGATGAGTTCGGCTAACTTCGGGTCTAGTCGTGAGTTTCCGTCAAGAGCTAGTTCGGGCCCTTCCCGTAACTGTTTGACTCTCTATTCTGAAATTTCTCTATTGTAAAACTCGACGTGGGAAATCTGCTTAGTTTACGAAGCCCCTGCGTGACGGACTTTTTCTTATCATGCTAGGTACACGTGTTTCCTACAAATAAATGAGAGCACTCTAATTGCACCTAAAAGTTTAAATAATAATAGATATGTAATATAGAATTAAGGGACTATGCTACGCCACATATAATTACTTGAAATGCTCCTCCAGGTAAGATAACCAACTTGATATTGTAAACAATTTTAATTTATAATAGGTTCTCTTTCACTAAAGTATTTATATTAAAGAGCTAGGGAATGGCTTGGGAAGAGAAGTGTAATGGAACCATATCACACTATAAAACCTACTTACAATATCTATGCTTTAATTTAAGTGACTACTCAAATATTATGTAGGTTAATTTCATGCCAAATCAACACTATGTAAAAATAATTTACGAAACTTTTTCAAAATTTTATAAAACTTGGCTAATCAAAATTCTTAACCTTGTTATGAACAAAAATAGTAAAGAAAGTGAAATAATAAATTTAATTAGAAATGAATAAAGTAAAATTAAAAATACTCTATTTAGATTATTTTTTCAAAAGAACCATACAAAACACAAGTTTAAACTTCATCTTGCTTCAAAGACCTTTTAATAACTGTAAATTAAATATATAACTTGCCATAAAATTAAAATTTTAAAAACCTTTGTTGAATATTTAAACATTTAAAAATCAAATAACTCAAACAACGACATTTGGCTCCGCTTAGAATAAAACACGTACTAATGAAAAATATGTGAACATTTAAATATACCACATGACTTACTTAATAAAGATAGCCCACAGATTTCCTTAATACTCCAAAATTTAAAAAAACATTAACATATACTCACAAATTAAGAAACCATAAATTTTAAAATTTATAGTCCCTTTTAAAATAAATGAGTTTTAACTACAGCTTAAATTTCTGAGTTCTCCACCTTAAATATACTAAGTGTGTACGTATGATAGTCAATGCATATGTGAGGAGGTTTTAGAAAATTTAACCAAATAATTTGATTTATGTACATACTGATTTTTGATTATTTATTTTAATAGTTTTAATTTTAACAATTGCAAATATATTTTTGTTTTCATAATTTATTACAAAGGAAGAGTTGTAATAAAACACTTTTGATTTCAAAAGTTTAGTGGTTTAATCTGTTTTGACCATTCCAGATTAGTTCAATATGACGTCTGTACATGCAGATGTATATATTTTGCAATACTCATGATCCACTAGCCTTAGTATGTTAAAATTTATATATTTATGGCTGTTAAAACTTCTAGTTTCACACCTCCCTTTTTGATTAAAATGGGTTCAGGGAAAGAGGGATATTATTATTCTCAGAACATATTAGAGACACAAAAGATTTGAATAGAACCTTTTTTGTTTATCATAAAAAGATCTATAAATTGTTTTATGACGTTATTCATTAGAATGGAGATATTGTATATCAATTTCAAATGAAGATTCTCAAAACATTTTGAATATTCATTTAATTTAAGTAAAACCGAGTCCACAACAGATTTTTACATCTGATTTTATTGTTATCATTTACTAGCTCAAATACCCGGCTTCGCCCGGGAATTCATTTGACGCTGGATGGCGATTGTATTTTTTTGGCAAGGCTTTACAATGCACAATATTTTGACATTTACCCTTCCCAGTGTTTAGGGTTTATACCCGTCGTTTCTGTGAATTTGTAAATAATAAAATTAATTTTTTATGTAAGACTTCACTGTCCTCCATATTGTCATATTTCCCGTTTCCTGTGCATTAAGCATAGATTTAAATTATTAAGGACAAAATATTATAATAATATATTATAATTAGAATAAATTATTCCAAGTGAGGTACCTGGTAGTTCATATTGAAAAGAATTATTGAGCAAATTTCTCTAAATAACAAAATAAACAACTTTTTTTAAGTGCATAATTGCCGAAACCCCAATAGGAAACGAAATATCACTACTTTTAATTTCAGGTCTCCCTTATAACCCCCACTCCTGCCCGACCCTAGAAATGTTGGTATGGCTTGTTATAATGAATGCGTTAGTGCTAATACACATACCGAGTTTTATTTATTTCGGTTGGGTCTTTTGTCCCAAATAAAATTGTTCACTTCCGCTATAGGTTTTAGCGTATATCTCGTTTATAATTCGGTATACTAAAAAAGTGTATATAACAAAATTTACTCTAAATAACAAAATAAATATCTTTTGTTATGTTCATATTTGCCGAAAAACCAATAGGAAACGAAATATCGCTATTTTTAATTTCAGGCTCCTCTTATAACCCCCACTCCTGTTCGTCTCAGAGGATATTAATATAGCCTAAAGTCTAAGTTGGGTTAATAGTAATATACATACCAAGTTTCATAAAATTCGGTTCAGGTGTTTTTGCGTGAAAAGGTAACAAACAAACAGACACCAAAGAAACAAAATGCATTTATGGTGTCTGTGACATGTGAAACGAAAAGTTATCGTGAAATTTCGCGAAAAAAATCAATGTACAGACAGAGGTTACAATTTTATATATATATATAGATTAACGTCCACAGATTGCCACCCTTTTATTGCCAGGGCGTGAGCAAGGATTTTATTTAATGAGTTTGTCACTAACTAAATTCCTATTGCCCAGGCAGGAATCAAATTCGCCATAATAGGTTTACCATCTGAGATTAAGGCCAACGCTTTAACTTACATGTCTAACCTGAGCTCCCCTCCTAATCTGATTTTGACAATTTAAAAACTATTACCACAATCTTCCTTATATTATTACTTTACAAACAGATGTTACTTCAAATTTTATTTTCTATTGCAATGACTATGACTCCATCTCAGCAGTAATATAGAATGGTATCCTGTGGTGTCAAGCAATTTGTAAAATAAGACGATGGGCCAATGGTGAGCATTCTGAGCACAGGCACAGAATAGCTGGTCTAACTTGTCAATAGCTCACTTCATGGGGTTATAAAAATTTAAAATTTGTTTCAGAAGGAAGTACTACGTCAAGGTGAGCAGAACATAGTTGAATTTGGTCCTGTTTCTTCAACATTGGAGGAATGATGAAAAAATCTTTTTTATTTTTTTTCTTAGGGTATTAACTTCATAATTTTCTTCTTTAAAAGACTATTTTGTGTCACTATAGATAACAACGAATTGTACAAAACCAGGTTTCTTTTGATTTTATGAAAAGAAGAGGTGAGTTTTTCACAATGACAATGTACAACCAGCATGCTTTGCAAGATCATTCCATTACATGTAAAAGCTTCTGTATGAGTGGTATAAAATATTTTTTCATTACAGCACTCTAGACCCCATATTTATTTGATTTGGATGGGATAAACAGTCTGAAAGGACACCAGACAAACCAATTGCTCATTTATAGTGGTGTATTCAAAAGGTATGTATGTTTATTTATTTCATTTTGTGTCTAAGAACTTCCTGAGATGAGAAAAATTTGTCACTCAATTTTCTTAGCTCTCTCTCTCTCTCTCTCTCTCTCTCTCTCTCTCTCTCTCTCTCTCTCTCTCTCTCTCTCTCCAGGGCCTCTAGTAATCAAATCTGAGGCGGTTAATGAAAAATCTAAAACATGCCTCAGGCATCGATTCTTGGAATATCCCTGTTTCATTTTTTGGGGCCAAAAAGTTCTTTATTAAAAATATAACTTATTTTCATGACTTTAGCATAGATCAACCATCTTATAAGAGCTTGAACTTCAAAACAGAAGCACTTTTTAGAGCATGAAAAAGCTCATTGTCTTGGATAGATCCTGACTTAAGTTATCTTCAATTTTTCAGTAGTACTTAGGCAATCTTTTTGTTAGTAAATTCCTACAATATAATATTATAGTAGTAAACTATATATTTTCTATCATAAAGCATATATTGTCAAGGGATCAGTCTGTTTTTTACTTGTCTGTCTTAATTTTCTTCCCTTAGGAAATATATAGCACAATTTATTTCCAGAAAGTGACTAAAACCCCTCTTTCACCACTAAACTTGAATTTATTCTTCTCAGTTTTTTGAGAATTTATCATTTTCACCTTCGATGTATCACAATGTCACATACATATTAGGGTACATAAAATTTCTGGCCTGAACTCATTCCCTAACTTCAAGCAAGTGGAGGGTTGGCCACCATGCATGTCTATGCCTGCACTCTCCATAACAATCACCCACTCTTTCTTAGTCTCATCAGTGTATTTCTAACTTTGAATGGATCTTGGCGATAGATGGAATTTTGAATACCATTTGGTTATTAAATTCTTTTGAAAAGAGGACCTTACTCCTGCGTAAATTAAAACAGCCTTGGATGGTGTGTATAGGGAGACCACCCCTGCATATTCCACAAAATGGCCAAAATTATTTAAGATAGGGAGAAAAAGTCTTGATGATGACCCGTGTCCTGATCCCCCATTGGAAGATGTTACTTCTGAATCAATACAACTCGTAGAAGCTCTATTGCAGTCTGATTGGAGGCTGAAAACCAAATAAATAGCAGCAAGGTTGGTGCTTTTAAAAACAAGTGTTCTGAGCATTATTAAAGAACATTTGCATATGAGAAAGGTGAGTGCAAGATGGGAACCAAAAATTCTGTCTGCTTTCCGAAAAGAAGAACATGTTTGCTGCTGTAATTTTTACAAGGGTATACTGCCCATCCAAAAAAAAAAAAAAAAAATAGTCCTGGAATTCAATTGTAACTGGGGATGAGGCAATAGTTTTATACTACCACTCAGCAAAAGGGAGTCCATAGAATGGAGAAAACCAGCAGAGACACCAAATGTCTCTAAATATAACATTACTTACCATAACTTTAAATAGTAAGAATTTAAATTTTTTTAATTAAATGACTGATTTTTTCTTATTTTACCAATTTTATTCATAACTATGCTAATACTCTTGCTTTATCAAGTTTCATAAAATTCTAGGAGAGTATGTGTGATATGGAATAACCCATAAACAGATATATATTTGTTTATAAATTTTAGTATACTGTTTTATTTTAGGATTATACTCACCAGGGCATAAAATAACCAAGTCTTATACATAGGGTTTGAAGGCCTTGTATCTTTGAGGAAGTAACTAAACATTTTCAAGTGGATTCCTAAATTTAAAAGTGAGAAAACGGTTGACGCAGGTTCTTGTATGCCCATCCATCGGGCAAAAGGCCACTGAAAATGAAACAAATTGTTTTTATTAACAGCTCTTGCACAATATAGAATGTAATAAATACAGAAATTGACATTGTCAATTATATTATGTTAAATTCATAATATTAGTATAACATAAGAAAAAAATAAAATTAATTTCTTAAAACTTATAAGAAGCCTTCCTTTAAATTTCTTTTGTTAGTAAATAAATTAAAATGAAAAAAAAAAAGAAGAAGACATTGTAGACAAGAAGCACATTTGTCTGAAAATTCATTGTTTTTAAATAACAACTTTCTTTTTCACTAAAAAAAAAAATAAAAGCTAAAAATATTTTTCATTATCTCATATAATTTACAAGATTGATTCAAACCTTTCCATGGAATTGTGGAGGCGACCAGCCCTTGTCAAGGAATGTTTGTACTGTCTCCCACATGCACTCATATTGGCAGTTATCATTGCAGCGCCAGAGAAGTTTTGTGGATATTGGTAGAGAGACATAGACTTTGTAGTAATATCCATCTGAAAAGGAGAAGTTCAAATAATGCTATGCCAACAGTTATCCATTAATTAACAAAAAAAAATAAGGGTAAAAGGGGGAAACCTTCATCACAGATAGCAATTCTGCATTCTTCTACACATGTTTTGTAATTTGGGAATGAATTACCAAGGGAAGATTCGGATTTGTGAATAATACTACATAATAAAAGAAATTCTACAAACAGGGACATTGCCAATATACTGGGGCTTCATTACTAATCTGTAATAGAGAGGTAATTATAAAAATCTAGCCTGATATGCATTTTTCTCCCCCTCTGATAAGCAGGGTCCCATTTCTGTTTATTTACATGAGAAAACCATGTTGCCTTGTAACCTCTCAAACATTGCAAATGAGTGTGAATGTCCAAAGAGATTCTTGGTACAAACCGTGTTCTACTGACGTCACCATTGTCAGGGTGTAACTAAGTTGTTCTATAAACAAAGGATTTACGTCAGGAACAAAAATTTGTGGTTAATTACAAGTATCCTCACCAAATCCAAAGAGTTACAGTTGTTTAAGTGCATTTAAGAGTACGACGAACAATGAATGCACATTGGAGACATGAATAAAGTGGATTACATTACTCTAATTTCTGTTTACATTTCCATTTAACCTCCTACTTGTTCCACTTATTGGCTGATTTTCCTTTTGGATAATGGATGATTATATTCATAATTCATATTTTTTTCAAAGCTTTCTTGAAAGTCGTACATGTGGTCTCACCAAATGCGTGCGTGCGTTCGTGGGTCCGTAATTGCGTGGGTGATTTGTGTATGTATGCATATGCACGCATTTTTTTTTTATTTTGTTATTTAGAGTAACTTTTGTCATATACACTTTCGTCGTATACCGAAGTATAAATGCGTTAGACGCTAAAAATTATAGCGGAAGTCAACAATTTTATTTGGCACAAAAGACTCAACCGAACTAAATGAAACTCGGTACGTGTATTAGCACTAACGCCTTCATTATAACAAACCATACCAACATTTATAGGGACGGGGGGGGGAGTGGGGGTTGTAGGGGAGGTCTGAAATTAAAAATAGCGATATATCGTTTCGCATTGATTTTTCGGTAAATATGCACATACCAAAAGTTGGTTATCCATTTTTGAGGTGCTGGATGGTGAAGGAATTATTATCTCAGGTAAGAAAAAACGCCTCGTCGGAGAATAGTGAAGGAACGAGGCGTTTTTTCTTACCTGAGAAAAGTTGGTTAGTTTGTTATTTTGAGTAACTTTTGTTATGTACACTTTTGTCGTATACATAAGTATAAATGAGTTATACGCTAAAGACTATAGCGAGAGTCAATAATTTTATTTGGCACATAAGACTTAACCGAGTTAAACTAAACTAGGTATGTGACTTAGCGGTAACTCCTACATTATACTAAGCTGTACCAACATTTCTAGGGGCGAGCAGGAGTGGGGGTTGTATGGGAGGCCTGAAATTAAAAATAGCAATATTTCGTTTCCCATTGGTTTTTCGGCAGATATGCTCATGACAAAAATTGTTTATTCTGTTATTTAGAGTAACTTTTGTTATATTCACTTTTGCCGTATAACAAAGTATAAACGAGATATACCCCAAAAACTAAAGCGGGAGAACTATTTTATCGGGCACCAACGGTTGAAGCGAATTTAACAAAACTCGGTAAGTCAATTAGCATTAATTCTTCCATGATTATAAGTTATATTAAAATTTATTGGTTCAAACGTGGGGGTTATAAGAGAGGGCTGAAATAAAAATTTGCGACATTTCATTTTCTGTTTGTTTTTCGGTTATGATGTATCTAAAACAGCTGTCACCATTAAGCTTTGGACCGCCTCAAGGGAAAGGAACTTTAATTCATACATGGTTTGGAAGACAGAATACTTTCTACGACTATGAATTATACTGTTCATTGCGTTATAAAAAAAAAAAAAAAACCTACAGCACAGGAGATGGGAAATATAATAATATTAGAAGATTGAAGTCTTAAATAACAAATAATTTTATTATTAACAAATCCACATCATCGACGGGTATAAACCCTAAAAACTGTGACGGGGAAATGTCAAAATATTGGAAAATAAAGCCTTGCCAAAAAAATATCATCTTCATTCAAACTAAAATGAATTCCCGGGCGAAGCCGGGTACCTCAGCTAGTATGTATTAAGTTTGGCATCTATCAAACAAAAATTGCTACCGCTAGAGCGTTAACAGACAAATAACTGTATGTAAAACTGAGTATCAAGTTCGTTAATTGCTAAAATCGGACCAGTGGGAGGGGAATTTCAAAATAACTCCGTTATTGTGCGTCGGGTCGAAAATGTGTATAGAGTCAACCTTATTACTAATGTAATTTTCTATAAATGTTATGTACATTTTTTCATTATCTTGATTATTAATCAAGTAATTTGCTTTTTTCAGTTTTCGGCATTTAGTAAACCCCCATTCTTACTCATATCATGTTAACAATCAGATCTTATATTATGAAGCACATTATGTAAAGCCTAAATACCAAATATTTTTTTCATTGAACTTTTATGTTTTGAGAGGCACGTGGGAAATCTGCTTAGTTATGGCAGCCCCTCCGTGACGGACTTTTATGGTTTCGTCTTTTCTTGTTAGAGATGGACAAGACGGGGATTGTAGGGAACGCCTAAAATGAAAAATCGCTATATCCTTTCCGCTTTCCGCTATATCGTTTCCTATTGGTTTTTTGGCAATAATGCATATGTTAAACGTTCTTTATTCTGTTATATAAAATAACTTTCGTTGTATACCTACTTGTGGTATAGCAATCTGTAAAAAAGATATACACTAAAAAAAATAGAAGTGGTCAACAATTTTACAGGGCACATATAACTTAGCGAAACGTAGTGCCTGAGGAAGCACAATCCTCTTCTAGATTATAAACTATATTAAAATCCTTACGTATGAACAGGAGTGGGAGTTATAAGGGGTGCCAAAAACAAATAAGCGTAATATTTTATTTCCTATTCTTTTATCACCAAAAATGATCCTACCACATACTGTTTACCTTTTTTTTTTTTTAATTTAGAGTAGCTTTTGTTGTATACATTTTTTTTTTGTATTCAGCAAGTAATTTGTGTAGAAATATTTTTATAGTCAATAATTCAGTGAAATGTATGAATTTATTAAAATTGCGCCTCTCTTTGATAAATTATCACGACAGACGTGAACTTTTCAATCCCATGCTAAGTTTTTAATGCCGGGAATTGGTTGCATGAACATCAGTTATATTGTCACCTCTCTTTACTCAAACATTAATTAATCAGAAATGCCAATGTTCCCTCAAATGTATTTAATGGTTTATTTAATTCAAAAACACACACACACACACACACACACACACACACACACACACACACACACTATTTGAAAATGCACCCAGTGTTGTCACAGATATGGCAACATAATATAACGTAACTGAACTGAGCTGTACGCTTAACCTGGAGTGCTGTTTCATATTAATAACATTTTAAATAAGTTTTCTTACGCATATTATTAATACTTTTATTATTATGCCTTTTTCGTAATTGAATATGATCCACTTCTATCTTTGTACATGGATGATTCTTAATAGTTGCATTTTTGAGATATAGAATGGATTTCATTAGTAATCGTGTTCACTTAATTGAATGGAAAAAACAATATTGTTCATCGTTGATTGCTCTGAATGTGGAGGAAAAGGAAATAAAAGAGAGAAAAACAGGAAATATACGGTGTATGTTTTTATTTTAAACTGCGGTAACGGACTGTACAATTCGAACTATGGTACAACAGACTTAGTAGAAAAGGTACGAGTGACGAGCAGCCTCATGGGCGTGGGCGATGGAGTGAGCTACCTTGGCAGCAGCGACTTCTGGGGTATCAGCTGGGAGAGAGAGTGGGACACCTCCAACAGCGTTCCTGACGGCTTCGGTGTGTTGCTGGATCAGCTGAGCGGCCTTAGCGTGGGCAACGACGGGCTCGTCAGCTGGGACTGAGAGAGCACTGGCGTGGATGGCTGGGTAAGCTGAGGAAAAGAGAATGCGTTTAAGGTTAGAAAGTAGTAATAGGAAGAACGTAGTTCATTGTCAGAGATCTAGTCCAAAAGTAGTTACCATATGGAGTAGCGAAGATGGCAGCACGCTTCTTGAGAACGTGAGCGAAAGGAGCTACATGGAGCCCGTGAGTGGTGACGGCGGCCTGGTTGGCGTGGGCGATGGAGTGAGCTACCTTAGCAGCAGCGACTTCAGGGGTATCAGCTGGGAAAGAGAGTGGGACACCACCGAAACTGTTCCTGACGGCTTCAGAGTGTTGCTGGATGAGGTGAGCAGCCTTGGCGTGGGCAACAGCTGGTTCGTCAGCTGGGATATGGTAAGCACCAGCGTGGAGAGCAGCGTAGGGAGTGGCATAAGCTACAATATTACAGAGAGTTAGTGATTGACAACATTCGTTTTGACTGGTTGTACTGATGAATGCAAACATTGTTTACCGTAAGGAGCAGCGAAGATAGCAGCGCGCTTCTTAAGGTAGTGGACATAGGGGCTGACGTGAGCGACTGGGTGAGCAGCTACGACTGGGTGAGCAGCGGCGACAGCAACACGGGCAACTGGAGCAGCAACGACTGGAGTGTGGACGGCATGAACTGGAATAAAACGGACATGAAATGTTGCGAAACTTCAATACCACTTGTGCATTAAACCCTACGAATTCTATTTTACTCACCAAGAGGAGCAGTGCTTCCTGGGTAGCTGGTGAGTGGTTGGCCAACAGCGACGAGGTCCCTCTTCTTGAGAGCATGGACAACTGGAGCACCAAGAATAGCTGATGGATAAGCGAGCCTAGCTGCAACGGGAGCAGCAACGTGAGCGACAGTTGGAGCACCTGGTACAGCAGGGCCGACTGGCAAATCAGTTGCAGCAATACGGAATCCGTTGGCGGCATCAGCAGCATAAACAGCGCTCTGGACGATTCCGTTTCCATCGACATAGCTGTAGCCTGAAATCAATTACTCCTTTTTGAAACTCTCATTTTGAGGAAAGATAACATTGAATGGATTTTCTAAGATTCCTTTAAATGAAATTGTTTTAGACCTTCTTGAAGGGCTCTCATTTTCGAGAACTCTCTAGAAAATTAAGTTAGTTGTTCCAGTAATTACCAAGTAAACAGGCACTGAAGATGGAGCTGTTGCTCTGAAAGTGTACTATGTCTGAATAAAACGCATTGTAGAGGAAAACATACCTATTGCGTACATCCAAATTGTTTCGTTCTTCTACCACCCAGCTTCCCTGGGAGTACTTTTAAATGTGCCGGCCAGGAATACAGGATATGAATTCCTTTAGAAGATAAGATACCCTGGTCCATAGTCTGAATCTTTGTACTATAAGTTATAATAATACCTAAAGAGGATGAGGAGGAGTTCCCGATGTTTAGTCTGTTCGTTTTATCGTACGCCAGATGGATTGAGGATGAGGGGCAGGCCAAAGTGGCTGATCTGAGAAAGGACTTGCGGTGGCTGTGGACTCGGAATTGGAGGATCCTAGATGCAGATCGTATGGCAGGTTTTAAGATGATGGGAGAAGACCAAGCCCTTCCAGGACGTAGTGCCTGCTTACTACTCAGTTAAATGTCTTATACTGAAGTCAGAAATGCGTTTTGTACAGAATAAAAATTGAAATTAATTGGGACAAACTTCAATTTTTTGTGTCCTTAATTGTATTATTTTAGTACTTGGACAATCTTAAAATTAACAATGAACTATACTCACTTCCCCTGGTGGTTCCGTCAGCAGCCCTCACTTCTTCCCTGGAGTTGGGACCTCCAACGTGGCCAAAGGCAACATTGCCGAAGGCGTCCTGGACCTTGTATTGGCTAGCATGAAGCCCGAAGAATTGGGGCTCAGCGACGGCTAGGCCGACAGTGACGATAAAAATCTATAAATAAAAAAATAACTCGAATTATTTTAATTAATTAATATTAACATTTATAAAATTCCAAATTTATCAGCGTATTAGTCCTTAGTAATTAAGGTTCCAAATATTGTTTTGCCGAAACATTTCTATAGATCTAAAGCTTTTCTTTTTAATAAATTGGATGAACACTTGTCTACTTGATATTTCAGTTTAGTGGTGTTAATTAAAGAGTTTGTGTGTTTTTAGCAAATTTTTGTAAGTGCTCCTGATTTCGAAATCACGGGAAATATGCTAACAGATGCGTTTAAAAAATAAACTCCGTTTGTTTCTACCATTAATATGTAACTTTCAGGGAAGCTCAGAATTGTGGGGTCGGAGAAATTTTTTGTCTTTTATCTATTGAAATTTTGACGATTTTGAGTGAAGTTTAATAAATAAAAGTTTAGAAATAAATGGGAATTTTTTTCTTTAAATATTTAAAAGCTACGGGGAACATTCAAGCCTACTTTTAAGATGAGAGGTCCAAAATATTATTTTAATAATTTTTTTTTGACCATAAATCACTTCAGTATATTTGCAGTTGGAGCTGCTCTGCAATTACGTACTCGTATTTATTATTTTTAAAAGTTATCAAAGAAATAAAATATTTATAAAATATTTTTGCTTTTGTGAAACATATTTGATAAAACAGTTTTTGACGCTGTTTAACGAAATTAACAATTGTTAGACTCCTTGATTCTTCAATTATTTTGCTCACAAATTGGAAAAAAAATACAAATAATTTACCTATAGATCTTTAGAGATAAAAAATCAACAACACTGGATCCTACATCTACTCCCTTCTGGAAGAACACGCCTGATCTTTCTGAATATCCAGAGTCCGACCGAGAGTTTTTATTCCAAAAAACGTTAACATTATATTCTTCTAAGATGATATCGGCAGATAAAAATATAATAATTCAAGTTAATTTGTTATTTGATAGAATATTTTATAAATTTAAAAGTTAATTAAAAAAGAAAAAATCAAAGTATAGTATTAGATACTTAGGCATTTTTCCCGATTGCTTTTTCGTAAGAAATTAACGATTTATTTATCATATTCTAGTAAATGAATTTTCTGGCCTCTCAATTTGCGATACAAAGTACTGATATCTGATCTCATAATAGTAGGCACTGTTATGAGGAAAATTATATAAGATCAGATAATAATAATTAATAATAATAATTCTTAGTTTTTCTTCACTATTCCTATATCTCTACCAAAAAAAAGTCCGTCACGTAGGGGCTGCGTTAACTACGTACAATTACCACGTGAGCTACGTATTTGCATTTATCTTAAAAAGTAAAAGTTCAATCAGAAATATATCTTGTATTTAAGCTTCAAAGAAAGTGCTTTATTATATAACATGTAATTGTTAATATGACATGAGTAGGTAATGGGGGTTTACTGAATGCCGAAAACTAAATAAATGCAAATATCTGGGTTAACTCAAGTTATCCGTGTGAGTTAAAGCGTTGATCTTAATCTCTCATGGTAAGTCTAGAGTGGCGAGTTTGATTCCCACCTGGGCAATTCAAATTTATTTAGGGATCATTAAATAAAACCCTTAGCCCCACCCTGGCTAGAAAAGGATGGTAACATACATATACATATTATCTATATTCCTTAGAAATGTATAATTCTTTAGTAATGCTAAATTATGTTAAAGCTCTGCCTTTAATCTCACACAGTAAACCTAGAGTGGCGAGTTCAAATCCCACCTGAGCTACAAGGAATTTATTTAGTAACGAACTCATTAAATAAATTCCTTGTGGTAACCTGTAGATAACCCGTCCCAATTAGACATAGTAGCAAAAGGTGGATGTAAATAATAAATAATAATAATAAATTATAAAGACTTCACAAATATTAAAATTTGTAGTGATTTTACACCGACAAATTGCTAACTAGCTGACTATAGAATTTGAAATGTGATAGTAACATAGATGGGAGAACTTACCAAGAACCTGTTCATGGTAATATGAGACCTCCTCTGCTGTTGCAAGGACTGTACTGCCAGAAAAATTTGAACTTGGTGTTTATATAGTCTGAAAACGGCCTTGGAGACCCCGCCCTGCCAAACCCCCTGGATTCGGGCTCGTCTGGCCAGGTGCCATCAGGTTGCAAGTGGATCTCATGCCGTACAAAAATGCATACCAATTAAGTAAGTGTATCGTTAAAATAATTATAATGTCTAATTGTCATGTTATAATATCACCTTGTAAATGCTATTACTGAAGTCCTGAGCCTTTCGTCCCAAAATGTGACTTGCGCTCTCAAACTGAATATTTCAATGTAGCAAAAGGCTATTCGCCAGTATTACCCACGAATCGAATAGTTCCACGAAAGTTTTACAATCTTCAAGTAGTAATTAAAAATATTGTATATAATTTTTATAAATATACCTTTAAAATAACATTCATGGGTGGTTAAGGCCATTTTGAAACACATTCTGGGTTAGATAGTTCTGATTCTTTGATATTTCCTGGAACATAGACTGAGAAAAGAATATTCTTTTATTTTAAGAGATTTCCTTTGAGGGAAATCAGCTATTGAGGTTGTACTCATGACGTGATTTTCGAAAAATATTCTCAAATGTCCATTGCTCCTATCCTATAATTTATAGCACCATACTCGATAAATATGGTTATCATGCAAAACTAAAGAGCTACGGACGGGGAAGGGGGGGGGGGTTAGAGAGGGGGATTTCAAAAATTCCAAGTATCTCCATTATTATAAACCTAATTAAAAAAAAGTCCGTCACGCAGGGGCTGCGTAAACTAAGCAGATTTCCCACGTGAAGTTTTATAATAGAGAAATTTCAGAATAGAGAGTCAAACAGTTACGGGAAGGGCCCGAACTAGCCCTTGACGGAAACTCACGACTAGACCCGAAGTTAGCCGAACTCATCTCAGAAGCTGACAACAGAAAAATGCAAATATCTCGGTTAATATTCAAGATACAGAATAAATGTATATAACATTATTTATAGTAAATTTAATTTGCAATAAGATTGCTTCTATATCATTTTTCGACCCGACGTATAGTAATGGAGATATTTCGAATTTTCGAAAATCCTCCCCTCTAAACCCCCCCCTACCACTGGTCCGATTTCAGCCATTAACGAACTTGATCTTTATTTTTGCATAAAACGTATAAATATCGAGTTTGGTAACGATCAAACGAAAATTGCGACCGCTAGAGCGTTAACAGACATATATATATATATATATATATATATATATATATATATATATATATATATATAATTTTGAACGGACTTCATTTTCGTCATCTCCTGGGTAGGATCGATGGACATTTGAAGAAATTTTTCGAAACTCGCATCATGAGTACGACCTCAATAGCTGATTTCCCTTAAGGGAAATCTGCTAAAAAATGTATTGAAGCAATCATTTTTATAATTGGTCAATATATGTTGTTACATAATTATTTTCTCTATAATGAATATTAACCGCGATACATATGCAAGTTGGTTGTGTGTCACGGCATCAATCAAGATTTTACGTCTTTTTTTCGAAAATGTGTATATGATTTATACCATACTCGAAATTTAACCGTTTAAGTCAACACTAAAGATCATATTTGATATTGGAAAAAATCGAACATGCAATAGTGGGGGGGGGGATTCGAGAATTCAAAATATTTTGGTTATTAAGAGTCGGATTGTAAAATGTTAGGTATATATTATAAGCTATAGTTGATCTACAATTGTTGTTCTATGCATTTTTTCGTTACTGTAGTATTAAGCGAGTTATTTGTGCTTTCTTGTTTTTAACCTTCAGTAACCCTCCCCCCTCCACTACCTTCTACTCATTGGTTGTTTCAAGTAGAGAAAGTCCGTCACGCAGGGGCTGCGTAAACTAAGCAGATTTCCCACGTGAAGTTTTACAATAGAGAAATCTGCCTAATAACAACTGTCGTAGTAAGAAACCTCTAAACCTAAAACATTATTTAGGGCGTAATAACCCAGTAGTTTCCAGCCCCAAAAACAGTTAACCTAACCTCTAAACCTATTCACGAGGGACGAATAGTTATGGAAATGGCCGGCAGAGCTCTCGGCGGAAAGTCCGAACATAGCCCACTGGTGATCACACGCAGAACACAAATGCAAATATCTCGGTTAATATTCAAGATAGAGAATAAATGTATATAACAATATTTATAGTAAATTTAATTTGCAATAAGATTGATTCTGTATAATGTTTCGGTCCGACGTATAGTAACGGAGATATTTCGAATTTTCGAAAATCCTCCCCTCTAAACCCCCCCTCCCACTGGTCCAATTTCAGCCGTTAACGAACTTGATCTTTTTTTTTACATAAAACGACTAAATATCGAGTTTGGTAACGATCAAACAAAAATTGCGACCGCTAGAGAGGTAACAGACAAATAAATAAATATATATATATATATATATATATATATATATATATATATATATATATATATATATATATACAGTTTTGAACGGACATCATTTTCGTCATCGCCTGGGTAGGATCAATGGACTTTTGAAGAAAAATTTCGAAAATTCCGTCATGAGTACAACCTCAATAGCTGATTTCCCTTAAGGGAAATCTGCTAAAACGGAATGTTTGGTGAGATGAGCTCACATGTATATTTTACCAAGTGGGAAATCTGCTTAGTTTGCTCAGCCCCTGAGTGGCAGACTTTTAGCAGATTTCCCTCAAGGGAAATCAGCTATTGAGGTTGTACTCATGACGGAATTTTCGACATTTGTCTTCAAATGTCCATCGATCCTACCTAGTAGATGACGACAATGAGGTCAGTTCAAAACTGTATATATATATATATATATATATATATATATATATATATATATATATATATATATATATATATATATTTGTCTGTTACCGCTCTAGCGGTCGCAATTTTTGTTTAATCCTTACCAAACTTCATATTTAAGCGTTTTATGTAAAAAGAAAGATAAAGTTCGTTAACGGCTGAAATCGGACCAGTGGGAGGGGGGGGTTTAGAGGGGAGGATTTTCGAAAATTCGAAATATCTCCGTTACTATACGTCGGATCAAAAAATTATACAGAATCAATCTTATTACAAATTAAAGTTACTATAAATATTGTTATATACATTTATTCTCTATCTTGAATATTAACCGAGATATTTGCATTATTCAGTTTTCACCAAACCGCCACTTCTACTCATGTTACGTAAACAATACTCTGATACATAATAAATCACATTATTGGAAGTTTAAATACCAAAAATCGTATTCAAGAGACCTTTATTATACGAGATACATGCAAATATGTGTTGGTGACTCCCCCCCATCTTAAAGTTTTTGACTACTAAAATTTTATTGATTGAGATAACAATTATTCTGACTCATTATTAATTACAGTACTAGATATAGTAAATAGTTCTCAATAAAATTAATGTGTTATATTCTGATATATTTCAGTAATTGTTTTTCTTTCCGGTGTGAGGCGGGACCCGTTTGTTTACATTTCTAACCTAACGCTTCCTGTCGGCAGGCTATTGAAATTGGATGAAACATTTCTTATTTCCGTTTGTATTTATTCACGGTGTCGTTGTGTTAGCAGTATGTATATTTATCTATTACTAAACTTCACGAGGGAAATCTGCTTAGTTTACGCAGCCCCTGCGTGACGGACTTTTTTTTAAATATTTCGTGGTACGATTTAACGTCTGAATTCATAAAATGATATTCTAGTACTCAGCTAAACTAGGCTTGAAATTTAACAATAAGGCAGAGAAAAAGAAAAAAATACTTAAAGGCCTTGCTGATCCAATGAAATAGTTCTTTTGGAAGGTATATATTTTTTAATATTTCACAATGTTATACAACCATCAAAATCAATGTATTAAATATCAAGCTTCAAATATGGATATGGGAAACGTTGTACCGAATGAGCTTCAAGCTTCTTTTCTCCAAGGCCTCTCTTTTTTAGCCCTTAAGGGAAATCAGCTATTGAGGTCGTACTCATGACGCGATTTTCGAAACATTTCTTCAAATGTCCATCAATCCTACCCAGGAGATAACGAACATGAGGTCCGTTCAAAATTATATATATATATATATATTTGTCTGTTAATGCTCTAGCGGTTGCAATTTTTGTTTGATTGTTACCTTACTCGAAATTTAATCGTTTTATTTAAAAAGATAGATCGGGTTCGTTTATGGCTGAAATCAGACCAGGGGGAAAGGGAGGTTTAGAGGGGGGATTTTTGAAAATTTGAAATATCTCCGTTGTTATGCGTCGGATCGAATACTTGTATAGAATCACTCTTATTGAAAATTAAATTTACTATAAATATTGTTCTATACATTTATTCTGTGTCTTGAATATTAACCGAGATATTTGTATTTGTATTGTGTGTGTGTGGTCGGCAGAAGTCGGCTATATTCGGGACTTTCCACCGAAAGCTAGTTCGGCCGTTTCCGTAACTGTTCGCCCCTCGTGAATTGGTTTAGAGATTCGTTACTACTACCGTTATTAGTAGGCAGATTTCTATATTGTAAAACTTCACGTGGGAAACCTGCGTGACGGACTTTTTTAATCTTAGAACTTTGACTTACTTCATTTTATTCTGAGCTCTATCCACATTTCTATTAAACCATACAGTTTCTTTTTTTTCGGAATAATCCATAAATATATTCTTGTTGGTTGTAATATTCTTTTTGTTTCTCAGGGTACGCATACCTAATTTGTCTCATATTAATTTCAGGTCTGCTGTCATTTTCTTCTGATGGCGCTTTAATCCTTATGTTCCTATTAACAGATTTTCCTTGGCGAATATCGCTATAGTTGTACATGTAGATGTCATATTTGATAACATTATTCTACCCTCAATTTGACGAAATTGAGATAGATTAAAACACACACACACACACACACACACACACACACACACACACACACACGTGCGTGTGACGTGTGTTAGCGACCATTCGTTGAATTTTTGTTTCGATTAAACTCAAATAGTAACAACAAATGAGAAAGTAGAGTGAGTTTAGGAGAAGGAGTAAACTTCAAATTCATAAATACCTCTGTTACGAGTATAATGCGTCTGATGGGGAAAAATAAAATAAATAAAAAAAATAAATGATTAAATGTTGATAACCAAATGTCCCACAATTATTGTTCTAGACATTTTCATCCAAGTCAAATATTTTTGAACGTTTTCAGACTTTCAGTAAGCCATCCAATTCTATTCATGCTATTTTCATTTTAAGCTAAAATGATATATCTCATAAAATCTTATTTTATCTTCCTCAGTTGAGGTTCCCTGAAGAGGCTAAGATATTGGCTTGAAAAATATCATGATACGGCCTATCCCAGAAGACCTTGATAATCTTATGCCCGCTTAAGATTTATGTCTAGCACAAACAGAGGTCTCTCTACAAGGGCAAAATAAAGATGCTTATTTTACGCAGCCCCTGTGTGCAGGGCAGTTTTCGGGCCTTTTTTACTGTACCCACATCAGTTACTTATATCTAAAACAGTGATTTACATTATCGTTGAATTCATAAAAGTAATGAACATATGTTTGAAATAATGTATTTAACAAGTTTTAAATGTAAACAAAAATAATACATTAATATACATTTCGTTGAATCATTCATTTAGGGGGGCCAATATGCTTTCAAAGATTTTAAAAAACACTCAAATACGCCCTCGTTTTCGAATCTCCTTCTGTAAACAAACTCACATAGGTATGAGTCGAGAAAGGGATCTTCTGGTTTCACATTCCATTTAGCAGACTTCCCTTAAGGGAAATCAGCTATTGTGGTCGTACTCGTGAGGCGATTTTCGAAAAATTTCTTCAAATGTCCATCGATCCCACCCATGAGATAACGAACATGAGGTCCGTTCAAAATTATATATATTTCGATAATTGCGTCATGAGTACGACCTCCATAGCTGATTTCCCTTAAGGGAAACATGCTAAAACTGCTAATAGAGTCCGTGAATGTTATTTCATCACTACGGAAACTCATTTGATTTGCGTTGCTCCTCCTTGGAGAATTGAAGAAAAACGTTATTTTAATATATTTTTTTATTATCATTTTTTTAATAACTTTACTATCACTTTATATTAATCTCCATGGGGTGGCGGATTGAGTCATGAAACTTATATTAAGGCGGCACCTCGCGGTGGCAGCTGTGGCCTATTTTTCCCCGTGAGATTATCCTGCATATCTCGAGTTTGGAAGTCCAAACTTTTGTAGCGCGTTTAGGATATGAAAATAGAAGACAAAGTTCTCTGCCATTTTAAAGTTAAACTAAAGTTGGGACATGAAGAACACATAAACTATGAATAGGTCAATTTTATTTTCCTAACGCTAGTCACAGGCTCTTAAATAAATTTATTTATTCTAGAAACTCCATAAATTGTTGAAGAATATACATATATTGGAAAAGTCCGTCACGCAGAGGCTGCGTAAGCTAAGCAGATTTCCCACGAGAAGGTTTACAATAGATAAATCTACATACCGGTAACACAACACCACCGCGAATATTAAGTGAATGAATACAAACAATAATAAAAAATCTCCAGGCGGGAAGCACCTGAAACGTTAACTAACAGGTGTTCGAACTTTCAACAGGAAAGAAAAAGAATTACTGAAATATATTAGAATATAAAATATTAATTTAGTTGAAAAATATTTACCATATCTAGTACTATAATTTGTAATGGATCAGAATAGTTTATATCTCAATCAAATTTTACTAGTGGAAGAACTTAAGAAGGGGGGGGGGTCACCAGAACATATTCGCGTATTATCTCGTATAATAAATGTCTCTTGAAAACATTATTTGGTATTTAAGTTTCAAATGATGTGGTTTATTACATACCCGAGTATTGTTTATGTAACATCAGTACAAGTGGGGATTACTGAAGGCTGAAAACTGAGAAATGCAAATATCTCGGTTAATATTCAAAATAGAGAATAAATGTATATAACAATATTTGTAGTACATTTAATTGGCAATATGATTGGTTCTATACAATTTTTTTATCCGACGTATAGTCCGATATCACAGGTCCGATTTCAGCCGTTAACGAACTTGATATTTATCTATATATATAAAACGTTTAAATGTGGAGTTTGGTAACGATCAAGCATAAATTGCGACCGCTAGAGCTTTAACAAACAAATATATATATATATATATATATATATATATATATAATTTTAAATATCATTAAAAAAGATAAGAAGAGAAAAAAAGAACATGAGTTCGTGCAAAGGGTAAGATAAAATAAAGAATAAAATGATATATTAAATAAGAAAAAAAATGTCTTAAGACATACATGATTATAATGAAAAAATAAATAATTAAATAAATACACTAATTTTATAATTTGAAAACAGGAAAAGAAAGAGACAATGAAGATTGGAAAAAAATAAAGCAAAATATAAGAATAATACACATTGGAGTACCCAATGATGAGAATATTCGGAAATCCTATGCCGAAAAAATAAGAAAATATCAAGGATTAGCTATTGAGTTTAAATAAGTATACAAGCTGAAATCTGCATCTGTTACGGCTATTACAGTAAGTTCAAATGGACACGTGCCAAAAACCATAATAGCAGGCATCAAGAATTGAAATCTGCCAACAGAAATTATGAAAGAAGCACAGCAAGGGGTACTTCTTGATATTGCAAGAATTGTGCGAAAACTTTTTAAGTTCCCCTTAATTTATGTCACAATTACAAACTACATGTCGGTTCGATTTTCTCCCGATATGGATTTTATTTCAGTTTTTACTGAGTATAAACCTTCCCATAATAATACAGAAAATAAAAATAAGACAGTACTCTTATAGGGCTTGTGATTTTCACGAATTGATCACACTTAATTATTATAGCCATCTACTTCAGAGATGTGTGAAATAACGATAACTAAACCATCGCAAAAGTTGGACAATGAAGACCACTGCAATTTCATGTCCTGAATAGAATAAAGAATATGAGGATTCGTTTATATTTATGTATGTATATATATATATATATATATATATATATACATATATATATATATACACACACACACACACAATATATTAATTATTATTATTATTCATACAATAATCGCATTTCACAACAGGGGCGATTTAGAGAATCAGTTATTTAATATAGAGCATAATAAATAACATATTTAACATATAACCTATTTAACATATAACATATTTAACATTTAACATATTTAATATACAATATATTCAACATATAACATATTTAACCTATAACATATAATTATTATATTTACGTAAGTATGCTCATTTCTGCAAATATTTTCAGTATTGCCCTACATTATAATTTTTTGAAAATGTTGTTTTGTTTCAAGTATTGTAATACGCGGTCTAAAGTCATGTAGTAATTCAGTCAATGTGTATGGTAGGTCTATGTGAGTCCTTAAATAGCAGTCAGTAAGTATATGTTTTATAGTAAGTCTACAGTTACAGTGTTGGCAAGTGGGTAAGTAGGTAAGTGTGAGTCGTTCGTGAATGACCAATTCTCAACCTCGTTAAAACTACTTCTTCTCTTCTAATTAGCCTTTTTGAGGAAGGCCATTCACCAAGTGTATGTTTCAGTTCTCGAAATTTGTTATCAGTTGTGATAAACCAAGTTTTCTGCCATGAATTGAGTTTCATCAATATATAAATTAGATACATAAATTACTCACAATTTCCACTTATCTGATTTTGACAATATATCACGGTGTGAGGGTAGTTCAGTGGTTAAATTTCTGTGATAGAGTTGCCAAGTTCATACTTTCTTTTCAAATTTTATATAGCTGTGAGATGACAGGGAGTTTGAAGTTGGGCTTTTATCCACTCCCAAACAGCATCGTGAGGCAGTTGAGTAACTTCTTGAGTACAGTCAGTCTGCAGTACCACCTTAATGCCGACTTAATTTCTGGCCAATCCCACACCAATCAGTGTAAGCATTAGGTTCTCTTTAAAATAAACCCAATCACGCGAAGGGTGGGTAAAAGGAGCATATTTCCACTTACCTAAATGTCACACGAATGACTTCGTCATCGCTCATTCTATTCAAAAGTTTCTCTTCAGTAAAAAACGCATGTAAACAACACTTCGAACTTTATGGAATATACATTGATACTAGCTGACCAGACAGACGTTGCCCTGCATCATATTTCAACCGATAAGGATATTAAATTTAATAATATTATGTTTAAAACAAAAGCTAAGTTTAATAACACAAAGAAACAACAAACATAAAAAACATTTGAACGTTTGCCTGAAAACAAATAGAAAATGAAATACCGCGAATTTTTTATTCAGGCCTTCCTTATAACCCCCACTCCTGTTCGAACCTAAAAAATTTAATATAGCTTATAATCATGGAAGAATTAATGCTAATTTACACATAGAGTTTTGTTAAGTTCGGTTCAATCGTTAGTGCCCAATAAAATTGTTGGCTCCCACTTTAATATTTTAGTGTATGTCTCGTTTATACTTTGTTATACGGCAAAAATGAATATAAAAAGCGTTACTCTAAATAACAAAATTAACAACTTTTATTCTGTGAATATTTGCTGAAAAAACAATAAGAAACGAAATATCGCTATTTTTAATTTTAGGTCTTCCTTACAATCCGCGTCCTGCTCCATCTGCCGGGCTGATTTGTGAATCTAAAACATCCAGGGGGTCACCCAAACGCATACAAATAATTCATTCAAATCGGTCCACCGTTTAGGAGGAGTTCAGTGACATACACACAAACGGTAGAATTATATATATATATATATATATATATATATATATATATATATATAAAGATATTAGCTTAATGTGAAAATATAATAGAAGGAGCAATGAATACTGAAAACCAAATTTTCCAGTAACTCATTTATTATACGACAAAATGTACAGAAAAATATTTAATTAATAAATAGGTATGCGCGATTTGTTGTTGTGCACAGGATAGTCGTGTGAGTTAAAGCGTTGCTTTTAATCTTACATGGTAAACCTAGAGTGGCGAGTTCGATTCTCGCCTGGGCAATAGCGAATTTATTTAGTGACTGACTGGCTAAATACAATCCTTAGTCCCACTCTGGCTAGAAAAGGGTGGTAATCTGTAGATAACCCGTCCCAATTAGCCATAGTAGCAAAAAAGAGGAATATTCGAGATACAGAAAATATAATGCGAACAATATTTTTAGAAATAATTTTTATTAATTTGTTTAAAAATGCTCAGGATGCCCGTGTGAGTTAAGGCGTTGGTCCTGATCTCGCATGGTGGACCAGGAGTGACTGGTTCGATTTCCGCCCTGGGCAACTGAAATTTATTTAGTGACGGACTCATTAAATAAATTCCTTAATTTCACCCTGGCTAGAAAAGGGTGGTAAAATATGGATAACCCGTGCCAATTAGCTTTAGTAGCATAACATGGACGTAAATAAATAAATAACAAAATCATTTATTGGGGGGGGGGCTGCTTGCTTGTCTGTGACTGTGGAGGTGCAGCACTGTACTGTCCCAGCTTTGTTCTTCCATCATTTAGGCTGGCTTGACTTGGTCAACGAAGCCATTCACCTCCTTTTCGCCGACTAGTAATATGGAAATTTTCTCGCCTCGTTCCGCAAGGAGAACAGTGGGAAGAACCTGAGTCCGACTCGTCAAAGAGAAGTGAGCCATAAGAACCGCCTTGAGAGAGCGATGCCACCTCCCGACGCAGTCGTTGCTCTGGGGGTGGTACGCTGTAGTCCTCTGCTTGCTTATACCCATCAGTGCACTCAACCGCAAGAACAGTTCTGCCTCAAATTGTCGGCCTTGGTCCGTATTTATGCGTTGAGATGCTCCCAATCGTGAAATCCTCGTGCCTTTGAACTGCTGTGCGAAGGTTGAGGCTGAGACTTTGGGGATAGGTACGACTTCCGGCCAACGGGTTGTCCGGTCCACCATGATGAGAAGATATCGCGTCCCCTCCGCATGCAACAATGGTCTAACGATGTCCAAGTGGACGTGTGTGAAATCTGTCCAATGGTGTGAAGGTACCAGGGGGTGTCGAGCTTTGGCCCTCTGGCATGTTAGAGTCCATCTCGGACCAAAAATAGCCTTGAGAGATGAGTTTGATTCCTAGGTGGTTCGTTGCCTCAGGTCATGCATACTATCCAAAGTGGAGAGCCTAAACTCTGGAAGGACTTATGGGCTTGCAGTTGCCCTCGAGAACTCACAGCATAGCCTAGCTCTGTTCCGACCTTGAGCTGAAGCGAAGTGTTCTTCTTCAGCTCCTGGATATTTGGGTCCTTCTGCTGCGCCTCTGCCAGTGCTTCCAGCTCGATCGACAGGTCCAGCTCTTCGATGCGCGAGAGAGCGCCTGCGACGACATTCTACCTGGCCGGTATCTTATGTCGGTCTTTTTTTATTTTTATTAATGGCTCCTAGTGCTAGCTGCGCTAATGTCACTTTAGGCCAATATTATTAGGATAGGACTAGGAGGGGTGGATATGTTTATTTATATATTTTTGCTCTTCCCCCATTCGTCGAAGAACTTCTTAAATACTTGTAAGTTATCGTTGGTGCTTACGAATTCATACGCTTGTGGGGTATAGTGGCTATGGTCGTAGAGCTTGCATTCTTTTAGTAGGTGCAGAGATGTTTCTCACCGCAAACACACCTCGGGCTGCGTTTCCTTCATGTTATCTTATGTCCGTCGTGAACTGGCTGATGAAGCCAAGGTGCCAAATACGACGAGGAGACGCTGACCCGGATCGCTGGGTAAAGGTATGCGTGAGCGGCTTGCGATCTGTAATTATGGTAAAGTTGAGGCCTTCAACGAATGGGGAAGTCCTCCGCTGTCTCATACATCGCAAGGAGCTCTCTGTCATAAGTAGCGTAATTCTGCTGGAAAACGATATGATGAAGAATCTGAATTGTCTCCACACTCCATCCTTTCGCTGATGCAGGGCTGCACCAATCCAGTGGTGACCGATGACTGCCGTTTTCTCCACGTCTTTTTCGACAATGAGGATGTGGTAGTACACGCACTTGATTTCCAGCGTCATGAAAAATGTCTTACCATCGTAGTCATGGCAAAGAATGCTGCCTAATTAGTATGCTTTCTCCCTGTCACAATAAATTTTAGATCATTAATTTTTTTTAATTATTTTTTTAGCATAATATTTGTCATATCAGACAACTCATTATTGTATCTCTAAACAGCATACATGAATTTTATATGATATCACAATTGTATATCATAGTTTGCTTTGTTTAAATACTTTATTATTGAGCTAGCAAATAAGTCATACTAATTCAGTTTACAACTATTCCTTCTAATACCAAGCGTTTTTAAATGCAGCATTGTTTCATTTTTTATTCGCACTCCCTTGAAAATTTGACTGCTGATAATATAAAAATGATTATTTCCTCACTATTTTATGATTTGTGAATATTTTTGAAGGATAATATAAATGAACGAGGTCACGGTTCATGGTATTTATATTAAAATTTGTCGACTGTACAAAAATAAATTAATTGCTAATAGACTTAGTAGAGAAGGTATGGGTGGCTGGTGATGGCGGCCTGGTTGGCGTGGGCGATGGAGTGAGCGATCTTGCCAGCAGCGACTTCAGGGGTGTCAGCTGGGAGAGCAAGTGGGATTCCTCCGAAGTTGTTCCTGAGACCTTCAGTGTTCTGCTGGATCAGCTGAGCAGCCTTAGCGTGGGCAACGATGGGTTCGTCAGCTGGGACTGAGAGAGAACCAGCGTGGACGGCGTGGTAGGCTAAATATAAAACAGAACAATTAATAGTGAGCACGAGCAAATAAAATACGTATTTATGTTGTAAGTCGGTTTTAACATATTTACCAAATGGGCTGGCAAAGAGAGCTGATCGCTTCTTCAAGACATGGACAAAAGGAGAAACACGGAGACCATGAGCAGTGATGGCGGCCTGGTTGGCGTGGGCGATGGAGTGAGCGATCTTGCCAGCAGCGACTTCAGGGGTATCAGCTGGGAGAGCAAGTGGGATTCCACCGAAGTTGTTCCTGAGACCTTCAGTGTTCTGCTGGATCAGCTGAGCAGCCTTAGCGTGGGCAACGATGGGTTCGTCAGCTGGGACTGAGAGAGAACCAGCGTGGACGGCGTGGTAGGCTAAATATAAAACAGAACAATTAATCGTGAGCACGAGCAAATAAAATACGTATTTATGTTGTAAGTTGGTTTTAACATATTTACCAAATGGACTGGCAAAGAGAGCTGATCGCTTCTTCAAGACATGGACAAAAGGAGAAACACGGAGACCATGAGCAGTGATGGCGGCCTGGTTGGCGTGGGCGATGGAGTGAGCGATCTTGCCAGCAGCGACTTCAGGGGTATCAGCTGGGAGAGCAAGTGGGATTCCACCGAAGTTGTTCCTGAGACCTTCAGTGTTCTGCTGGATCAGCTGAGCGGCCTTAGCGTTGGCAACGATGGGTTCATCAGCTGGGACCGAGAGGGATCCAGCATGGACTGCGTGGTAGGGAGCGATGAGGCCTATAAAACAATCATTATTTAATAAGATTTGCGTTCTATAGAAGTGCTATGTGGTTCAATTGTAGCGTATCAAACTTACTGAGTGGAGAAGCATATAGAGAACGCTTCTTAAGGTAGTGGACATAGGGGTTGACGTGAGCGACTGAGTGAGCAGCTACGAGTGGGTGAGCAGCAGCGACAGCGACACGGGCAACTGGAGCAGCAACTACTGGAGCATGGACGACTGGAGCGTGGACGGCATGAGCTGGAACAAAACACATGGGATGAGTTACGAAACATTAAAATCCCTTAATTTCTTGTTTATTAAGCCCTATGAATGACTCTAGTACTCACCAAGTGGAGCAGTGCTTCCTGGGTAGCTGGTAAGGGAATGGGTGACAGCGACGAGATCCCTCTTCTTGAGAGCATGGACAACTGGAGCACCAAGGAGAGCTGATGGATAAGCAAGCCTAGCTGCAATAACTGGAGCAGCAAGGTGGGCGACAGCAGGTGCAGATGGGACAGCAGGTCCAACTGGAAGGTTGGTTGCAGCAACGCGGAAACCGTTCACTGCATCAGCTGCGTAGACTGCACTCTGGACGATACCATTGGCATCAACGTAGCTGTAGCCTGCGCAAATGTTGAGTTTTCACTTTAGCAAATAACTCGTAGACTTAGTAACGTTACACAGTACGTAGTACATGGTTCATACTCACTTCCCCTGGTGGTTCCGTCAGCAGCCCTCACTTCTTCCCTGGAGTTGGGACCTCCAACGTGGCCGAAAGCAACATTGCCGAGCTCATCCTGGATCCTGTACTGACTTGCGGAAAGTCCGAGACCTAGGAGTTGAGGTTCGGCAGCGGCTAGGCCGACAGTGACGATGAAAACCTGAAATTAATAATTCAAGGAATAATCAATTTTCAGATTAAGTCAATTCATAAGTGAAAAGAATAAATATAAAATTAATAAGAAAAACGTAAAATATCCCATGTGTGTCTAAGCTTAAGAAAAAGAAAATAGCGCTTCTTATGGACATAAAAGCTTTGTATAAATTATTTACTTTAGAGAAGCTGATATCTCAGGAACCAACAAGGGAAAGGAGAGAGATTAGGGAAGACGCATTAGAGGATGATCAGAAATACCAAGAACTGATGGGAAAAAGGGAAGGATGTGTGTGGGCATCATAGGACAATAAGCTTGGACAAGTTCATTAAAATTTAACGAATTCTTGAAATGGAAGACTCTCAAAATACCGGAAAATGTGAATTATTAATAACAATGACACTAGAAGAAGCAGTTAAAGTTATTTTGGGCTATAGGAAAAGCCCTTGAATGATTGACACATCAAATGTCAACTGTTGATATCAAATCAAATTACTTCTCATTCTGCAAGTAATGGGATTAGAAGCAATTGACATTTTGTACCTTATAATTAGCAAGAAATAGAATCTGACATTGAAAACAAACTTGTTGTATCGGTTCAACTGAGGTAACGACTGAATGTTAAAATTAATTTTAGGTCTATAGGGTTTTTTTTTTAAATCCACATGTAAAATGCAGTTCTGAATGGCGGAAAGGATCTAAACAGAGATTCGTTAAAGGGCATAATGAAGGAGATCTCAAGATCGGCACAAAAAGTCTATAATGAGTTAAATCATTTTATTAAATTTCTAAGGAAAAAGATGGAAGTTGCAAATAGCAAAAACGAAAAAAGACTTGCTGAAAAAAGGATGGACAGAAAGAATGGGAAAGTACAAAGTAATTTCTAAAGTCAATCAGAATATTCCGAACTGTGTAAAAAGTATTAGGGAAAAATAGATAGCTTCAAAAAAGACTGGAAGGAATACCAAAAGACCTACAATATGAAATTCCAAATCAATGAACTTCTATAGTAGCTGTCATCTTTTTTATCGTCTAAGACTAGAATTCTCAAGAAAGAAAAACAGCTTTACCAGAAATTATATTTCCCAGGGAGAAATAAAATTGTGTGAAGGACACCAGTAACAGTGTAAATGATTCTAAAGAGCCTATAATTGCCAAGGAATGGAATTCCTTTTCTATGGATGGGAAGACCTTTTCTATTATTGACCACAATTTCGTTATTTATGTTATATTAAAAACTAAAGGTTATAATCGAATTCAAATTATGAGGTAAATGAATGTACTTTCCGTTTACCAACCCTGGCTAGAAAAGGGTGGTAACCTGAAGATAACCCCTCTCGTTTAGCCATAGTAGCATAAAGTGGACGTTAATTACAAAAACATTTCGAATTAAAATTAGACACTGTGGTGTTATTAAAATTAAATAGACCAAAATGAATTAATGAGTCTGCTTTTGGGTTTAGATTAGTGATATTTGTGAAAATGAAAGCTATGTAGCATTTTTATTAAGTAGCATTTTTTTTTAATGGGATGGACTGGTTGATTAAATGGGTTTTGAAATCATTTTACAGAATATAACTACTTGACGAATTTTAACGAAATTTAACTAATTAATATAAATAAAAAGTCCATAAATGAATAATATTTTATCACATACCAAGAACCTGTTCATATTGGAGACCTCCTGTGCTGTTGCAAGGACTGTACTGTCGAAAATCAAGCAACCTGCCGTTTATATACTAAATCACGGTGACTGGCCTTGGGCTGCACCCTGTACAAAAGTTGGGGGTCGAATAAGTGAAATGTAGGATGTAATGATACATTCTACATTGTCAATTAAAAATAACTGCTCAAACGTTAGTATACTGTCGGAAATTTAGAAATATGTCTCCTGAATCACTTTAAACGATTTATCAACATTTTATTTGAACCAAAGGCTTATTTAGCATTAGATATGCATACCTAAATATCAATAAGTATTTGAGGTATTGTAGGAATAGATTCCTTCCTCATACTGTATTTTGGAGATTCAAGTTTTCAGTTTAAGCCGACTGTCTGCCGTTAGTTAGGTTTCAATAAATTCCAAATTAAGTAAAAAAAAAAATATCGAAAATTATTTAAATCATCTGAGTGTTCTGGCAAATTACCCAATTTTAGGTCCCATTAGTCTTGGAAAATTACCCCGGTCATTTAAACTGGAATTCTACTTATTTCAAAAGACAATATTTTAATTTATAATCAACCAGATTAACTGAAAATTACCAAAATTACAGTATTCATTGAATTGATTTGTCCGTCCTAGTGGGAATAGATAGCAGAAAGAATAGCTAGTGAAATCATTAATAGTACTTCTGATTCCAAAATTCAAGTTTTATATTGCGGGTTTTTAAAGAATAAGTAGGGACTGCGTTTGTCCACATGGCAACATTTTACAGCAGTTCCTTCAAATATTGACAAAACTTAATTAATGAGAGCTAAAAAGCAGTGTTGAAATTTGTAAATATTTATTTATATATATTATGTGCCTGTTCGCAGATTCTGAGATTTTGAAACCAATCTTCATAATCAAACTTTTCGAGGAATATAAATGGTAATGAGGTTATTGTAAGCTGAACAATAAGGATAAATTGATGTTACTTACCCTGCACAAGGCACAGAAAACTGTTTATAGGACTGAACTGATATGGGAATTTAATTTATAACAAATTTTGTTCTGTGCAAAATATTTTTAATTTAAAGAATTAAGAAGATAAGGGCGTTTTTAGATTTTTTAAAAAGAAAAAGTAACAATTGGTTTTGGTCATAAAACCACATACACAGGTTTGTAAAACAAGCCACTATCAACTATTCGTGAATATTATTATTGTGAATTAATGTTTTACTCACTTGAAAACAATAATAATGAGACTATAATCTGCTTGAATTACACTTTGTTCAAGTGGGCTCATCGCTGAAATCTTGTCAGAAGTTCTACGATTTGAAATAGATATTTGTATAGTAGTATTTTCTTACCAGCATTGTTTCAGCGATGTTTCGCCACAGAATAAAATGTAGACTTCTTCAGGCCTAACATGGACAATGTTGTTGGGAGGTGTCTTACTGACAGAAGTAACACAACACACAATAGAACACGCTAGTGTAAGTAACACTACACACGATAGAACACGCTAGTGTAAGTAACACTACACACAATAGAACACGCTAGTGTAAGTAACACTACACACAATAGAACACGCTAGTGTAAGTAACACTACACACGATAGAACACGCTAGTGTAAGTAACACTACACACGATAGAACACGCTAGTGTAAGTAACACTACACACGATAGAACACGCTAGTGTAAGTAACACTCACGCAATTGAACAAACTAGTGTAAGTAACACTACACACAATAGTATACTCAAAGCAGCCCACCTCACGGCAACCGACTTCATGGAAAAGAAGAAGCCGAGGGTTGATTCTGAAGCCAATAGTATATATATATATATATATATATATATATATATATATATATATATATATATATATATGTGTGTGTGTGTGTACCACAGCGAAAATTTGAGTTTTAGAGCAATGTGTTCCTACCGAAATGTTAAATAGCATGTGTACGTTTGTCAAGAGCGAGAGCTTTGTCTTGGACTTGGATACATGAGTTATTAATTTTTCTACAATGACTTTTGAATTTTTTTATATACACGTCGGTCAGGTAATCATCATGGCAGTTTATTATTATTAAAAATGTTTTAATAAAGGATATTAAAAGATCTTCAGATATCCAATTATACTTTTCCAGACGTGGACCACTTGTGGATTCTCAATGCAAACAATAGAGAAAGAATTTATTTTAATCTTTTTACTATGTTTTAATGGCATTTATGTTAATTTACGATCAATAATTGGATTCAAATTTTTACATATTATGTATCCCCCTCCCATTACCCCATCCCCCCCAGTGACTCCCATTTTATTCCATTTTACCTAGTTCATTGAGACCATCGCCGTAACTCTCACGGCTAATCTGAGCCCCTCGATTAAAATAATATTTAAACGCCTCACAAGTACAGAACTACAATATCATATTATAATCAAGTCAATATATACCTACTCCACAGATATAAATTTTATTGTTTTTTGGTATATGATAATAAATAATTTGCACTATCTGTGTTAATTTGTTAACAATATTTAACTTAGTTTCTGTAACCCTTATCAACAATCGCTCATGTCTATAATGTTTTCTTAAACTTGTTAAAACATTTAAAGACAAATTAATCAATTTGAACAAATATGATTATAGAGCTGACAACATTTTTGATGAGGTTTATAGAACATTACTTTAAGTTAAATAATTGCGATAATTTATGAGTGTATAATGATAAAACAGCACAAATAATTTTTGTAGGCGTATATTGCCCAGATTATAAGAATATAATTGTATATAAGAAATAACCAAATATGCAACTGTCCGCCCCAAATGAATTTCTTTATTCAGTTCATTATAACGTTTCAATTGTGGATGTTCCTTATTTTTTGTCCTAAAATACTTTTTTCCTTTATGAAGTGCCTGATCAGCTCTTTGACAACCTTACTAATTACTTATAAAAACGAAAATTATTTTACTCATGTCATAGTGCATACAGATTGCAGTGTATATATGAGTATAAACTATCAATGAACTTTAGAACGTTCGTTCATAGGATACTTTAGGACTTTTGCGTGTTCTTCGTTGAACAGTAAAAAAATAACGTCTAACTTTAACTTATGTTACAATTAATGAGATAGTTATACAGGACGCTTGCTTTCCAATATTATATATATATATATATATATATATATATATATATATATATATATATATATATGAAAACTTGCAATATATGGAATGATATTTCTTTAATATATTTCAAACCATATTACACTTTCAATTTAGACGATTTAAGTTGATGTGCAGCTAGAAGAGTAAGTTTAACAACAGTTGGTTTTCAAAAGAAAGTATCGGGGTTGAGAGCTGAATATTTGGTTAATTCTTTTATGGATGTAGTTGAACCAAAAAAAAAAAAAAAAACAACAAAAAAACTGATTTAAACAATATAATTGTTGTATATTTAAAAACGCAGGTAAATATAATTTCAATCAGAGTATTGATTGAAAATTACAGTCAGTTAAACAAATTTATTATAATGATTTTTATATAAAATGTCCCTGAATTTTTAGCATTGAAAATACACAGGTGCCCAAAAGTTTAATAAAAAAAACAAAAAACTATTATGTTATGTTATTTATTTGCGTCCACTTTATGCTACTATGGCTAAAGTTAAGACCAACGCCTTAACTCACATGCCTAACCTGAGCCCCCTCCCAAAAAAAAAATTATGAATGCTACTTTCGTGGTGGCCTCCCGAAATAAACGATATATCTCTATTCAATTTTTACATTATTGATGATTAGAGGGTAGTACAAATAACAAAAACAATGAACTTCCAAATTATAATATTTTATTCCATAATAAAAATAAATTTATTGTTCTCTACTAGTAACAGTAGCTAGCCATTCTACTGTTGGAGCTGTTCAAAATATGACAGCCTAAACCTAAATATCTGTAAATATTTCTGTAGAAATATCACATAGATTAGCTTTATTTGGGATATACATTGTACATAAAGTCTGGAGCCGTTAGTACCTGCATCCAATGTGACCCAACCCCAAGGCCACTGCAAGTATATTTGGAGGTAATGCAAACCTGGGCCATTAATTACGATTTCCGGAGTGAGTAGATCAATGATAAAGAACCGGTTGCAGAACTGCCTGTCAGGATTTGTTGGGTAAAATGGGCGTTGTATGTGATAAAAGTCCTTTACGCAGGGGCTGCGTATACTAAGCAGATTTCCTACGTGCTGGTATAAACACACCAAACTAAGGAGTAGAAGGGGGGGAGGTTACCGGCGGCAAAAAATAACCAGCTTAGTACTTGAGTTCCGAAAAAAATGTATAGAACAACAATGGTAGAGCATCAATAGCTTATTAAGATTGGTTCTATAAAATTTTATGAACTGACCTATAATAATGGAAATACTTTGAATTTTCGATTCCCCCTCTCTAAACTCCCACTACTCAAGGGCTGATTTCAGCCAATAACCTCGAGTAAAAAAGTCCGTCACGCTGGGGCTGCGTAAACTAAGCAGATTTCCCACGTGAAGTTATACAATAGAGAAATCCGCCTAATAACAACAGTAGTAGTTTGGAATCTCTAAGCCTATTCACGAGGGACGAATAGTTACTGAAACGGCCCGCACTAGCTCTCGGCGGAGAGTCCCGAACATAGCCGACTCCTGCCGACCACACACATGCATACAAATGCAAATATCTCGGTTAATATTCAAGATACAGAATAAATGTAGAGAACAATATTTATAGTAAATTTAATTTGCAATAAGATTGATTCTATACAATTTTTCGATCCGACGCATAATAACGGAGATATGTCGAATTTTCAACAATCCCCCTCTACCCCCCCTCCCACTGGTCCGGTTTCAGCCATTAACGAACTTGATCTTTCTTTTTACGTAAAACGCTTAAATATGAAGTTTGGTAACGATCAAACAAAAATTGCGTCCGCTAGAGCGTTAACAGACAAAGATATATATATATATATATATATATATATATATATATATATATAATTTTGAACGGACCTCATTTTTTAGCAGATTTCCCTTAAGAGAAATCAACTATTGAGGTCGTACTTATGACGCGATTTTTGAAATTTTTCTTCAATTATCCATCGATCCTACCTAGGAGATGACGAAAATGAGGTCAGTTCAAAACTATATATATATATATATATATTTGTCTGTTACCGATCTAGTGGTCGCAATTTTAGTCTTATCGTTACCAAACTTGATATATAATCGTTTGATGTAAAAACAAAGATCAAGTTCGTTAACGGCTGAAATCGGACCAGAGGGAGGGGGGGGGGTTAGAGGGGGAGAATTTATAAAATTCTTAATATCTTCGTTAATCGAAAAATTAACGATAATGCGTCGAATCGAAAAATTGTGAACCAATCTTATTGAAAATGTAATTTTCTATAAATGCTGTTATGTACATTTCTTCACTATCTTGATTACTAACTGAGTTATTTGCATTTTTTAGTTTTTGGTCTTCAGTAAAACCCCACTCCTACACATCTCATATTAACAATGTTCTATTATGTTATGAAGCACTTTATTTGAAGCTTAAATACTAAATATTGTTCTCATTGAACTTTTATGTTTTAAAATAAATGCAAATACGTGGCGCACGTGGGAAATCTGCTTAGTTAACGCAGCCCCTGCGTGACGGACTTTTTTCGTCATCTCCTGGGTAGGATCGATGGACATTTGAGGAAAGTTTTCAAAACTCGTTTCATGAGTAAGACCTCAATAGGTGATTTCCCTTAAGGGAAATCTTCTAAAACGCAAAATCTTAATCGATGACGTCATTTCAACATATTTGTATGTATCTATCAGAGTACTATACTTTATGAGATACATAAACAGGTACTTTGTATGTATCTCATAAAGTGCTTCATGATACAACAATAATAAGACATGAGTAGGATTAGAGGTTTAGTGAAAGCTTAAACTGAACAATCAATATAACTCGATTAATATTAAAGATACAGAAAGTTTATATAGAACAACATTTATAGGACATTAGATTTTCGATAAGATTTGGTTATATACAAATTTTCGATCAGACGTATAATAAAAAAGATATTTAGAATTTTTGAAGTTCCCCTTCTAAACTTCGATTTCAGCTATTAGTGAACCTGATCTTGTATATTTTTACATAAAACGTTTAAATATGGAGTTTGGTAACGGTGAAACAAAAATAGCAACCGCTATAGCGTTAAAATACAAGTATATATGGAGTTTTGAAAGGACCTTTTCGTCAACTCGTGGGTAGGATCGATGGACATTTGAAGAAATTTATCGAAAGTCTCGTCATGAGTACAACCTCAAATGCTGATTTCCCTCTCGCAGGGGTGTGTAAAGAAAGCAGGTTTTCCACGAGCTGATAATATAACGTGCCGATAATCACAACTCCCTATCTATTCTTTATTTCTGACGTGACGAATTTTTTCTTAAGAAAATTAAGTCAAAAAAGTAATAGATCAAAAACCAATGCATATTCTTGAAAACCGTGCCTGCTGAGGGAGTGCGCGTGTTGAGATGTTTGAATTTATTTTTTAGTTTGATATTTAAATGTTTCGTTTAAAACTGACAATTGGGGTTTTCTTTTGCTGCGATAGAAGCAGGTACAGACGGGTCTAGGAGAAGAGTAATATGTAAATTCGTAAACATTTCCAGAACATATAAAACATAACGTTATTAATGAAGTCTAACCAATCCTAAAACACTGTTGCGAATGCAGCATACATGAAACAAATTAAACAGAGTTAATCACGTATTTAAGTAGATTAAAGGAGCCGACCGATGGTAGGACCATTGGCGCTCAAACTGTCACTATACCGTCTAGCCCATTCTCGGCATTCTGTTCCGAGAGTTAGTTTGTTCTCAGCTCCCTTCAAGTGAATAACAGTGCGTTCAGTCCAGCTTTAGTGATCAGTGCGTTTTAGTTGCAGTGCGGTAAAGTGTTTTATGTGAAGAACAGTTTAGTGCCGTGTTTAAGTAAAGGATAGTGCCGTGTTCTTTGTGAGGATTAGTGCAGTGCCTAGTTGTTGTGAGTTATTGGGCTGTGCAATTAGAAGAACAGTCAAGTAATCAGTGCATACTGTGAGTAGTAGTTAAGAATAATTAACCAAGTGTGTAGTGCATAGTTAAATAACTTTTGCAGTGATAAAAACTCTAAAGCTTGTGTGTGTCTAATTTTGCAATCCAAAAGAACTCTAATAAACAACGATAAAAGGAGCCGACAGAGGAGGGACTGTTGGCGACTGGAGCCTGGATTGTTCCTGACTAAAGAGTCCAGTACCTTCGAGACCTTCGTCCTTTGATGTTGCCGCTCCTCTATATAGGCATGTACAGCTCGCCCGACAGTTAGTTTTTTCTCAGCTGTTTTCAAGTGATCATCAGTGCGTTCAGTGCAACAGTGCGACTTAGTGCAGTGCGGTTGTTTTATGTGAAGAACAATGTTGTGTCGTGACTCTTTAAAGAACAGTATAGTGAGGTGTTTATGACAGTGCGGTGCCGTTAACTTCGCGAAGCAAAGTGCCGTATTTTCTGTGAACTTCAGTGATCGTGAGTTGTTGGGCTGTGCAATAAGAAGAACAGTGAAGTAATCAGTGCATACTGGGAGTAGTAGTTAAGAATAATTAACCAATAGTCATTGTTAAATAACTTTTGCATTGATAAAAACTCGAAAGCTTGTGTGTCTAATTTTGTAATCCAAAAGAACTCTAATAAACAACGTTAATTATTCTTGTAATAAACGGCACAATATAGTATTTTTTATTTACAATTATTGTTCTATACATTTTTCTTCGACATGAAGGGAGAAATAGGAATAATATACAGATGACGCCATGCTTTAGTCATTCCCAAGGGCACACACTTCTGAAACAAAGACCAGCTGATAAGTTTCAAATTGCATTAAATTCTATATCGTACACTGTTAATTAAGCATTGTGAACGCTGTGTTAATAGCTGTTCCCATTAGCGGTACTGGTGACTGGCAATCGATCATTGAGAGAGATGTCAGCTGAAAGCGATTAGCTATCATTCTGCCCCAGTCAGCTGTAATTTACTATAACGCACACTCGCCAACCTGTTATTATAAAATATTCACTGCCACGTCAATAATTGTATGTCTTTAAACGAGAAATGAAGTCCGTCACGCAGGGGCTGCGTAAACTAAGCAGATTTCCGTCGTGAATCAACATCGATAATATTAAGTAAATAAATACAAACGGTAATAAGAAATCGTTCTCTTCCAGGCGGGAAGAGCCTCAAATGTAAACGAACAGGTCTGCCAACGTATCAGAATACAATATATTCATTTTATTGAGAACTATGTACTATATCTAGCAGTGTTACTTATAATGAATCAGAATAATTTTTATCTCAATCAATCAAATTTTAGTAGTCCAAGTATTAAAGCCGGGGGGGGGGTGGAGGGTCACAAGAACATATTTTTGTCTATCTCGTATAATAAAGGTCTCTGGAAAACAATATTTGATATTTAAGGTTCGAATAATGTTGTTTATTATATAACGGAGTATTGTTTATGTACCGCGAATAGAAGTGGGGGTTTACTGAAGGCTGAAAACTGAACAATCCAAATATCTCGGTTAATATTCAAGATAGTGAATAAATGTGTATAACAAGATTTATAGTACATGTAATTAACAATAGGATTCCTTCTATAAACTTTTTCGATCCGACGTATAGTACTGGAGATATTTTGAATTTTCAAAATTCTCCCCCTCTAAACCCCCCTCCCCCTGGTCCGATTTCAGCCGTTAACGAACTTGATCTTTCCTTTTATATAAAAATCGAGTTTTGTAACGATCAAACAAAAATTGGGACCGCTAGAGTACATATAGTAGTCCAAGACTTTAAGGCGGGGGGGGGGGGAAATATAGTGCTTGTATCTCGTATAACAAAGGTCTCTTGACTACAATATTTGGTATTTAAGTTTCTAATAATATGATTTATTATACAATTGAGTATTGTTTATGTAATATGAATAAAAGTGGGGGTTTCCTGGAGGCTGAAAACTGAAAAACGCAAATATCTCCGTTAATATTCAAAATATAGAATAAATGTATATAACAATTATAGTATATGTAATATATACATATATATATATATATATATATATATATATATAGTTTTGATCGGACCTCATTTTCGTCATTTACTAGATAGGATCGGTGGACGTTTGAAGAAAAATTTCGAAAATTGCCTCATAAGTACGACCTCAATAGCTGATTTCCCTTAAGGGAAATCTGCTAAAATATTGCCAATCCTTATCAAACCTTATCAAACTAACCAGTTTCGTCTAACGTATGAGAGAGTATATTATGCTCTTCATTTACCGTATGAAAGAAATATTGTTAACGTATTCCAGCACTGTCTCCAATGAAAAGATAATTCATAATTTAATCTATCTATTATTGGGGGCGTTGGTGCCAGCTCGGGTTAAGGCTTTGAGAACATCCACCACTACCCTTAGTAAGCTGTGGGTAAACATTGGTGCATGTTCGATCCCTGCCAAGGGAGAACATTAGTACACTAGTCCACTACCAGAGCGCACTGGCATCGCAGTGCTTGTGACCAGCGGGTGTCTAAATCTGACTGCCCCACGGCATACGATGATGACTCTCTTAGATCCCGTCCACAGGCAGGGTGAGAGTGTGAACTAGGCACAGACCCTCCGGATAGAATGTGCCCTGCCAGTCTACTGGAGACAACTCATTTCAGATCCTTCGATAATGGGGGTAGTACGCCGAGTTGATCACTCACTACGTAAAAACTCTGATCACAATTTCCTCGATTCTCGCTCGGGGATGGCTAAAAATCTCTAATGCCTCTTGAAATAAAACATTTTATCTATATATCCTACATAAATGAAATATTTTATTTGGGTTTGTTTGTAAGTCTTGAACATCCAAGGAACTACTATTGACTCTCCACTTTACATTCTTTTGGGAGACTCATTTTACAAATTTCCCTTAGCCTTCCCTATTTTTCTTCTTTATTGGTTTTTTTTTTTTTTTTAAAAAAAAAAAGTTAATTGGACTTAATTTGGTTTTTACTATTTTTTCTGTTTTATAGTTTTTAACTGTAAATATTTACTTTTTATTATTTATTTATTTTGATTATATATTACAATTTATCATTTTTTAATTTAATGACAACTTATACGTCGTTTTTAATGGTAAATGTTTGCCAGCAGGGCACTGATGATGGAGCATATGCTCTGAAAGCGCACTGTCGGACAGAAGTCCTTCACTATTGTGAAGGAACGAGGCCTTTATTTTCTTACGTGAGATAAACTAGTTTCTACAAATTATTTTTATCATTACCAAACTTGATGTATAAATGCTTTATATAAAATTAAAGATGAAGGAGTCCCTGCGAGACGGACTTTTTCTTTCCACAAATCTTGCTTTTTTGAGGTGCATGTAAGTAAATTGACTCTGCTTTACTTCCTCGAAGCACGCCAGATTATGCCGCCCTCAATATCTGCAATCAGCTGCAACAGCTCTTGAAATGCAAAATGGACTTCTCAAATCAGAAGGCTGGTATGGTTTTTCAGTTTTGGATACTTAACAGATGTAAATATATTAATATACGATCAGAAAATGGTTCTTAAAAATCTTCTTTTTTTCCGGTGACGAGATCGTTTGATCTCCGGTATAAATAGTCATCATTGGATGGTGCTGTCTCAAGAACTTAGGGAGTTATTGTAGGATAAGCAAGGAAATTGTCCAGTTTTTCCTCCAATGGTTCACATTGGCATTGGTAGTCCTCTAGATCTGTGTCATTGTTTTTATTTAATATGGCTAAATACCTGGAGGAACGCTAGCATGGAAGAAGATATGAAATCCAGAATTCGCCTGTGGATATCGAATCAAGAAGCCTACCTATCGATGACCTTCAAATCCCTTTACGCGAAGAAGTACATAGTTTCGAATCTGTATTATGTACATCGGATCAACAGTGCAATATGTGGTGTGGTCTGTAGAAGGAAAACAGGCAATTCCCTACAGCCCTATGAGGTAGAATATTTTGGAATTTGGAGTACAGGGAAACTAGAGAATCAGAAGCAAAACCAATTTCTATTGAATACGCTTGCTTGATACTCCTTAAATCGTTTGTGCTACTAAGAAAGGACAGACAATGGTGGTTTAGTACAAGGAACTAAGGCCAAGAGAATAAGAACTTTTGGAGGGTCAGGTTTCGTATCGGAGCCTACTGAAGCAAAAAATGGACTATGATTACATCAGAGGTTCAATTTCTATCGGAACTTAAACCCTGGGCAGAAATTGTGAAAAGGAGTGCATCATTTCCGTGCTCTGGCAGACTAAAAAAGTTTTATTAAATTATAATAATAATGAATTAAAAATATTTTATCTACTGGATTGTTCGAATTATGTTCAATATTTCAATGTTTGAGTTGTTTCTACCTGATATGCGAAATTTAGATAAAGATAACACAACAAGTTTGGTTGATAACTGATCGTTCTCCGAGGTAAGTACCTTACTTCCTTGTCGATTCGTACAACCTTTCTCGAGATTAATGTCAAGAATGTTGTACTTTTTGAAGAAATGAATCAGCTCTATTGATAATACGTCGTATGTGGAGTCTTGCCATTTTTGATCCGTGTATCTATAATGTTGAATTGTCTTTATTATATTTTCTAGAGTCTTCAGGAACACTTGGTCACTAGATATTAAATGTTAGTAATTTAAAAACTCTCTGTTACTTCCTTGTGGATCTAACCTTATCTAACACCATTAATATTTTCAATACCTTTTTAACACGTTGAACAATATCTAAGAAACAAACGCTTAAGCGAAATGGAACTAAGGATATTTCAGAGTTCTAAATAAATTACCTTCAAAGGCAGGATTTGATGTCGCGTCAGGTAAACCTAGAGGTTAAACCAAGGTTACCATGGTTATGGTAAACCACGTGAGGTTAAAACCAACGCTTTAGTGGATAGCTTTATTATTATTATTATTATTATTATTTATTAACGTCCACTTTTTGCAACTTAGGTAGTGGATAGTTTTGTTAATTGCTCATATTTAATATGTTAACATGTTAAGTATGGGCTATTTTTTAAAATGATTCTTCTTAATTAATTCATTTGCCGTTTTTTGGGGGTACTCATGTGAGTTAAAGCGTTGGCTTTAGCTTAGAGTGCCGAGTTCAATTCCTAGGAAAAAGGGTGAAGAACTCATTAAATAAAATCCTTAGTCCCACCCTCGTTAGAATAGGGTGGTAACCTGTAGATAAGCCGTCCCAGGCATAATAGCAAAACGTTGACGGAAATAAATAATAATAATTTCCGATTTTGGTCACATCTCAAGAAATTTCGATTAGAGCAGATCCTTAAGTAACTATGTTCATTGTCCAAATATTAAGATAAAGGTTTACATTAAAATAAATCAAGTATTAGAGGATTAAAATAAATGAGGCGAATATAACGATTCAAGGTATTTATATTACATTTATGACGACTGTACACGAATAAATTAAATGATATTGACTTAGTAGAGAAGGTATGGGTGGCTGGTGATGGCGGCCTGGTTGGCGTGGGCGATGGAGTGAGCGATCTTGCCAGCAGCGACTTCAGGGGTGTCAGCTGGGAGAGAGAGTGGGATTCCACCGACGGCGTTCCTGACGGCTTCGGTGTGTTGCTGGATCAGCTGAGCGGCCTTAGCGTGGGCAACGATGGGTTCATCAGCTGGGACTGAGAGGGAACCAGCGTGGACTGCGTGGTAGGGAGCGATGAGGCCTATAGAAAAATTATTGTTTAATTAGGCTTGCGTTCTATAGAAGTGCTATGTGGTTCAATTGAAGTGTATCAACTTACTGAGTGGAGAAGCATAAAGAGAACGCTTCTTAAGGTAGTGGACATAGGGGCTGACGTGAGCGACTGAGTGAGCAGCTACGAGTGGGTGAGCGACACGGGCAACTGGAGCAGCAACTACTGGAGCATGGACGACTGGAGCGTGGACGGCATGAACTGGAATAAAACACAAGGGATAAGTTGTGAAACATTAAAATCCCTTTGTTTCTTGTTTATCCCTAGGAATGTCTCTAGTACTCACCAAGTGGAGCAGTGCTTCCTGGGTAGCTGGTCAAGGAGTGGGTGACAGCGACGAGATCCCTCTTCTTGAGAGCATGGACAACTGGAGCACCAAGGAGAGCTGATGGATAAGCGAGCCTAGCTGCAACAACAGGAGCAGCAAGGTGGGCGACAGCAGGTGCAGATGGGACAGCAGGTCCAACTGGAAGGTTGGTTGCAGCAACGCGGAAACCGTTCACTGCATCAGCTGCGTAGACTGCACTCTGGACGATACCATTGGCATCAACGTAGCTGTAGCCTGCGCAAATGTTGAATTTTCACTTTAGCAAATAAGTCGTAGACTTAGTAACGTTACACAGTTCGAGGTATATGGTTCATACTCACTTCCCCTGGTGGTTCCGTCAGCAGCCCTTACTTCTTCCCTGGAGTTGGGACCTCCAACGTGGCCGAAAGCAACATTGCCGAGCTCATCCTGGATCCTGTACTGACTTGCGGAAAGTCCGAGACCAAGGAGTTGAGGTTCGGCAGCGGCTAGGCCGACAGTGACGATGAAAAACTGAAATTAATGATTCAATGGTTAACTATTGTTCAGATATGAATGGTCATCAATCTACAAAGATATTAGCCTGTTAATTTCGACATGAATTTCACATTGTTTTTGTACATCTCAAACTACATATGCTTATTATATGCAACTGACACATTTAGTCCAGTATTTGAAGTGAAATTGTTCTGAGCTTGTACCGATTCTCCATAATATTACTTTTGAATATCAAATAGGACGATTTTTATTGCTTTTCAATTCTCAGGATTATACATCAAAGGGAGTTCATAACGGAGATACCGCTGCAGGAGATGGATTGGATTTTTATTGAGTTTGAAAATGTTTCTGTTTGGTGCTGCAAATGGACCGCGCTAGGATACAATATTATTACATTTTGTTTTTTTAATTTTTAAGCTATAAGTATTTTATGGATACATGATAAAGTAGACTAGAAAATATTTAGGATCTTGAGCCTAGAAGATTTTTTTAGTAGTTCAGTAATCTGTATAACTCTTTAATCATTCGCTCATTGACTCCAATTTGGAGAACTACCCAAGGAAAAAATATTTCCAAATTAGGCAGTGTTTATTTTTTACGTTTCCCTACTTAAAATCGAGGATTTGAAATATATTTCGTGAAGAAATTTTGTAATAAGAAAATATTACTTGAATAAGTAGGAATTTATTAGACCAATCAACTTGCCTGAAATGTATTTATTCATTCTATTAGAAAATAGTATGAAATCAACGGTTATCCAGGATTTTCTTTGGTTTATTCGCTTGCTGTCTTTTGTATATTTTTTTTATCAGATGACTATATTATTCTTCTCACACGGTAAACCTAGAGTGGCGAGTTCGATTCCTGCCAGGGCAATAGGAATTTATTTAGTGAAGGAATTCATTAATTAAAGTCGGTAGTCCCACCCTGGCTAGAAAAGGGCGGTAACCTGTAGATAACCCGTCCCAATTAGCGTCAGTTGAAAAAAGTGGATTTTAATAAATAATTTAATTTTGTATTATTCTTTCTTAATTAGGAATAGTTTTTGAGACTGTTTGTTGTTTTTCTTGATTGTTTCATAGTTGGTATTTACATTTATGTCGTAATATTTGTTATTAATAATTTTTAAATGTTGGAAATCTCAGAAAAATATGCAATATATTTTATGGTTTAGTAGACAAGATATTTATACTAAAATTCTGAAAATTATTGGATCAGTGAAGTTAACAGGTGTTAAAAGGTATTCAGAATGACTCTTGATTTTCGTGACATTTAGTACTCTCATTTTATAGAAATTTTTACGATTGATAATTTGATATTTTGTTAGCTTACCAAGTAGCTGTTCATGATGATTGGAGACCTCCTGTGCTGTTGCAAGGACTGTACTGCCAAATTCAATCATGGGCAGCGTTATATACTCTACCAGCGTTATCGGCCTTGGGACACGCCCTAACTAAAAGTTCGGGGACTAGTAAATTCCGTGTAGGAAATGATAAAACATAATGCTCTCCCAACTCATATATACGAAATATACTTAAATGTATGAAATATTATGAATCAGCTAATTATGTACATGATTTTTGTGATGCTTTTAACAAGATGATTCATGGGCCTCAAAACATTAAAATCAGCCATGTTATTTCGGTATGGCAACAGCTGGGAGGTGCCTCATGTATGATAGAACCCAATAATTTCTCACACAAGTATTTTAATATTTATGAACATCTATACAACTTGGTTTATCTACAGGTTATCACCCTTTTCCGGCGAGTCAGTCAGTATGGATTGAATGTTTGTTCTGAAGAGCAGGGATGAACTGCATGTTGGTTTTCGTCATTCAGAAGGGTATTATTGTTTTTTATCATTCATGTTCATTTTAAAAATTAGAGCGTTTTGGCCATATTTTTTGGAATAACTACCAATGAATACATAAGTATCTTTGAGTTACCACTAATGATATTTTTCTATTCGCTTTGCCTATTATCTATACTTAATTAATTTTGAAATTTTTGTCTTTCTTTTAGCCAACTTTTAACAGAGTCCACTGACTGAATTTACAACAGTATTGTATATACAGGACGAACTATCCCACTGCTTGATATATGTGTAAACCTAGCGTCCGTCTAAATTAAAAAAAAGGTATATTTAAAATCTCCACTTTGTGTGGGGTTTAAAGTTGTGATGATTTAAATGGGTTTAACTATAGTTTACTGCTGTTTTCTAACCTTTAATGAGTTCGTCACAAAATAAATTCCTATTTAGCAGGTAGGAATCGAACCCATGAATTGGGGTTTACTAAGTGAAAGAGAGACTAACGCCTTAACTCACATTGCTTACTTGAGCCACTTATTACGAATTATAACTCAATATAATTATAGCCACATAATGTTAAAAAATAAACATAACAGACTACATTCAAATATTTTAGGTTTTTATAAAAAACTTAGTGAAATTGTAAACTGATTGTTCTTTTTATAATTAATTAGAAAACACGTAAAACTTTGTAAATTTCTCCCGATCAGTTTAGATGTACAGAACATTTGCAAAATACCTTTTTCGTTTATCACATAAAGATCTATAATTTCTGTTCTAAATGCTGAAGTTTAATTAAATATTTTTGTACAGTTTTGTTCTTTATTCCGGCTTTGTCTTTATTAGAAGGCACTAGAAAATATAATAATGTCAACTCAAAACTCTTGAGACAACTCAAAAATGGCTACTTAGGAAACAAGAATTACTATCAACAAAGCTATTTAATTCGTTTAATTTGCGTAAAACTTTTTCTTTCGATCCTAAGCAACAAGTAGAGATATCATTATCATTATTTTATTTATTTATTAATTATTTTAAATATAAAATAATGGTGGTAAAAGTGCTGCAAAATATTATGTATACATATTAAATTTTATAGGAGGTCAACGACCTCTTATGAAGTCTACATTAGATTATATTTTTCGACTTCCAAATAATTTTATAAACGCTTATTCCAAATAATCATTATAGTTCTCGAGGTAATACAAAAAAATAAAAATCGCAATTATAATTTGTCTTACTTATTTATTAGTTTAAAGTGCTTCTGTTAAATTTCTTTATATGTTACTCAATGAGCTGATCATGTCAGACATTCATAATTGTTATTTAAAGACCACATTTATCGGAAAGAATTTCTTTAAAAAAAATGTAGCAAACCTGTGTAATAGGGAGGGATGTTTTTCTCTGCCTCTAAGCAGTTTTGGATTAAGGGAAAACAACCATTGAGGTTGTATTCATGGCACGTCTTTTGACAAATTTCTTTAATATATATATACTTCTTATTCTGGACCCAATATTTTTTTTTTTTTCCTTCATAGTTTCATGGCAAGGGTCCCGATTAAAAGTGAAGAAGGGGCAGTCGCAACGAACGCAATAAGCGAGCAATTCACAAATGTAAGTAGCAATCTGCAATTAAATTAAATAAATATATCATGTAAGTAGGAACTTATTAATGTAGTATCTAGCCAAGAACTATCATAGGGTTTTGTTAAATTAATGTTATTATTTTTTGAAAAGGAATGTCCCCTGAAGAGGTGGTATGTAAGCGACGAAACATGTAGGGCAGTATGAATGAAGTTGGCACGGGGAAAATGGTTTTTAATGGTGATCCTTGTCATGCAACTATGAAGAACATGTATATATGTATATGTATATTCTTCCTGTTCTGGACCCAATATTCTTATAAGTTTTTCACAGCTTAATGACAAGGTTCACCAATAAAACACAATTTTTTTCTCCTCAAATTTTTTTCACATTTTCCTACATGTTTCGAGGCTTAACTACTACCTCTTCAGGGGGCCAGCAGTTTAAAAATAACACTAATTCTTTAATACCCAATGATAATTCATATACCAGATTAATAAGTGTGTAGTAAAATAATATATTTATTAAATTTAATTACAGATTGCTTACTGCTCTGAAGTGCTTGTTCCCTCTTAAATTCGTAGAAAAAGACCCTTTCGCAAAATTGGGCCCCAGAAGAGATAGAAGTTAAGCCATGAAATATGTAGGGCAATGTAAATAAAGTTTGCGGAGACAGAAACATGTTTTTATTGGTGATCCTTGCCATTAAACTATAATTCTTTAGCGATCAACTCGACGTATAACCCGACCCCCATTAACCAAGGAGGACCTGGAATTAGTTATCTCCAGTAGATTGACTGAAGGCTGGTCAGTTCACTCTGTGACAGCCTGCCTGTGGACAAGGTCTAAGAAAGACATAATCGTCATCGAGAGGAGCTGTCAGACGTATATAATCCTGAGATTCCCGCTGATCCATAAGCTCTCTGACCCTAGTGCTATCAGTTAACCATGAGTCTGATAGAGGAGATTAGATTTTAAAATAATGTGCTTTGTTTTTTTGTAAAGAAAATATTTATGGTCTAAAGAATGTGAACAAAGTAATATTTGTTTTTCATATATTAGGCAATAAATAGGAACGTTTACTCTAATATCCTCATACTTACAATAGGAGTGCCTTCCCCCTTTTTATTTGCACGAAAATTGTTTATTGGGTAGTACCTAATGAAAAACAAATTCTGTTAAAGCGAGAGAACTTATTTCTCACGCGTTCGGGTAAAAAAAAAAGTGTTAAAGATTTTCCCAAAGCCTTGAGGTGTTGTTAAGACATATATTTCGAAGAGCTCCTGTGGCTCAGTTGGTTGCGTTTTTTTTGTAACTGCAAAATCTCGAGATCTAATCTCGCCGGGAGCTACTATTTTGTTTTAGACGAATGAGTGACAAGTGCGTTCTTTCGCTTTAACATTGTTGTTTGAAACATTTCGTTAAAAGCATTGAAATTACAGTTTTACATAGATTTATTTTAACGGTTCCTTAGTTTTATTTTATTCCTTAGTTTTATGTATAGCTATATTTTATACTGTTTTAATAATTTTGAAAACATTTTTCTTTATTTCTTGATTTTATCATGTTAATTTAAGGAATTGAAAATAAATGAAACTGAGCGACTTCGCCTAGTTGCGGAAATCAGTCAGGGCAAGGCCGTGCATTCCCCTTTTTAGTTGGGAATCGATATAACTCAATTCCTTGGCACATCGAAATATTTGCTTGTTCTGTGCATCAATTTAATCAGCTGACTAGAACTACCATAACTTCATAGGCTACTCTACGCTAGCTAAGATACTAAGCCAATAAGAAGCATGCTTAAGTGTAGCGCGAAGTGATCCCAATGAGGTGTCAAAAGCATGTGAAGCTTGTTGAGTAAAACTGAAGTTGAGCAATCAGAGTAATTTTATATTATTAGAAGTGTTCTTTTGCCTTCTGTCTAAATCCTATATAATTATGTAGTTACACGTAACTTAACTATATAATTTCGGGGGGTAATTAATCCTGAATACTCTTATACTGGAAACCTTGTAGATTTTTAAACAGAAACTATTTTTAAAATTTTACTATTTTTTTGCGATCAGCTTAACTTAGAAGTCTTGTAGCCAAGGGCGACTTGAAATAAGTGTCACCACTGGCTGACCTGTGGCAGTTGGTTCTGAACCTTCCAAAGGTTAAGTACAAGATACTTTGAAGAAGGTTTTTTCTCTCTCTCTCCCTCCCTCTCTCTCTCTCTCTCTCTCTCTCTCTCTCTCTCTCTCTCTCTCTCTCTCTCTCTCTCTCCCTCCACCTCCCCCTCTTCCTCGCCCACTCCCCTCTCCTCTCTCTCTCTCTCCCTCCCGATCTCTCTCTCTCCCTCCCCCCCCCCCTCTCTCTCTCCCTCCCCTCCCCCCTCTCTCTCTCCCTCACCCTCTCTTTCTCTCTCTCCCTCTCCCTCCCTCTCTCTCCCTTTCACTCTCCTTCCCTCGCCCTCTCCCTCTCCCTCTCCCTCCTACTCCCTCTCCCTCCCTCTCTCCCTCTCTCTCTCTCTCTCTCTCTCTCTCTCTCCCTCTCCCCCTCTCTCCCTCTCTCTCTCTCTCCCTCCACCTCCCCCGCGTCATGAATTCAGCCTTAATAGCAGAAGGGAAATCTGCTAAAAGTATTATGTTTAATTTCAAGCACTTCACCTTTTTCGAAAACATGGCAGATCATGTTGTTGGCACTCATTAACTCTGCAAAGATTTCAAGTATTTTTCGTGAATAATTAATTAATCCAAAAAGATCGTGAAACTAATTTATCAGTTATAAGAGAGAATTCTGGAATAAACATCACAAAATTTTGTTGAAAGAAAATGCCCACGTACAATTAAATAGTTTTTTGAGGTGGTTGGGATAGATTCTGACAGTAGTGGATTTACATTATTATAGTAAAATAAAAACCCCAAAAAAGAACGACGATGCTTAAAGTATCTCCTTCTGCCGTTTCTCAAAGGAAGACGGTATAATTTAGGGAAAAAAAGGAGGTTTTACTGGATCCTGTTGAACATCAAAGGTTAAAGTGTTCTGTTCAAGAGTTCGTCTTCTGTAAAGCTTGCCTTGGGGCTCAAAATAATTCATGTCGGAACACATTGCTCACAGTAGCTTCCTCTTTCTTTGAACAGACACTGCTTAAGAGTTTATTTATTAAATATTTTACTTGAGCCCCTTAAATTGAAGTGTAGTGCTCCTTGCTAATAAGCTACAAAAGTGGAGAATACATAAATACCTTAATTGAGTTTTAAGTCATGAAGGAGTAGCGAAATTTCACCTGCTATAGTGATTAACCCCTCTCTGAAAGTTTAGTAATACACTTGAAATAATAAATACAAAATCAGAAAACGAGAGATCCTGGTTGAAAAAAAATCAAGTAATAAAAAAAAGTCTTTGAGTTTCCAAGAAAATAATGAGAGGATGTAGAAATAAATAATCTTCTTATCTGAAGTGGTAAATTTCTGGAAGGGAGGATTTTATGAAATATTTTAGGAATGTACCAGAGTGTAGAAAAACAAAAGCCAGTCATGCAGATGCTGCGTTAACTCTTATATTAATTTTATTATTTATTTATTAATTATTAATATTATACGTACCTTGCGTTAACTAAGCAGATTTCTACGTACGCCGCGTATTAGTAAAAGTTCAACGAGAACAATATTAGGTATTAATGTTTCAAATAAAGTGTATCATTATATAACAGAGTATTGTTTATATGACATGAGTAGGAGTGGGGGTTTACTGAAGGCTGAAAACTAAGTAATGCAATAATAACTAAATAATATCTCAGTTAAATTGAAATTAGAGAATAAATGTATATAACATCATTTATGGAACATTACATTTGCAATAAGATAGACTCAATACAATTTTTCGATCCGACTCACAGTTACGGAGATATTTCGAATTTTCAAAATTCTCCCCCTGGTCCGCTTTCAGCCGTTAACAAACATGAACTTCCCTTTTACATAAAACAGTTATCAAGTTTGTTAAAGATAAGGCGAAGATTGCGACCGCTAGAGCGGTAACTGACAAATCTATATATATATATATAAAATTGTAACCTCTGTCTGTATATTGATTTTTTTCGCGAAATTTCACGATAACTTTTCGTTTCACATGTTATTGACACCATAACTACATTTTGTTTCTTTCGTGTCTGTCTGTTTGTTTGTTTGTTTGTTTGTTACCTTTTCACGCATAAACGGCTGAACCGAATTTTATGAAACAAGGTATGTATATTACTACTAGCCCAACTTAGACTTTAGGCTATATTAATATTCATTAATACAGGAGTGGGAGTTATAAGGGAGGCCTGAAATTAAAAATAGCGATATTTCGTTTCCTATTGCTTTTTCAGGAAATATGCACATAACAAAAGTTGTTTATTTTGTTATTTAGAGTAACTGTTATTATATGAACGTTTGCCGTATACGGAAGCATAAATGAGTTATACGCTATAAACTATAGCAGGAGTCCACAATTTTATTTGGCACTAAAGACTCAACCGAATTAAACCAAACTCGGTATGTTAATTAGTACTAACGCCTTCATTATAATAAGCTATACTAGCATTTCTAGGGACGGGTAGGAGTGGGGGTTATAAGAGAGGCCTGAAATTAATAATGATTTCCTATTGAGATTTCGGCAAATATGCACATAACAAAAGTTGTTTATTTTGTTATTTAGAGAAATTTGCTCAACACCTCTTTTCAATATGAACTACCAGGTACATCACCTGAAAAAATTAATTCAAATGTATGTCAATATTTTCTCCTTAATAATTAAAATCTATGCATAATGCACAGGAGACGGGAAATATGACAATATGGAGGACAATGAAGTCTTTCATGAAATATTAATTTTATTATTAACAAATCCATAGCAACGACAGGTATAATAAACTCTAAACACTGGGACGGGGAAATGTCAAAATATTGTGCAAAGTAAAGCCTTGCCAAATAAAAAAACACCAACACCATTCAGCCTCAAATGAATTCCCGGGCGAAGCCGGGTATCTGTGCTAGTATATATATATATATATATATATATATATATATATATAAAATTGTACCCTCTGTCTGTACATTGATTTTTTTAGCGAAATTTCACGATAACTTTTCGTTTCACTTTTCATAGACACCATAACTGCATTATTTTCTTTCGTGTATGTTTGTTTATTTGTTTGTTTGTTACCTTTTCACGCATACACGACTTAACCGAATTTTATGAAACTTGGTATGTATATTTCTACTAGCCCAACTTAGACTTTAGGCTATACTAATATTCTCTGAGACGAACAGGAGTGGGGGTTATAAGGGAGGCCTGAAATTAAAAATAGCCATATTTCGTTTCCTATTTTTTTTTCGACAAATATGCACACAACAAAAGTTATTTATTTTATTATTTAGAGTAACTTTTGTTATGTACACTTTCGTCGTATACCTAAGTATAAATGAGTTATACGCTAAAAATTATAGTTGGAGTCAACAATTTAATTTGGCACAAAAGAATCAACCGAACTAAATAAAACTCGGTACGTGTATTAGGACTAACGCCTTCATTATAACAAGCTATACCAACATTTCTCGGACGGGCAGGAGTGTGGGTTGTAAGGGAGGTCTGAAATAAAAAAAAAAGTCCGCCACGCAGGGACTGCGTAAACTAAGCAGATTTCCCACGTGATGTTTTACAATAGAGAAATTTCACGAGAGCCGAGCAGTTAAGGAAACGGCCGAACTAGCTTTTGGTGGGAGTCACTCGTCCGTTAGCCGCTCAGATTTAATAAAAATGAAAATATCTCGGTTAATATTCAAGATAGAAAATAAATCTATATAACAATATTTATAGTAAGTTTAATTTGCAATATGATTGATTCTGTACAATTTTTCGATCCGACGTATAGTAACGGAGATATTTCGAATTTTCGAAACCCCCCACCCCCTAAACCCCCCCTCCTGGTCCGATTGTAGCCGTTAACGAACTTGATCTTTCTTTTTACATAAAACGACTAAATATCGAGTTTGGTAACGATCAATCAAAAATTGCGACCGCTAGAGCTGTAACAGACATATATATATATATATATATATATATATATATATATATATATATATATATATATATATATATATACAGTTTTGAACGGATCTCATTTTCGTCATCTACTAGGTAGGATCGATGGACATTTAAAGAAAAATTTCGAAAATTCCGTCATGAGTACAACTTCAATAGCTGATTTCCCTTACGGGAAATATGCTAATAGCGGTATTTCGTTTTCTATAGGGTTTTCTGCAAATATGCACATGACAAAAGTTGTTTATTTTGTTATTTCAAGTAACTTTTGTTATATTCTCTTTTGTTTTATAACAACGTATAAACAAGATATACATAAAAAACTAAATCACCTCATTTTCGCCATCTTCTGGGTAGTATGGATGGACGTTTGAAGACAAATTTCGAAAATCGCGCCATGAGTACGACCTCAAAATCTGATTTCCCATAAGGGAAATATGCTAATAGCGGTATTTCGTTTTCTATTGGGTTTTCTGCAAATATGCACATGACAAAAGTTGTTTATTTTGTTATTTCAAGTAACTTTTGTTATATTCTCTTTTGTTTTATAACAACGTATAAACGAGATAAACACAAACAACTAAACCACCTCATTTTCGTCATCTTCTGGGTAGTATGGATGGACGTTTGAAGACAAATTTCGAAAATCGCACCATGAGTACGACCTCAAAAGCTGATTTCCCTTAAGGGAAATCTGCTGAAAGCATTCATGCGGCGAACGTTTGAAAGGAGGAAAGGATTTGAGTTCACGCATCTACACTCCCAGATAATTGGACCGAGGGCTACCTTGCGACCTTGGCGGATAAAAGAGGTGAAAGTCTATACAAACGGTTTAGACTTGTAATTATGGAGCGTGCGTTCGTCCAGATGCCCTGCCAGCTTTTTAGGAGCGGCCTTGAACCTGACTTCATCAAGGTCATACTCCCTCGACTAGATCCAAGGATGATAAATAGCTTCGGCTAATTTTAGAGGCAGATCAAGATATATAAATCATTACATAAGACATTCAAGTCGGTTTGATTAATTCCCACGCTTACAGTATAATAAATAAGTATATAAATCTAGGAAGTATTTAGCAGATTTTCCTTAGTGGAAATCATTTATTGAGGTTGTACACATGCCGGGATTTTCTAAAAATGTCATCGAACCGATCAGGAGATGATGAAAATGAGGTCCGTTCAATATATATATATATATATATATATATATATATATATATATATATATATACATACATACATATATTTGTCAGTTAAGACTCTAGTGATTCCTAACTCGATATTTAAACGTTTTTTCGAAAAATTAAGAGCGAGTTCGTTAAATGCTGAAATAGGATCATTGGGAGAGGTAGTGTTAAGTGGGGAAATTTCGAAAATTCGAAATACCTCCGGTGTTATACACCGGATGGAAGAATGTATAGAAGCTATCTTATTGAAAATTGGATTTTATATAAAACTTGTGGACCCCACAGACGTTGTCCTGCATGATATTTAAAGCGATTAGGATATTAAATTTAATAATATTATGTTTAAAACAAAAGCTACTTTTAATTAATAACTCAGAAACTTATGTTATGTGCACGTTTGCCTAAAAACAAATAGAAAATGAAATATTGCGATTTTTTTCTTCAGGCCTCCCTTATAACCCCCACTCCCGTTTGAACCTAAACAATTTAATATAGCTTATAATCATGGAAAATATAATGCTAATTTATATTATAGAGTTTTGTTAAGTTCGGTTCCGTCGTTAGTGCCCAATAAAATCGTTGGCTCCCACTTTAATTTTTTAGTGTATATCTCTGTTAGTTATACTATGTTATACGACAAAATTGAATAGTCGTTTAAGGCTAAAATCGCACAAGAAATAGGGCTTGGCAGAGAGGGAGGGGGGGGGGGGTCAAAAGTTCAAAATATCTCCTTTATTATGAGACGGGTGGAATAATTTTGTAAAACCATTCTTGTTAAGCTATTGATGATCTACAATTTTCGTAACTCATATATCAATTGAGTTATTTGTATTTTCATGGTTTCAGCCTTCTGTAAACCCCCACTTCTACTCATCGGATTTTTAGTTAGAAATAGGAAATATATGGTAAGAAGTGAACATTAGCAAATCGTTTCTTAACTAATCTATGGCGGAAGTTCAACAAAAGAATGAAAACTTCAATTGGTAATTAAAATCATTTTTATTTTACTAAACTAACGGACTTTCCACTAGCCTTACCAGTCGGAGAATGGCTTTTAAAGCTTGGCGGGTCAAGTCAGCTGATTTATATCGATATGTCACGAAATAAAAATATATTGATTATGCCTAATGAATCGTAAATGAGAAATTTATAATTGATTAACTATCTTTTTGAAGTTTCTAGTAAATTAAAATAAAGTCCGTCACGCAGGGGCTGCGTAAACTAAGCAGATTTCCCTCGGGAAGTTTAGTAATAGATAAATATACATACTGCTAACACAACGACACCGTGAATAAATACCAACGGAAATAAGAAATGTTTCATCCAATTTCAATAACCTGCCGACAGGAAGCGTTAGGTTAGAAATATAAACAAACGGGCCGGGCCGGCTCACACAGGAAAGAAAAACAATTACTGAAATATATGGGAATATAACACATTATTTGATTGAGAACTATTTACTATATCTAGTACTGTAATTAATAATGAGTCGGAATAATTGTTATCTCAATCAATAAAATTTTAGAAGTCCAAAACCTTAAGATGGGGGGGGGGGATCACCAGGGCATATTTGCATGTATCTCGTATAATAAAGGTCTCTTGAATACAATTTTTGGTATTTGAACTTCCAATAATGTGATTTATTATGTAGCAGAGTATAGTTTACGTGACATGAGTAGAAGTGGCTGTTTGCTAAAAACTGAAAAATGCAAATATCTCGGTTAATATTCAAGATAGAGAATAAACGTATATGACAATATTTATAGTAAATTTAATTTGCAATAAGATTGATTATATACAATTTTTCGATCCGATGCATAATAACGGAGATATTTGGAATTTTCGAAAATCCCCCCTTTTAAACCCCCCCTCCCTCTGATCTGATTTCAGCCATTAACGAACATGATCTGTCTTTTTACATAAAACGGTTAAATATCGAGTTTCGTAACGATTAAACAAAAATTGCGACCGCTAGAGCGGTAACAGACAAATATATATATATATATATATATATATATATATATATATATATATATATATATATATATATACAGTTTTGAACGGACTTCATTTTCGTCATCTACTAGGTAGGATCAATGGACATTTGAAGAAAAATTTCGAAAATTCCGTCATGAGTACAACCTCAATAGCTGATTTCCTTGAAGGGAAATCTGCTAAAATGTATAATTCATATGTTTTATCTAAGTTTTCTTATTGATCACGTTTTATGTATTTTTTATGTTATGTATGTTCTCTTTTATCCTCCTCCTGCTTATATTTCTTTTTTTTTCTATTTAACTTACCTTTTCAGTACATGCAATTAAATACATCCATAACTTTGATTTTGAAAACGTAAGTAACGGAATAGGCTTGTATAACTAATTCTGATAAATTTATTTCTACATATTATTGTGTAATATACCTGTCTGTTCTCCAAATTAAATTCAAGCCTTGTTTACAATGAGCTCAAGCGGAATATGTCGGATGAAGCCATCAAGAGAAATTTCAGCGCAAGGGAAATCTGACTAGTTTACGCAGCCCCTGCGTGACTGACTTTATCCAAAATGTTCCAGTTTTTTACATTTTGATCGGATCTCGCAGCCTTCCAGAATTTATTTTTCAGCTCAGGAGCAATCCTTTTGGAATTATGCCAGAGCGAGGCTGACATGAAGGAGGCCTAAACTCGGTGACTCTATTAGGCAGAAAAGAAGGCCATAGATCTCAGAGTAAAGGGGCAGGGGGAGGAAATAAATAGTTCAAGATTACAGAATAAAGCAGAAAGAGCTTTAGGAGGCTTGGGTTCTTTAAAGAGCGGCGTGCCAAGGTGTGGGTAAGATAATGTTCTTCCTATAAATCAGCTCTTCCTATAAAGGGAGAAACTTTATTCCATTTCTTACATATCCCCTTCCATATAGCGCATCGTGCTACATATATGTATTTATACTTCAACTTATGAGCTTCCAACGAAAAGTTCTGCATCGGAAAGGTACACTTGTGAATATGAATGTGTTAAACTTGTTCATTTCTAATTGTAAAAGTACTATCTATCAAACTTTAATTCAGTCATTGTTGCACATGAAACTAGTCTAGTGTGAGGGTAAGAACAAAAGGTTTAAGCTCTAGAGAAAAAAGTTAAAAGTGTTCCTTTCAATTTGTAGAAATACTATCCATCTTGTTTAATATTATTCCAATCACCCATTAATTACAAAAATACTCGAACTAATATTCACACTAAACACTTGCAATTTTAGGGAGATCAGCTATTGAGGTCGTACTCATGACGCGATTTTTGAAATTTTTCATCAAATGTCAATCGGTCCTACCTAGGACGAAAATGAGGTCCGTTCAAAACTGTATATTTATATATATATATATATATATATTTGTCTGTTGCCGCTCCAGCGGTCACAATTACTGTTTAATCGTTACCAAACTCGATATTTAGCTGTTTTACGTAAAAATAAAGATCACGGCTGAAATGGGACAAGAAGGAGGGGGGGGGGGGTTGAGGGGGAGAATTTTGATAATTCAAAATATCTCCCTTACTATACGTCGGATCGAAATAATGTATAGAATCAATCTTATAGAAAATTAAATGAATTTATTCTCCTAACTTCAATTGTAACCGAGATATTTGCACTTTTCAGTTTTCAGCATTCTTCCAAACCCCTAATTCTACTCATGTTAAATAAACAATACTCGGTTATGTAATAAACCACATTATTCGAAGCATAAATACCTCACATTGTTTTCAAGAGACATTTATTATACGAGATACATGCTAATATGTTCTGGTGACCCCCCCCCCCCTTCTTAAGGTTTTGGGCAACTTACATTTGATTATTATTATTCAAATTATTATGATTCATTATAAATTACAGTAGTAGATATAGTAAAAAGTTTTCATTCATATTAATACGTTATATTCCGATATATTACAGTAATTGTTTTTCTTTCGGGTAAGAAGTTGGCAGAACTGTTTGTTAACATTTCAGATGCTTTCCGTCGGGAGGTTTCTTATTATCGTTTGTATGTATTCACTTAATATTCGCGGTGGTGTTACCAGTATGTATATTTATCTATTGTAAACCTAACGCGTGGGAAATGTGCTTAGTTTACGCAGCCTCTGCGTGACGGACTTTTAAAATGTTATGGTTACCGGGACACAAGTACTTTACACAAATGACTGACAAAAAATTGACAACTACTGACATAAGTGCGCTAAAACCAGCACCTCAACAAGATAGTACAAACAAAAATACTCAAAGACTGGCACCAACACTGGTTACGGACTAACAACAAACTGTTGGAAAACGCATTGTTACACGATGGTCAAATAAGTATATTCAAGAAGAGACCAAGTTGTCTTCATAAGACTACGGATTGGACAAAAATGCCTGGCACATTCTATCATATAATAAAAAAAGACAAGCTTACCTGTACTCATTGCAACACTGGACAAACCATAAAACACCTACTAACAGAATCCAGATTACGAACTGACTTAAACATTCCACATGACTTGAACGAACTACTGACTGAGGTTATACATACCCCCCACCCCCCTGTATGTACCCTGGGGGGGTGACATATTGCCACTTTTCTGACATATTTAATAACGATTGAGTTTAACAATATTTAATTAGATATTTTAAATTTTTTTTGCGTGTGTGACGTCTTTAAATCTGAATGACCTATGCCTGTTTTATGAATAGTTATCGTTTCTGAGTTACTAAATTTTCTTTTCACTTATTTATTTACTACCCTTTTAATGTTTCTTTTAGTGTTTTGTGTTAAGTTCCATTAGTTTTGTTCTTTGCATTATTTTGTGCGTTCAATTTTTTGTTATTTCCTATAATTGTTTTTTGTTTTTGTATTGCCCCTCCCCCATTTTTAAGAAGAGCTGTCGCCATAGCTACCAATAATAAGTACATATTAACAAAAATATCTAAAGACGTACTTAATTAATAATGATTAAAACAATATTAGTACAACATTATTATTATTATTATTATTGTTAATAAATGATAATAACAATAATCATGACGTACTAATATTGTTTTAGTCATTAATAATAATCTTATTCACTCTATGTACACCTTATAATAGGGTTCCAAAAGTTTCACTTGAAAAAAAATTAAAAAATTAAACATAGGGTACCATTTAAATAGGTATGTTATAAACAAAAGTCCGTCATGCAGGGACTGCGTTAACTATGCAGATTTCCCACGTGCGTCACGTTTTTGCATTTATCTAAAAAATTAAAAGTTCAATGAGATGAATATTTGGTATTTAAGCTTCTAATAAAGTGCTTCATAACATAATAGAATATTGTTAATATAAAATGAGTAGAAGTGGGGGTTTACTTAAGACCGAAAACTAAAAAATGCAAATATCTCGGTTACTAATCAAGATGGTGAAAAAATGTACATAACAACATTTATAGAACATTACATTTGCAATACGAATGGATCTATACAATTTTTCTATCCGACGCATAATAACGGAGATATTAAGGATTTTCGAAATTCTCCCTCTCTAAGAACTTGATCTCACTTTTTGTATAAAACAATTATATATCAAGTTTGTTAACGTTAAGACAAAAATTGTGACCACTAGAGCGGTAACAGACAAATTTATTTAGTAACTGACTCAATGAATAAAATCCTTAGTTTTATCCTGGATCGAAATTGTGGTTACCTGTAGTTAATCCACCCCAATTAGCTGCCTGAGTACAAGGTGGACGTAATAATATATATATATATATATATTAAGATTTCAGTTATACAGTATTTCTAGTGAATGATCTGGAATAACTTCAACTCCAGCTACAAGTTGACAATTTCACAAAAACTATATCGAATTAAGTAAGAAAAGCAAAAATAAAATATTATAATATTTGGTTTATAGCCAAATATATATATTTATGTTAAAATTACACTACATTATATAGGGTTGGCAAATAAGTCCTTTCGGTTTTTTAAGTTGAAAGAAAACTATTGTATATTTTGAACATAATTTTTATTTTAATCTACGATGTAATGTCCATTATTTTTTATTACTTTACCCCATCTCTCCATCAGCTGAATAATCCCATGCTCATGGAATGTCTGTGGTTTATTAGTGAAAAAATGATCAAGGTGCTCCCTGACACCCTGTTCGTTTTCAAACCGTTTTCCACCTAAGGAGTTTTGTAGAGACCGGAATAAGTGGTAGTCACTAGGAGCAAGGTCCGGTGAATAGGGAGGGTGGGGCAAAAGATCCCATCCAAGGGCTAACAATTTGTTGTGGGTGACTAACGAAGTGTGGGGCCTGGCATTATCATGATGGAAGACGACACCCTTTCGATTTGCCAGTTCTGGGCGTTTTCGTCGAATTGATTCATTCAATTTTGTTAATTGTGAGCAGTATAGAGTGGAATCGATTGATTTACCTTGTGGCAGCAGGTCATAAAAAATCACACCCTTGAAATCAGAAAGCATTATCTTCTTTGGGTCCAATCCCGCTTTAGATGTGGTTCCAGGTGGTTCGTTGCTTGGTCTCCAAGATTTTGTTTTCCTCAGCTGGATCACAAACGCAATACTGACCTAATCTTAACAAGTGTCGACAGACATAACTGTTTACATATTACAAATAGGATAAACAATCCTCTGTTGGGATTAATTGCATCAGATAAATGTGACGTATTGTAAACAAAACATGAATACAAAAACCGAAAGGACTTATTTGCCAACCCTGTACTTTGGGAATACAACATAGTTTGGACATCGGTGTTAAAACAATATTGAGTTAAGTGAAGGCAAATAAATAACATAAAGTTACAAATGTGATCATGTATATAAAAGGTAAGTAGAATTTCCGATGATAAAAAATTAAATAATAGCGAATAATGAACTATAGCTCTAAACGTGTTGGACGGGGTGGGAGGGGTGGGGCGGGGGGGGAGGGTTTAATAAATAACGCGGAGGACTGTTATATATATATATATATATATATATATATATATATATACATATATATATGGGTGTGTGTGTGTGTGCGATCTTCATAGTATAATAGCAACGGTCACTACTAAAACAAATTTCTTTCTGCCCAAACTTTATTTGCATTGTCATACATGTTTCATGACTTATCAACCACTACTTCAGGGGCCATCCAGTTGTCAAGTGCTCGTTTCCCCTTACATTTGTTGAGACAGTCTTTTCCTAACTGCGGTGATAGTTGATACTTTTAGTACTATGAAAGTATCAAAGTATATATATATATATATATATATATATATATATATATATATATATATATATATATATATATATATATATGTGCGTATATATGTATATAAACAGACATATTAACTAAGGTGGCCCCATTACTATCATGAGAGCTAGGTATGATCGAAGAACCTAATCAACAATTAATCGCCCCTTCACAACCAATAGCTGATTTCCCTAAAAGAGAAATCAGGTAAGAGTGATGTGGAAATTGTTATAAGGCAATAGGAAAGAGAGAGTTAGTTTACATATGGCACTGAAAGGATTAAGAAACTGAATAAAGTCCACTTGAAACTTGGAACTCGTGTGAATAATCAAATACTCATGAGTCTGCTGATAAATATTTCAATCATGTAGATGGATGCTGTAGGAATTTTATTTTTATTTTTATAGTTCAAATGTTCCGAACATCATCAAGAATCAGATATGAAGGTCTCACTCATGGTTTCCGGCTACTCTTATAAAATTAAGTATACAAATTGTTTTTCTGCAGTTGATTTGAATGTGTCGGAAGATTTAGCCATTCAAATGCCAAATGCATCGCTTCATTAATTGTCAAGGAACCTGTATGCTTCACAGGTACGGAGAAATTCATGTTATTTTCGCCCTCCAAAATTAGTCAATTTCCTACCCAGATGACGAAAATGAAGTCCGTTCAAAATTATATATATATATATATATATATATATATATATATATATATATATATATATATATATATATAACACTATAACAGCTGTAACATATTATAACATTATAACTTAATAGATCTAATACAACAAGAAGGTGGCTCTAATAAAAATATAACTACAAACAGCATTAATAACTGTAACATAATAGAATAATAATACTGCAGATACATAATAGAATAATAATACATAATAGAGTAATATTAGTGCAACTTAAGAATAGCTCTAATATAGGCATAACAATGAGTGCAGTAACACACAGGAATGGTTGTTATAACATAATAAATATAAGAATAAGAATAGCAACATAGATGCAAATAGGAATAACTTTAACACAGCACAACAATAATTATAATTTAAAATAACAAGACAATGATTGTAATAGTACATAGCAATAACTATTGTAAAATAATATAAGTTGCAATAACATAGACATAGATTCAATAAAACATAGCAATAATTGTAATAGTGCATAGCAATAACTATTGTAAAATTGTAACTACAGTACAACAATTATAATATAGTTTAACAAACAAAGACACCATACTATAAATATATAAAACATACAAAAGGCTCTGACCTTGCTATGTAAACAAAACAAGGAAGGTTACTATAACCCTAGTCATAGTGCAATAAGAATGTATAATAGTTTATAGATTATTTAGTCTTGGTAAGTAATAATAAGAAAAAAACACCCTTTTACAATAATGTGTAATAACAAAGTGCAATATTATAAAGTAGTACATGTAATTTTACAGCCCTGAAGAAGAGAAAATAAAGATTTTCGAAATATTGGCATGAACTAAGATTTATTTCACCAACATTGACCAAAACTCCGAGAAGAATAACGCACAGTATATATATATATATATATATATATATATATATATATATATATATATAGGTTTATTTATTTATCTGTCTGTTAACGCTCTAGTGGTCGCAATTTTTGTTATCATCGTTACCAAACTCGGTGAAATCGGACAATTTCGAAAATTAGAAGTATCTCTGGTACTATAAGACGTATTGAAAAATTGTATTAAACCCATCCTAGTGAAAATTGAATGGTATATTGATTTTTCTATATCATGAATATTAACCGAGATATTTGGATTTTATAGTTTTCGGCTTTCAGTAAATCCCAAATCCTACTCATGTCAAATTAATAATAAGCTCTTATATCATAAATCACTTCATTCCAAGGTAAATACCAAATATTGTTTTCATTGAACTTTAACTTTGCGAGATATATTATTATTATTATTTATTAACGTCCACTTTTTGCAACTTAGGCTAATCGGGACGGGTTATCTACAGATTACCACCCTTTTCTAGCCAGGGGGTGGGATATATGCAACTACGTTCTGTTAGCCACCCCCCCCCCTCATTCTTTTGTTCTTGAATTACTAAAATTTGAGTGATTAAGATAAAAATTATTCTGATTCGTTATAGATTTCTGCACTAGCTTTATCAAATAGTTTTCAATAAAATTTTTAAGTTAATTTCTGATGTATTTCAGTAATTGTTTTTTTTCTCCCGTCCTAGAATATATTTATCTATCTATTGAGCTCCAATATTTTGGCTGACCTGTTTTTTTACAATTCAGACGCTTTGAGTTGTAGAGGTTATTAACATATAAATTGACTGAAGGATTTTTATATTCACGGCGGTGTAACTAACATGTAGATTTATCTATTGTGATTCTTCACGAGGGAAATCTGCTTAGTTTACGCACCCCCAAGGGGACGGACTTATTACTCTTCTGAGCCCATTAATAATGAAATAGCCAGGAGTCAGTTGATATTGAAGTGATTTAAATCTGAGGGAGTGAAGATGTCTAGAAGCTGTTTGGGGGAAACAAAGAGTTGGCTGATTGTAAGTCACTGATAGGCCACAATGGGGAGTCAGACGTGAATTGCCTCTTCTCTTTCCTCCAACATTGCCCTCGTCTCCCCCCTCAGGGCAACATTTTTTTTTTATTTTCTAATTTTCAGCCCATTTTCTTCTTTAATGAGACTTTCGCCCAAAATGAAAGTTGGAAAAGTTTCCTAAAGCCTAATTTGGTCGGAAATGGGTTTATTGTTTAGAGGTTATATCTAGCCGAGTCAAGGCATTGAGCACTTAATAATGACTTTGTTATCAACAACTTGAAGTCTCCCAGTCACAGCGCAATCATTTCGAACATTTATAAAAGATGGACATAAATGTGAAATTTGTCATTGCAACAATAAAACAAACTATTCGTTTTCTGAACCAAGTATATTTTACTTTTTTTCTACATTAATCCCGAACCTACACAGTGTTGACATTTACACTGATGGCAGCCGAGATAGAGAAAAGTCCGTCATGCAGGGCTGCGTAAACTAGGCAGATTTCCCATGTGAAGTTTTACAATAGAGAAATGCCAGAATAGAGAGCCGAATAGTTACGGGAACGGCCCGAACTAGCTCTTGACGGAAACTCACGACTAGACCCGAAGTTAGCCCATCTCATCTCAGAAGCTGAAAACAGAAATATGCAAATATCTCGGTTAATATTCAAGATACAGAATAAATGTATATAACACTATTTATAGTAAATGTAATTTGCAATAAGATTGATTTTCTATAATTTTTCGATCCGACGTATAGTAACGGAGATATTTCGAATTTTCGAAACTCCCCCCTTCTAAACACCCCCCCCCCTCCCACTGGTCTGATTTCAGCCATTAACGAAATTGATCTTTATTTTTACATAAAACTTTTAAATATCGAGTTTGGTAACTATCAAACGAAAATTGCCACCGCAAGAGCGTTAACAGACAAATATATATATATAATTTTGAACGGACCTCATTTTCGTCATCTCCTGGGTAGGATCGATGGACATTTGAGGCAATTTTTCAAAACTCGCGTCATGAGTACGACCTCAATAGCTGATTACCCTTAGGGGGAATCTGCTAAAAAATGTGTGGTTGATTATTTCAAGAGTAATTGACCTTATTACCTCAAAAATAAACAACTCGTTATGATCCCTTATTAGTGTGTTTGAAGGACTTCGATTAACCTCAAGGACTGAAGGCAAACAAATAATATTTATAATATGGAGAAGCAACTAACAATATGCTATTTATATTTAATTAGGTAGTGAAAATTGCCAAAAGTAATATAACATAATTTTTAAAGGAGGAAATAAAACAACTACAAAAAAATTACTGGGGTCAGGTGAGTTAAAGCGTCGGCATTAATATCAGAAGGTAAACCTGGATGGCGAATTCGATTCCCGCCTGGGAAATAGGAATTTATTTAGCAACGGACTCATTAAATAAAATCTCTAGGCCCAACCTGGCTAGAAAAGGGTTGGTAACCTGAAGATAAGTCGTCCCCATACAGCGATAGCAAAAAGTGGACGTTAATAAATAGTAATTATAAATTGCAGTACCCAATGATGAGAATATTCGAAAATCCCAATCCGAAAAATTAAGAAAATATCAAGAAATGGCTACCGAGCTCAAAGAGGTGTACAAACTGAAATCATCCATGGTTACACCTATTATAGTAAGTTCAAATGGACTCGTGCCAGAAACAACGATAGCAGGCACCAAGAATTTAAATCTGCCAACAACAATTATAAAAGAGTCCGTCACGCAGGGGCTCCGTAAACTAAGCAGATTTCCCACGTGAAGTTTTACAGTCGATAAATCTGCCCAATAACATCTGTAGTAGTAAGGGATCTCTAACCTATTCACAAGGGACGAACAGTTTACGGAAACGGGCGCCAGAGCTCTCGGCGGATAGTCCCGAACATCCCGACTCCTGCCGACTACGCACACAATACAAATATCTCGGTTAATATTCAAGATACAGAATAAATGTATAGAAAAATATTAATAGTAAATGTAATTTGCAATAAGATTGATTCTATACAATTTTTCGATTCGATGTATAATAACGGAAATATTTCGAAATTTTCGAAAATCCCCCCTTTAAACCCCCCCCCCCCTTCTACTGGTTTGATTTCAGCCATTAACGAACTTGATCTGTCTTTTTGCATAAAACGTTTAAATATCGAGTTTGGTAACGATCAAACAAAAATTGCGACCACTAGAGCGTTAACAGACAAATATATATATATATATATATATATATATATATATATATATATATATATATATATATAATTTTGAACGGACCTCATTTTCGTCATCTCCTGGGTAGGATCGATGGACATTGAAGAAATTTTTCAAAAATCGCGTCATAAGTACGACCTCAATAGCTGATTTCCCTCAAGGGAAATCTGCTAAAACAGGCATTTATCATACATATTTAAACAAGTCACACAAACACACACACAAGCACACTAAAAATTTTAAAATATGTAATTAAATATTGTCAAACTGCCCAATGGTTATTAAATATGTCAGAATAGTGGCAGTATATGGTCTATTATCAGTCAGTAATTCGTTCGTCATGTGGAATGTTGGTAGATGATAGAAATGTCTACGCTTCCACTGTAACAATTTATTATAATGACAGGGCACTTTCGATCAGTTCATCATCATCGTCAGTGGCGTGTAACTGTGTGCCAATAGGTGATGCCGGGTTGAGCTTGACGAGCTTCCAACTCATGTGGAATGTTTATGCAAGTCGGTAATCTTCATTCTGTCAGTTGGTGTTTTATAGTTAGCCCAGCGTTGCAATGAGTACAGTTAGGCTTGAAGATTTTGTTCATTTGTTGTCAGTACGTAACCAGTGTTCTTGCCAGTCTTTGAGAATGTTTGTTTGTACTACCTTGTCGAGGTCTACTGGTGTAAGCATAGTTATGTGAGTATTAGCAATTTTTGTTGCTAATTTTGCATGTTTGTCAATATCAGTCATATATAATTCATTAATAACGATTTCATTTCTATTGAATATCCAACTTTGAATAACTTTATTTTTAATGAAAAGTGTTCAGTGCGAAAAAAATAATACCAAAAGTAGGAATAATACCGCTAATGAAAAAATATAAATTATATTTACTATTCTGTATGTTAAATATTTGTATGTGTTGTCTGCATTTTATTAAAATATAGGAATGTTAGATGATAATGTGCCAAGCTTATGCTATAGGATTCAGAGAATGTTTCCATTTCAGAACAAAATTATTCGATAATTATAGCCCAGGTGGATGTGTTGTTTTCTAATTATAAATTCATTATTCAACAGGTATTCCTACCACGCTAGACATTAAGCCTCCTAGTAAAAAAAAAAAAAAAAAAAAAAAATATGCATATGTACATGGAGCTGGCCAACATGCTCTCTTTTAGACTCAAGGATTATTCCTGGCAGGATGCTAAGACATCCTTCTTTTTTCGTCTTGTTTTTAAAGACACACCCCCCGAAAAAAGAAGCAAGAGAGGTTGCCCATGGATACGCAGGGCGTGGCAGAGACCAGTCCTGGAGAGAAAAAGAAGGAAAGTTACCAAAGGAGCTGAAGGGGGTCCGCTGATCAATTACTATTGTCTGTGAGAGTGGGACCGGTTAGCCATACTCTCAATGTCACGGCCTCCTCCTCCGCTCCTAATACTAGCCTGCTACCATTAACAGATCATCAACGTAGATAAATATAAAAAGTCCGTCATGCAGGGGCTGCGTAAACTAAGCAGATTTCCCACGCAAAGGCTTACAATAGATAAATATACATACTGGTAACAGCACTGCGAATATTAAGTGAATAAATACAATCGGTAACGAGAAATCTTTCAGTTAAAAGTTATTAACTCTACAACGGAAAGCGTCTGAATTGTAAAAAAACAGGCCAGCCAACCTGAATTCTAGACCGGAAATAAAAACCATTAATGAAATATATCTTAATATAGCATATGAATTTTATCGAAAACTACTTACCATAGCTAGTGCTGTAATTTGTAATGAATCAGAATAATTTTAATCTCAATTGCTAAAATTTTAGTAATCCGAGAACAAAAAAAGTTGGGGGGTGATCAACAGAACGTATTTGCATATATCTCACAAAGTAAACGTTTAATGAAAACAATATTCCTTATTTAACTTTGTAATGAAAAGGTTAATGATATAACAGCTTATTATTAATATAACATGAGTAGGGGTGGAGGTTTACTGAAAGCGGAAAACCATAAAATCCAAATGTCTCGATTAATATTCATGATACTGAAATTATGCATAGAACAATATTTATAGATCCTTTTATTTGCAATAAGATTTTTTTTTTGGAATTTTTCCAAACGGCGTAAAAAACAACCCCCCCCCCATCCCACTGGTTTTATTTCAGCCATTAACTAACTTGATCTTCCTTTTAACATAAAACGATTAAAAATGGAGTTTGGTGACGATCAAACAAAAAATTGCGACCGCTAGAGCGTTAAGACACACACACACACACACACACACACATACACACACATTATATATATATATATATATATATATATATATATATATATATATATATATATAATTTTGAACAAACCTCATTTTTGTCATCTCCTGGGTAGAATCGATGGACATTTGAAGAAATGTTTCGAAAATTGCGTCATGAGTACGACCTCAATAGCTATTCCCCTTTAGATGAATGGGTATCAACAATTCACGATCCTTTTTCGTTTCACAAGCACATTTTGTCGTGTACCCAAGTATAAACAAGATATAAGCTAATAAATAAAGCGGTAGCCAACAAATTATTAGTCACCAACTATGGTGACGAATTTAACAACAAAATTCTGGGGGGTTGGGTGAGGGTTCATATAAATAATCACAATATTTCATTCGGGCTCTTCAGGAGTAATACACACTTATAAGAAGATTCGACCCACGTCAAGACTAACAAACATGGAGATGTTCCACACTATCTCCAGATCCAGATTCCAGAAGATAAATCTAATCCTATCTACATCTAATCCTAATCTAATATAAATTCCAAAACTTTTTCTTAATGAATTTTTACATTGTACATCACCCAAGGTAGGTTATATGAAAATTCGAACTTTTAACTAGGAGGGGGGGGGGTGATTTGTGTGTGAAAACACATTTTCATCAATAACTTCATTAATATTCGTTTTGTCTAGAACTAGCTAAGGTACCGGCTTCGCCCGGGAAATTATTTGAGGATGAATGATGATCATCTTTTTTTTTGAAGTTTTACTTTGTACAATATTTTTACATTTTCCCGTCTCAATGCTTAGGATTGCTCCCGGTCCGGCGCGCTGGGTATATGTTAACAATAAAAGCATTTGCTCTGTACTTAATTCTACAAAATATTTTTATATTACCCCTGTGCATGTATCTTTTTTCATATATAACATAATCATAGATTATCCTATAAATCCTATTATTCATTTGGTTAATACGATAATCTATTAAAATAATTTATGGATAGCTTAAAATAATTAATTAATAAAATAGCTTAACCTACTCACTGAAATGTAAGATTAGCAGTGAGAGGATAGAAAGGAAGTCTCCCACCTCTCCGCCCTACACTCACTGATGCCAACAAACATCCCACATTTTTAATATATCAGTTCCGTTAACATTAAATTATGTTGATAATTCTTATTACATGTTCTTCACAATACACAAGTGTTTTTTAATTAATTTTCCTATTTTAATTAAATAAAATATTAAATACATTTAAGGAAAAGCTCCATTTCTGATTAATTAATGTTTAGGAAAGAGGGAGGGGGTTGCATGAAAATATACTTTGGTCTTCATTTAACCTGTGGCTGTTAAATTTAACGAAAGTGTATTAATTCATCCAGGTACTAAGAGCAATAAATTCATACATGGATACGCATTGATGACTATACAAAAAGTCTATGCAAATTGCTTCCTTTATAAATTATGATAAAGATGTATATCAAAGGTTACTCTAAATATAAAATTAAACATCTTTTGTCATGTGCATGTTCGCCAAAAAAAAAACAACATAAAAGGAAATATGACGATTTTTCATTTCATGCCTCCCAAACAACCCCCACCCCAGTTCGTTCCTAAAAATGTTAATATAGCTTATAGTCAAAAATACGGTGTTTCGATGGTTTCGATTTAGTCTTTCGTGTCCTATAACATTGTTGACCGCTTCCATAGTTTTTTGTCTATACCTCATTTATACTTCGTTATACAGCAAAACTGCATATAACAAATGTTATTCTAAATAACAAAAAAACAACAACTTTTGTAATGCACGTTTACCAAAAATGAATATATTACGAAATATCGCGATTTTATATTTCACACCTCCCTTATAACCCCCACTCCTGTTTGAAATTTTAATATAGCTTATAATCAGGGCGTTCGGCTCAGCCGTTTACGATTCTATAAAGGTCATACAGACAAACATTCATTTTTATATACACAGATATGTCGAGAACATACTGTGTTTGGAATAACGATTCTGGTTCCAAAGTTATTCTCACGATGAATTTCGACGTTTTTATTTCTGACTTAAGGGCACATTATTCGTGTTCTATGAAAAATGCCTCTACAGAAGTGAAAAATGTTTTTCATATGAATTAAGAGAACGAAAATTGTTAACAATTTCATGCTTGCTTCCCCCCTCAGGAGTTGGGGATTACTTTGACGTCAATATCATTCTTAACTAGCTAAGGTTTTCCGGCTTCGCTCGGGAATTTATTTGAGTTTTAATGATGATGGTATTTTTTTTTTTTGCAAGCCTTTACTTTCCACAATATTTTAACATTTTCCGATGTATACCCCGATGGATTTGTTAATAATAAAAGTATTTGTTATGTAAGGATCACTGTCCACAACATTTTTACATTTCCCTTCTCCTGTGCATATAGTTTTTTATAATTCTTAATCATAGAAAGTATTCTGTCCGCCAAACTATGTTTTAATTAAACTTCCTTTCCCTTGAAACGTTAAAAAGACCAACAGTGACTGAAAACCGAACAGAAAATGTAATATATAGAAAATTTTTATTGTAGGCTTCTCTTATAACCCCTTCCTCTCCCGTTTGAACCTATAAAATTTAATATAGCTTATAATCGTTTAAGAATTAATGCTAATTCACATGCCGAGTTGAGTTAAGTTCCGTTTAATTGTTAGAGCCCAATACAATTGTCGGCTTCCGTTTTAGTTTTCAGTGTGTATCTCGTTTATACTTGGTATACGACAGAAGTGAATATAACAAAAGTTACTCTAAATAACAAAATAAACAACTTTTGTCGTGTACATATTAGGCGAAACCTAATAGAAAAGAAATATCTCTATTTTTAATTTCAGGCCTCCCCTACAACCCCACTCCTGCTCGTCCCTAGAAATAATGGTACAGCTTATTATCATGAAGGAGTTAGTGGTAATTCACATACGGAGTTTTGTTTAGTTCGTTTGAGTTTTTGGTACCAAATAAATATGTTGATTCCCGTTAAAGTGTTTAGCGTATAACTCATTTATACTTCCGTATACGGCAAAAGTGTACATAACACATGTGACTCTAAAAATCAAAATAAACAACATTTGCAATGTGCATATTTGCCAAAAAAAACAATGGAAACGAAATATCGCTATTTTTAATTTCATGCCTCCCTTACAACTTCCACTTCTGCCCATCCCTAGAAAAGTTGATATTGCTTATCATAATTAAAGCGTCAGTGCTAATACAGATACCGAGTTTTATTTAGTTTGGTTGAGTCTTTTGTACTAAATAAAATTGTTCACTTAGGCTATAGGTTTTAGAGTATATCTCGTTTATAATTCGGTGTACGAAAATATAACAAATGTTACTCTAAATAACTAAATAAACAACTTTTGTTATGTGCATATTTGTCAAAAAAGCAATAGGAAACGAAATATCGCTATTTTTAATTTCAGGCCTCCCTTATAACCCCAACTACATTTCTCTGTTCGTCTCAGAGAAATAAATAGTATCCTATGTCCGTCTCCAGGCTCTAAGCTACCTCCTCACCAATTTTCAGCCATATCGGTAAAGCCGTTCTTCAGTTATAAATAGTGTAACTAACACGACTTTCTTTTATATATATAGATATTAATTTTATCAGAAAGACGTAAATATAAAATTTTGAAAAAATGTATTTTTCAGTTCTAATACATTGCCTAAAACAATTCATGAATTTCGAAATTCCGATCTCCTGCTTCCGGTAAGAAAATAGGATTTGTTAGTGTTCCAAAACAATGTCTCAAGTAGTTTGTGAATCTTATATATACATTTATTTAGGGAATGAATTTTGTCAGCATGCGCTAGAAATGGCTTTCTACTTTTCTTAGGAATGAGGGTTTACTTTGAAAGAACTTAATAAATTTCCAAGTGGAACCAGTTTTATTTCAACCCGCTACGACGGATAACACAGCCAGGCAATTACTTCCGACTTCATCTCATACTGGAAAAGCATTTTATCATATTATTTCGTTGAATGCTACGATGATGCAACCGTTATTTTTTGGCGGGAACTAGTTTTCTTTAATCTCATGAATGATAATATGTTCGACAATATTAGACGAATTACATTCTAAGCCTCACGTGTAAAACAATAACATGGTATTTTCACGAAAACAAAGGGATTAGCCAGAGCTTAGTCAACCAAATCTGCATATTCCGACGGGAAACCATTGTGAATTCAATCAAATCCAGTTGTCACATTTTAATTCATGGGTATTAAAACTGGTTGGCTATACAGTTATTCTACATATTATAGGACATGTTCAATTTTCTAGACTCTTTATCTATAGGTTGTAAATCAAGTCTTGTTAAGTCCTTGCTTCAATCTGTTCTTCAATTGACGACCCCTTTTTGCAGTTGACTCCTCGTTCTGAGAACTCCAGACTTCGAACTTGTTCTGTGATGCTTGAAAATGGAGGTGCGAATTCCCTATTAATTCGTATTTCATATTCGCTATTCATTAATAATCGCTATCCTACGTCCCACCATCGCTAGAAATGGGTGGTAACCTGTAGATAACCCATCTCAATTAGCCTTAGTTGAAAAAATTGGACGTTAATAAATAATAATATATTTGGAATGGTCGCAAATATATGATATATGGTAAACTCCTGTTTAACCCTCTATTATTCAAAATGATCCTCATTTCGTTTTTTAAACTTTCCTTGTAATAATACTAATAGTCTAAATCTCGAGGGAGTTAGGTTAGAATTGAATATCGCAAGTAATTCGGTCATGGAATATCTACGTTGATATAACTTAACTATTTCAAAGCTGCAACTGTTACAAAAGCTGCAGCTGTTACAAAAATCCAATCTATCACTTTCTAGAGTGTCTATGTGTTATGAATTCTCTTTGATGTTTTTTCACCAGAACTGGATCATAATAGCTATTTTCTCAATTGAAATTGTTATTGAATTTTCCTGGAAACGTGATAAGACTGATAACAAGATAAATGTCAGAACACATTTTGTTGAGAAGCCCATATAAATTGAATGGTTTCAGGGTATTCGTGTATATTATTTTGTATTCTTATTATATGTATATATATATATATATATATATATATATATATATATATCATAGAAAAAAAGTATGTGTGCTTAAAATAGCTTAAGAATGACAAATTAATGAGTTTTTAACTATATGAAAAATTTCGGAAATAAGATAAAAAAAGATTTTGAACTGGCGGTATAGTGCTGTGATAATCAAGGCAAATTGATGTCTACATCAATTTGAGCCATAGCTAGTTTAATGCACAAAAGGTCGCGTTGCCAATCTGAATAACCTGCTACGGCAAATTTTTAACATGTCTCCAGTTGTCTTCTTCAGGTACTCCATTTGTCTGCTTTAGTACGTTTCTTTCACGAGAACGCCTTTTGAGATTATACACGGGCTTGGACAAGTAAGGACTAACATAAGGGATGAATTAAATGTGCAGTAGTGAACAGTTTCATCATAATGCTTCGGATTGAACTATAATTATAGGAATTTATAAGAATTTCATTAATATTATAATAATAATAATAATACAGCTGCCGTGTTATATGCTTTTTTCTTTAATGTTAATGGTTATTTTTTATTTTTGAGTTTTCATCCTGCTTTCTTATTCGTGTGATCTACACTTTTAGCAGCTTTCTCTTGGGAAAAATCTGCAATTGAGATCGTACTCATGACTCGATTTAAGAAAAATTTCCTCAAATGTCCATCAATCCTGCCTAGTAAATTACGAAAATTATCCGTTCGAAATTATATATGTAATCTATATCTAATATATAAACAGATAAATACAATATATATTTTGGGCTCAGGTTAGCCATGTGAATTAAACCGTTGACCTTTATTTCACATGGTAAACCTAGAGCGGTAAGTTCGTTTCGCGCCTGGGCAATAGTAATTTATTTAGTGGCGGTATTCATTAAATAAAATCCATAGTCCCTCCCTGGCTAGAAAAGGTAAACTGCAGACAAACCGTCCCAATTAGCCTTAGTTTCAAAAAGTGGCCGCTAATAAATAAATAAAATATATATTTATTATCCGTTACCAGTCTAACGGTCGCAATTTGTACTCAATCGTTACCAAACTCGGTGAATAAGCAATTGATGCAAAGCAAAAGATCAACTCCGTTATTGGCTGGTATACGGCGAGTGGAAGGGGGGGTTGGAAAATTCCAAATATCTCAGTTATTATACGTTTGATCGAAAAATTGTATAACTAATCTTATTGCACATTATATGTACTATGAATATTGTTGTAGGCATTTATTTTCTATCTTCAAAGGTAACCGCGATATTTACATTTTTTAGTTTTTAGTCTTCAGTAAACCACCACTCTTGCTCATGTTATAATAGCTATACTCTGTCGTATTTGATTTATATTGTATATTTAACCGTTTCAGTCAACACTAAAGATCATAGTTATTATTGACAGAAATAAGGGGGGGGATTTGAAAATTCCAAATATTTATGTTATTATGTGTCGGATCGTATATGCTATAGAACCAATCTTGTTAACCCATTGTTGATCTACAATTGTTGCCATATTCATTTATTCGTAACGCAAGTATTAGGCGAGTTATTCGTACTTGCCTTCAGCCTTCAATAACCCATCCCCCTCCGCTGCATTCAAGTCTTAGGTTTCTTTACATTGAAATAGAGAATATATGTTGAGTTGAGATCACAAGTGTGTTAATCCAGCATGTGGGAAATCTGCTTAGCATACGCAGCCCCTGCGTGACCGGCTTTATTATATCATTAGTCATCTAGTATTTGGTTTAAATTTCAACTCTTGGTAGCTCGACGCTATTACTTAGGGAGAAACAGAGAATACAAAGTATGGCGATCGGTGCCTCACTTACAATACAAGGAAAAAATGTATGATAATTCAGCTCAAACTTGTCAGGACTCTTTTACTCCTTTCAATTTCACTTCTACTTGAAATGAATACTTTAAAAAACTTTTATCTAATAGAACAACAAATCCTACATTTATTGACAGTCGAAATGTACTTCTTAAATATATGGCGGGAAGGATTATCTAGATAGGCTGTTAAAATATGTATGTACGTTCTTATTTTATAAAATTAATGTAAAAATAATTGATAAAGAATGTTAAGTAATCCTGAAAAAAGAGCATTTGGCTTTTATTTGGAGTTAGTAAACGATACTTTAGGTAATTTTCTTTTTGTTTAACAAGGGAAAAAAAAAATAAAAACTCAGGAAGTTTGAAAACCTGAAGGCCTCTCACGCGGCTCGGAACAGATTGGCCCTTTTAAGTGTAATACAAGGAAGCCCCGGTCACGGGAAAAAGGAAAACTTTTATAGAAAACGTTGGATCCTTTTTACAATGAATGCTTTTTGGGAGTGCGACCCTGAAAAGATGAAAGGGGAAGCCGTTAGCGGGAAATAGATTTTTTCCCCCTCTCCCCACTTGGCCCCTTCCGGAAGAAAGGCCTCATGTTGACATGAAATCAATATGGCGATGAGGAGGGGCCAGTGTTTGTTTTGGTGGGCTCAATGATCCTACCAACCCCCAAACAGAGTAAGCTGTCCTTTTTGTTGAAAAGACAGGCCTTTCTATAAATGGTTTTCCAGAAGCTGAACGACCTCTTTGGAACGTTCAGATAGACTTGTTCCATTCAGAAGATATTGTTTGAGGAATATCTCTAACCTTCTTTGAAGATATTGCTCCTTTTTTTGTAGAGAATAGATTCTAACAATACCCTCATGTTTTATTGTTGTTGCTGATGTCACGTATGTTCTTATTATACACAAAAAAAAACTTCATATGTTTCGAAGATTTCGGAGATTCTGTAAAGAAGTAGTTTTAAGTTAAGGTCAGTAGGCAGTGGCCAACCACTAAATCCAACCGCTCAGGTTTACGTTCGTGACTGATCCGCTCTCCAACGAAGTTCGCAATCCAATAGGGAACCTTCAAAATAATGTATGCTAACTATATTTATTTATTTATTTTATGAGATCCGCAACTAGGCGATGTCGCTCAGTATCATTTATTTTCAATTCTCAAAATTTTATATCTATATCTATATAGTCTATCTATAGTTTTATATCTCAAATTTTAGCTACTAATTCGTGTATGTGTTTTTGTGAACAATAGAGTGTAACACATTTTTAAACTAGTGCCTTAGACTACCATCATCCTCATACCAGGATGAAGATATACTATAGATATTTATTTATTTTATGAGATCCGCAACTAGGCGATGGCGCTCAGTATCATTTATTTTAATTTATACATTTTAATTTAATTTATTTTAAAATGTTTTCAAAATTATTAAAACATATTTTATACTATGTTTTAATAATTTTGAAAACATTTTTTTTTCTTTATATTAAAATTTTAATTTAGACAATTGAAAATAAATGATACTGAGCGCCATCGCCTAGTTGCGGATCTCATAAAATAAATAAATATCTATAGTATATCTTCACAACGAAATAAAATTAAGAAGCGCTAAAATAAAACTATTTGAAACTATAAATTTTGGGATAAATCCTGGTATGAGGATGATGAAAGTTTAAGGCACTAGTTTAAAAATGTATTACAGACTACTGTTCATAAAAACAAATACACGAATTAGTAACATAATTTGAGATATAAAACGTAAAGAAATGAGTAATATAAAAGGCTTTATGAAATGACTAAATTTATTCGTGAACGACATTGACATGAACTTGTCTCAAACAGTCTTGATAGCAATTTAAATTTTAAAAAGCTCGTCGTGCAGGGGCTGCGTAAACTAAGCAGTTTTCCCAAAGTTTTGGGTATGACAAACTTGTCATCTCATCTCACCACATACTATCCATTTCTTTGCCAAAAAAAAATGTGCATAATGATGGGAGTAATGAAGGCTGATAACAAGAAAGTATGAATAACTCGCTTAATACTTGAGTTACGAAAAAGTGCATAGATAAACATTTGAAAAGAATCAATATCGAGTTTGGTAACGTTTAAGCCAAAATAGATACCCGACTGGTAAGGCAAGTGGAAGGTCATTGGGAAGGATATAACCGTTAGTTTAGTTCCTTTGTGTACAAGAACTTCTGATGAGGTGTCAAATGAACGCGACACTAGTTTAGAAATAAAAATGATTTGAGTAACCATTTCAAGTTTAATTTTATTGTTGACCTTCCGCCATAGACGTATTTAAGTAATATATACAGGTAAATAGATAGATAGAAATAGACAGATAATTTTTCCCCTTTATTTTATTTAAATATATATATATATATATATAATTGTGTTGTGTTTTCGACCAGGTTATATTTATATATGGTGTTGTTATTCTTTTTGGAGTTTTGGTCAATGTTGGTGAAATAGTTATTTGCAATAGTTATGTCCTAGTCCTAAGTGCAATAGCTATGTGTAATAGGTTTTTTCTGTAATCGTTGAATAATGGTAACATTACTAAACTGAAATGAGTGAAGAAAGTAAAACATTTTGGCAATAGAGTGAAGAAAGTGAATTGCCTTCTTAATTAGTAATACGTATAAATTAAAAAATAATTTGAAGTTGGAAATGAAATGCTTTTAAATGTTTCTTAACATTGTAAGAATTTATTTTGTATGTACAAAAACTTCTTCCGGGTTGGACCGTGTCTTAATTTTCATCGTTGTCGAGCTTTCGCACATCGTGTGATGGCTTCTTCAGGGCTGAGTAGAGAATGGCCGTGGAGACACGGCCGTGATTCTCTATTGAAGTTTCTGAACCACCTGAATAGTATAAACACGAGCATCCAGTTCACTATGGAACTCGAAGTAGAAGGAAAATTACCCTTTCTGGACGTGCTTGTTGTGAGGAAGGATCACCACCTCGGCCACTCTGTCTACAGGAACCAACGCACACTGACAGATATCGAACTCCCATCACCACCCAGCACAAAAAGAAGGCATCCTTAATACTCTTCTCAACAGAGCCGAGCTACTTTCTGAATCCTCCAAACTGCCCAAGGAAAGAAGACACCTTAGGATGGCATTCCTAAAGAATGGGTACGAACCCCAAACATTTGAGAAGGTTCTGAAGAAAAGAAACAAACAGCGCTCCAAACAGGAACAAGAAGAAACAAAAGGACAAGCGACGTAACCGTATGTTAAAGGCACTACGGAGAAGATAGCAAGAATTTTGAAGAGACACAAAATTCGAACAACCTATGGCATGGATAGGGAAATTGCCGACATCCTTCCGAAACCAAATGATAAGTTGGGACACAGGACTACAGGAAATCTACAGCATTCCATGCTCCTGTGGGAAGTCATACATCGGGGAAACAGGAAGAACCATAGAAACTCGTCTCAAGGAACATGTGGCAGATATTAAGCACGGACGCACTGAGAAGTCGGCGTTGGCAGAGCATTTCACAAACACTAACCACCACATCAATTCGAAGACGCCAGGATCCTAGCCAGAGAAAACAATTACTACAAACGCACGATAAGAGAAGCCATGGAAATTTCCAAAAATTCCAACAACATCAACCGAGAAGACGGATACAGACTAAGTAAAAAAATACCAGCATTGCACGACAAGAGGATCCCGACACCAACCAACAGCGAGCAACCACGTAGCCCAAGCACCACCGGAGACCCAGCGCCGGGAGACAGAATCAACCAATGGGAAGGCAGGCTCCGACCGAGACCCGGACCACGGCAGGTATAAAATCAACTGGATTACAAGATGCTCTCATATCTAATTAGCCCTGAAGAAGCCATCACACGATGTGCGAAAGCTCGGCAACGATGAAAAATTGAGACACGGTCCAACCCGGAAGAATTTTTTGTACTTACATTTGACGACCGTGGAATCCTACGTGAACAGAATTTATTTTAACAAAATAAATTGAAATATGAATGAATTATTGGTGGAAATAATCAATATATTTTAAAATTTAAATATAATAATAATAATTAACTTCCTTGTTTATAACCTGCACTTGTTTATAACTGCACTACTTAACAATCAATCACTAGTTGTTTTATAATAACTATGCTTATAAACCTTTCACAACCATGCTTATAACCTAACCAACAACATACCATAATCTTCACAACATCCTAATTTTGTTCATATTCTGGTTAGATCTGATCATGTATTACACGATTACAGAAAAAATTTAATATTACACTCTTGACGAAATTACCACACTCCCTTCGCTCGTGTGGTAAACTTTCACTCGAGTTTGTAAAATGATCTACTTTCGTCACTTGTATAATAAATAACTATTAAGTATCTTTAGTCTGCCCTGAAGAAGTGAAAATAAAGGTTCTCGAAATATCGGCATAAACTAAGATTTTTTCACCAACATTGACAAAAACTCCGATAATAACACCACATATATATATCTATATATATATATATATATATATATATATATATATATATATTGTTTAGACCGGACGCCATTGTCGGCATCTCCTGTGTTGGATCGATGGACTTTTTGAAGTAATGTGTCGAATATCTCGTTCCGAGTACAATCTCAATAGCTGATTTCCCTTAAGGAAAATCTGCTAAACTCGAGTTACCATTCTGGTTTGAAATGGGTGGTAACTGTAGGCCGTCCGTCCTGTTAGCCATATTAACTAACATATAGTGGGAGCATTTAATACCCTTTTAAACATTAATCAGGCTGATATCGGAGAGGTTTTGAAGTATCTTGCTTTTGTGACTATTCTAGCATTACTATCTGCTTTGATTTAAATTTTATTTGTGACTTCGTCATTTCTAGTCACTTGTAAAGACAGTATAGCCCCTTCTTCAGATGGTATGACAGTAATAGATGTTACTTCAACAGGAGAAGCGTTATTTAAATAATGACTCTTTGTTAGTGGCACATTGTGAAATTTTAATGACAATTTTTATGATCGTAAATATGTACTCCAGTAATGCTGTGTCTTTACTTTACTATTTCTTCATATTATTTCCATCACACAGGTGCTTAGTATCCAGAGCAGATTTTCCCCTACGAATTAAACTATAGTTATTTTAAGTGTAACTAAATAAGCCAAGCAGAAGTCGACAAGCAGGTCAGTCAATAGAATTATTTTGAAACTGACTTAGTAAAATCGGTAATGCCATCTTGGCTAGAAAAGAGTGGCAACCTGTTGATAACCCATCCCGATTAGCTTCTTCAGCACGCCTACAAATAACATAATTTATTAGCCTCCATTTTTGGGCTCGAAGGCTACAGCCCTTTTCTAGGAGGGTGGACTGGGAATTTTATTTATTCCCCTTATCGATTGCCTGCCTGGTAAAATGGGACCCTCGACTCTAGGTTGTAGTATTTACAGGCTACACCTGGTAATGAACAGGTTAACTAGATTTTTACGGGACCGAACAAGATAATAAGAGGGTCTCAAGAAAGTGCAGTGGTTTCCCATTGCAATCTGAATCAGACCATCCAGCAATAAAGGCATCATGAAAAAAATTCCATTCACAACATGAAAAGCATGAGCGAGAAAATTCCATCCAAGGCCTGAGTGGTTAGATGCCATCCCTCGGTAGCCTGCAGCCTGCTTAAGCTGACTAATGATAGGCTATTAGCCAGTACCAGTATGCAGACTTTAACTTTAATTTAGCCTCCAGTCTTGCCCCACTGACATATAACTGAGAATTGAGACAAGGAGCGATTTAACTCTTCGATACAATGTGAATTAAGATTTATGACTTAATTCACATGGCTAACCAAATGAAGAATGAAAGATATCGTTTACGTACATTCTTAAAATTATTTATTTATCATTTATTAACGTCTACTTGCTGCTACTATGGCTAATTGGGGCGGGCTATCTACAGGTTACTACCCTTCTCTAGAAAAGAAAATTTATTTGGACCAATACATAAGTATTATACACAAAGTATTATTATAAGATTTGTTACAACAATTAGAGATTTTTGTACAACCTCGGACGCAGTCGTCCTATTTATTTCTTGAGTTTACTCCAATTTTACCACGTGAGATTAAAGGCAACGTTTTAACTCACATGTCTAACCTGAGCCCCAGTTCTTAAAAGTGTGCTTTTAAAAGTATTTTGGTGTTACATAACAAATATTTTTTTTATTAAATAACATAATATATACGTAGTTGAAATACGCCTTGTAATTAATTAATAGTTATTAATACTGTATTAATAATGTGGGGCTCAAGTTACTAATGTCAGTTAAGGCGTTGGTCTTAATCGTAATTCTAATAAGAAGATGAAGTCATTAAATAAAATCCTTAGGCGCACCCAAGGCTAAAAAAGAGTTGTAACCTATAGCTAATGCATCCCAGTTAGTCTTAGAAGCATAAAGTAGACTTTAACACTTTAAATACCATGACACTTCCGGTCCGAGAAGTCAAATCGATTTAATCATATTATATTATTAAAAATAAAATTATAATTCATAACAATCATTAAAAAGATTACAGGGTTTGTTTGTTTTTTTGGAGGACAAAGGGTAGATTAATGTATTTTTTTTTGTAATTTTTTGTTTTATTTGTTGCTTACAAGGGTTTTCCTTACAGTATGGAGTAGGCCTTATATAATGAGGTTAGTTTTTCTATGTCAGTGGCTTATATATATATATATATATATATACATATACATATTATTACAAACTAGAATTGAGAACTTCCTTGAATTTACATTAATATTTCTAGAAAAATCTAAACTAATGTGTTATTATATTTTATACCCAATATTGAAACATTATATTTTCAACATAATAATTTTATTAAACTTATCTTGTTAGTATTATTAGCTCATAAGATCACGTAACTTTGCAAATTTTTAAAATAACTGATATTCACTTAGTTGCAATATGACTGCCTACTATTAGTCAATTGCATTTACAACAATCTTCTACTTAAATAGAAATTTTTATTTTATGTTTCTTTTTATGAATTGCAGTGGTCAGAAGGAACACTATGAATTATTTTGTAAATTTCTTGTTATTCAATTAAGGATTATTATTAAAAAAAAATGCAGTAATAAAAAAAAAAATAAAAAAAAAAAAAAACAAGAGAAGAAGAGAAGTTTGACAAGTTAACTCAGATAAGATACGCGAAGTTTGAAACTATTTCTTAAATATTTAAAAATGCTAATATATATTTCTCTAGTTGCACTATTTAGAATGTAGGAAAAATGGTATTAAGAATTATCCCGTAGACAGCTATTATTAGACCGTGTCCACAGAGTTCATTCGTACAGACATACTTCGACTTGGTATAGCTTGAACCTCTGTCCAAAATTACTAGCAAAACTAGCTAGTCAAGAAACTACGAGATATTTTGCGTCCTGAGGAAGAGCGCTAATACGAGTGATCTCTTTTTATGCAGTCACCGTGTTAATAAATAATAGAATAACTTAACAAATATTCTTCTATTGAAAAACATAATAAAAACGTAGTTAAACATTTCCTTTCAAGGTAATTACTAAGATCAAGAGTAATATAATAACAGCGTTTCAAATGGATGAACACTTGTTGAGCTTCAAGTTCCTTTAAATTACAAAGAGATTTCTTTGAAGGATCATTTGTTTTGTGCTTTTTATAGTCATTGGTATTTTTTTATTTTATTTTTATAAAATACAAATTTCTGAACGCTTAGAGAGTTTCTGACAATCAGTTCTGCTCTTTCGATGGGCTTGTCCTGCTGACGAGCACACTCTCCCGCACAAATGGAAATCCGATGTCATAGTCGACTGGCTCCCGGCACACTGGTGGAAGTGATAACAAGTTTGACAGGAGCTACTGATAATGAGCAGGTGTTGGTAGGTGGATAAGAAGATGGGCTTCCCGGAGAGCTCTGGCTAGTCCTGCTCCTCGTGATCGATACAGCAGCTATCCAGGGCTGGCAATACCCCTCTCTTATTGTCACAACTCTTTTCTTTTCTTACTTCTGCCCGCGTCCCCTTTTGACAAGTTGACATTTTTTTGGCGGGCGCGCCAACAGCGAAGTGCAGCTTTACTCAGATTAGTTGAAGCGGCCCAAATTTGTCTCTTTAAAATCCAGGGGAAAATTTAATATTGCTATTCCATTGACTTAAAACTCGACAAGTGCACCGACTCTAACCATTCTTCGATTCCGATATTAAAGAATGATTCGGGGTTCAAGTTAACTTTGTGAGTTAAAGCGTTGACCTTAATCTCACATGGTAAACCTAGAGTGGCGAGTTCGATCCTCGCCTGGGCAAAGGAAATTATTTAGTCACGAAATTCATTTAATAACATCCTAAGTCCCACCCTGGCTAGAATAGTTTGGTAACCTGTAGATAACCCGTCCCAATTAGCATAAGTTGCAAAAAGCGGACGTTAATAAATAATAATAATAAAGAATGATTCCAAATCATTACTAACTGTCATGACTTCTTCAGATGATTCTATGACAAAGTTGAGGCAGGGGATTACAAAATAAATTTCCCTAATAGCCATTGCAGTTAAACCGTTGGTCTTAATGAACTTGGTAAACTTAAAGTCGTGGGGCTCGATACCCCCGTGAGCAATAGGAATTTATTTAGAGACGAACTCACCATACGAAATTATTAGCTACTCTGGTCAGAATAGGGTGGTATGGTGTAGATAGCCCGCCTCAATTGGCCATAATAACAATATATATCAATATATATATATATATATATATATATATATATATATATATATATAATTTTAATGTGGCCTTGAAAAATTATTTAATATCTCATGTACAATTTAATTTCAACTCCTCTCTTCATAGAGTTCCTTCTACTTAAAAAATAGTTTTATTTATTTCCTCTTTGAAGTTACCCTTCAAAGAGGGGCCTTATTTTAAACTTTTCAGTGATTTCGATTGTATCATGAAAAGTCGAGTATTTTGGGACAGAGTCCCAAGGGGCCAATTAAAAGGTTTGACTATGATGACAATTTTATATTTTTAAATTTAAGCGTTTCTTTTCTAAAAATATTTAATATTTCAAGCTGTGTCCTACTTGTTGTATGGCATATTGAGCGACATGGTCTTACATAGATTGGCCGTAATGTAAAAACAAATAATAAAGTCCCAGGAATTGACATGTTTATAGACATTAATACTTGAATAATTAGAATATTCGTGAGTAATTAAATATTATTCCTATTGTTGTCTCCAAATATCTAATATCTTGAAATAGGGATGAAATGAATAAAGCACTAATGACTGAATAATGACAGGTATAAGTACTACTCATTCGAATAAATATATAATAAAATAAACCCAACACTGGCATAGGTAACAGTTTAATAATTAAAAAGAAATGCACCTGTATTTATATCCGTTTTTTTCCACATCATTATCATGGCTGGTTGAAGGAGGATAACGTTTAAATAAACGCCAGTACCACCATTTTATAGCTAACAAGCAGAGTCACTTTCTTCTTTATAAACCTGATCACCTTTTTTCTACTAACATTTTGTGTAAAATCATGGATACTCGTAACTTCCTAGGGCTTACGTATTAATCAACACGTATAAAATAATTAAGTGTATTAAGGAATAAGCGAGATTTGTCTTGTGTAATAAGTTAGATTTTCTTTCCATCCCAATTAATTATGTTACATAATTTTTCCAAAATATTTCTGCCCTTGTAATCACCAGTCGGACTTATCGATAAAGGACTACATTTGCGCGTCTCTTGGTCTCTTCAAGTGTCGCAACTCATTTATTATTCCACAAATTTAATTTTGTCCTTTTTATTAGTTTATTAATTGTTTTAATTACTTATTAGGTAAGCACTAAGTGGAAAAAATCGAAATCCAATGCTATACTTCATTCCTCATAATAAATCACATTTTTTCTACTACAGGTGTCGCGGAGCATGGCAAAAATAAAATTTAAATGACTACTGTCGTCGCTAAATGTGTCGGTAAGTTCAGAGAGAGTATTGGTATTTAAAACTCATGTAGGCAATGATTAAAATCATATTTTTACTCGAACTGTAGATAGAAGGAGGGTTGATTGATTACACTGAATAGGAGTACGAGCATTGGAAATGTATAGCTAATCGCGGCCACAAGTTTCTAAGAAAAAGTTTTCGGCTCAGCTTAGCCATGAAAGTTCTAATTCAGTTGGTGGGGTTCAATTTAGCGATGTGAGTTAATGCGTTGCCTTCTTAATCTCACAAAGGTAAACCTAGAGTGCCGAGTTCGATTCTCGCCCGGGCAACAGAAATTTATTTAGTGATGAACTCATTAAATAAAATCCTTAGTCCCTACTACCACTAGTAAAGGGTGGTAATATGTAGGTAACCCGTCCTAATTAGCCTTAGCATCAAAAAGTGGACGTGAATAAATAACTATAACAATAATTCAGTTGGTAAACGTAGAGTCGTGAGTTCGATTCCCATCAGAGCAATTGGATTTTATTTTGTGACGAACATATTAAATAAAATTTTCTGTTTCACCCTGGACTGAAAAGGGAGGTAACATTTTGATAATCCGTATCAATTAGCTGAAGAAGCCTAAATTAATTTTTAATTTTTTAAGATCAGCAGCAAAAGTATTGCATGTGTCTAAAGCTAATGTTTGGAATCTTTTCCTAGTATCATACCCAGTTTTTAACGCACACAAGAGAGGAACGGGCCGGAAGGACAGTGGGTTTCCCTTGGTTTCTGTATAAGGCTAGCCAAGATTAAAGGCATCAGGTATTAGTAATTGACATATAAGTGAGGAGTCCATTCGTCGATATAGTTGATAGCCATCTCTCAGTATCCCGTATATACTAGCTAATGTTTGTTGCTTCCGTAAAGGTGTCTTGTCCTGCCAGAAATACCCGAGGAAACTTACCACCATGGCTATTATTTTCATTCAATGTACACATCCAGACTTCGTTCAAATTCTAAATTAATTGTGCATGTAAATTCAGTTTAAGAACCCAAACTTGCTCATTTATGGATCAATCCTAATCTACCATTAAAAGGTTATACTTCCATTTTGTCTGGTGTAAAGAGAAAGACTAAGGGTATCATTAATCTGCTGTTGGACTTCTTGGTGGTTGAAAAAATGAAACACATCATTTGTCATTTTCCGTCCAACGATATGGTGCGAAACGATCCAAGAACAAATTAGACGATCGTCAAATAGACAGAAAAAAATGTTATTTATTACCGTTCCCTTCATGCTACAATGTCTTATCTAGGCTGGCTATCTAAAGGTTAACAACCTCGTAGTAGGAGCTAAAAAGACTTTATTTAGTGAGCTTGTAGCTAAATAATTTTTTTTTATTAACCAAACGAAAATACACCTCTTATTTGGGTTTTCACATGAGTATTAGTGTTATTATTTATTAATTAGTATTATTATGTATTCAGTTTTTAGAACAAATTTCAAATTAAAGACAAGAATAAAAATGATGTGGGTTCTAGGAGATGAAAACATCGGACGTACTAATGGCATGGACAAACCTGCCACAGTTTCTACCCTGAGAAAATCTTTTGACTTTGACTTACTACCCCTACCAGAGACTTACATTTACAAATACAACAGACAATTGAATGGATTGCAAAAATATTGGCATAGAAAATCAGAAAATCATCTGTGAGAAATAAAGCCCTGTATAAAATAGTAGCTATCCAAGGAGAGGTGGCAGTAGACGAGACGAAGTTGTACTAACGAGACTTAGGATAGGACACTCACATTTAACTCACTCATACCTTATGACGAGAACAGAAATACCTCTCTGCAGAACATGTCATAAACCATTAAACACTTACTGACTAACTAAAGAAGCATTGGATATTTACAGACCCCACATAACACATACTTCTTACTTACAGAAGACCAAATATCGAGAAAACACTAAACCACCTTAAAAAATTAAATTTGTTTAATAAAATTTTACTTCTCTTCTGTTTGGTTTTGACGTTTGTTTTTGTTTGAATTAAAGATGTATTGGGACGAAGCGATGATAACTGACCATACTGTGCACCATAACAAACCGGATATTCTCATTATTGACAGATCAATAAGCCTGCTGATATTATTGACATTGCAGTGCCCAATGATGAGAATATTCGAAAATCCCATCCCGAAAAATTAAGAAAATATCAAGAATTAGCTATCGAGCTCAATGAGGTATACAATCTGAAATCTGCCATATTTACGCCTATTATATTAAGTTCAAATGGACTCGTGCCAAAAACAACGATAGCAGGCACCAAGAACTTAAATCTGCCAACAACAATTATAAAAGAAGCACAGCAAGAAGTACTTCTTGATACTGCTAGAATCGAGCAAAAAGTTTTGAATTCCCATAACATGTCACAATCACAAACTCCATATCGGTTGGATTTCCCCCCGTTGTGGATTTTACTCCAGTTTTCACTGAGTATAAACATCCCCCATAATAATAATAATAAAACCATTTTTAACTGTTATTTTTAATTCTAGTTTAATGTAATATTTGTAGTATAGTTTAATATTTGTTGTTTTTATTACTTGTATTTAATGCTTATTTATCGTGATTACTTTTTATAATAATAAAACGATTTTAAATTGTTACCCTTAATACTAGTTTAGTGTAATATTTGTGGTATAGTATAATATTTGTAGTTTTTATTACTTGTATTTAATACTTATTTATCGTGATTACTATTTTTAAATAATAAAACGATTTTAAATCGGTACTTGTAATACTAGTTTAGTGTAATATTTGTGGTATAGTATAATATTTGTTGTTTTTATTACTTGTATTTAATGCTTATTTATCGTGATTACTATTTTTAAATAATAAAACGATTTTAAATTGTTACCCTTAATACTAGTTTAATGTAATATTTGTGGTATAGTATAATATTTGTTGTTTTTACCACTTGTATTTAATGTTTATTTATCTTGTTAATTTTTTTTATTGTTGGTACAGTTTTTGTTATTTTTCTATTATTTTAATTTTATTGCATTGTTAATTTTTGAGGAAAATCATCAAGTTGCGGGTGTTTCTGTATAAATAAATAAAATTAAAGTACTTTTTTTTCAACTAAGGCTAATTGTGACGGGTTATCCCCATTTTCTAGGAAAGGTGGGACTAAGGGTTTTATTTAATTAGATCGTCAAATATAAATAAATAAATTCCAAATGCACCGGCGGGAATCAAGCTCTCCACTCTAGATTTATGTAAGTATTAAAGTGGGACTCTTTAAAATACATGGATTACCTTAGCAATCAGTTAAAAAAACAATCGCAAAGAAGATTTACATTTTACTTATTACTTAAATGCTTATTTAATCTAAACCATTCTCGAAATTTAACGGTTTCAGCCAATACTAAAGATCATATTTCTTATTGGCAAAAATCAGACTTGGAACTGTGGTGGTAAGGAGGGAGAATAATTAGGAAATTCCAAATATTTCCATTAGTATGCGTGGGTCTGTTCTAGAACCACTCTTGTTTGTGTCTACAATTGTTGTTCAATGCATTTGTTCCTAACTCAAGTATTAAGCGGGTAATATATGCTTACGTGTTCTCATAACTCTCCCTAACCCCCCCCCCCCTCTACGAATCTTTTTAGCAGATTCCCCTTAAGGGTAGTCAGCTATTGAGGTTCTACTCATGACGCGATCTGCGGACAATTTCTTCAATTGTCATCGATCCAACCTCCTGGATGACGAAAATATTATATATATATATATATATATATATATATATAGTAGATATATCTATCTATCTATATACTCATATTTGTCTGTTACCGCACCAGTGGTCGCAAGTTTAGTTTAATCGTTACCCAACACGATTTCATCGTTTTACCTAAAATGAAAGATCAAGTTCGTTAATGGCTGAAATCCGACCGGAGGAGCAGGGAGGTTTAGAGGGGAGAGATTTTGAAAATTCTTAATATATCCGTTATGCGTCAGATCGAAAAATTGTCTACAACCAATCTTATTGCAAATGTAATTTTCTTTTGTAAGCTTTTTTCACTACCTTGAACATTAACTAAGATATTTGCATTTTATAGTTTTCGGCCTTCAATTAAACCCCCCCCCCCAACCCCTCCTCGTGTCATATTAACAATGAGCTGATATATTATGAAGCAATTTATTTGAAGCACAAATACCAAATATTGTTTTTATTGAAATTTTAATTTTTGAGTTTAATTCGAATACGTGGCTCACGTGGAAAATTTGCTTAGTTTACGCAGCAACTGCGTGAAGGACCTTTTACATAGAAATAGTAAATATATGGTGACAGGAGATTACAAGTGTGCTATACCACCACGTGGGAAATCTGCCTAGTTTACACAGCCCCTGCGTGACAGATTATTTTTTTGTTAAACATCAGAGGCTTGATAAATGATGGATATGGATGAAAAGGCAATGCCAATGATCCGAAAATATTTTTCGTACAAATCAAAAGAGTAATTAAAATATCAGGATGGTAAAGTGAAAAGTAGAACTGAAAATTGCTTCATCAATATTCATCGAGATATGAAACAATTGATGACTTTATAATTGTTTTATATTTGAACGAGAGAAGCCTTTTGCGAGTCCGAGAATAATATAAAATGGGTTTGAGAGAAAGAGTTTAATTATAATTTAGAGGTTTGAGTTGAGAATGTTAAGGTATAATTTTATGGAAATTTTAAGGGTTGCTCAGGTGTTTGGCATTATACCTGTTCGACCAGAAGCAGAGTGTATCATGTACAGGTGGGTCCTATTACATTTTGTTTATTTGTTATTCTTTTCTTTGGTTTTAGTACAAGCCGTGTATTTATGCAATCTCGTATTTTTTTCATTCCCCCCCAATTAGATAATACTTTCATTTTGATAAATGGAATTTTTCAAGGTTGCTCTGTTCGTTAGGTTCCTGAATTTCATATTCATCTTGCATAATTTAGTGTATTAATAGACTCATGTTTTAGGAGACTAAATACACTCTTTTCTTAATATATATATATGGCGGCGGCCAAACGCCGGCATGGCGATTTTAACGCCAAACTACATACTTTCAAAAGGAAGGAAGATCCTAAATGCAAGTGCGGAGAAATCAAGATGCACACCATATATTACTGGAGCAGCACTTAATTATGCAATGAGAGAGACTAGAATTACCAGGGAGAATTCTCCCTTACTGAATGTGCCTTCAACAGCATTAAATGAACTTGTTTGAAAACAAAGACATTTTTATAGCGTTTAAGAAATTTACTACTGAGTGTAATTATATAAAAAACTAAATAAATTTAAGTAATAAATAATAATATGTAAATAAATAACTTAAAGATTAGTTTATAATTAGTGTAAAGTAATAAATTAGGTTTAGAAAATATTATAGATCATTAATTAGCAAAATTTAAAATAGTTTAGAATTAAAAGGACTTAGAATTAGGTTTAAAAGGTATATTGGAATTCCGCTCAACAGAGCAGCGGCGTATTCCACTTGCGGGCGCCCAAAAATTTAACTGTCGAATAAGATTGCTATAATCACTTATTTTATTAATGCAACAAAGCTCATCCTCGCTGCTTAGACAAGCACCAATGGAAAGAAGTTACCACAGACCTAATTTAAAATCCCGGAAATCAAAATTCAAAAAAGAAATTGGAAAGTATAGCTTGTATAAGGGCAGCCTTAAGGTAAAAGCTGGGGGCAAGAGAAGGATAAAAAAAAAAGGAGAGAGAGAGAGACGGATGAGAAGAGGAGCAGAGTGAGAAGAGAGAGAGGAGAGAATGAGAGGAGACAGAGAAGAGACTGAGAGAGAAGAGAACATCAGAGGACGAGAGAGAGATGGAGGAGAGAGAGAGAGAGAGGAGACGAGGGAAGAGATGGAGGAGAGGGTGAGAGATGAGAGAGGGAGAGAGGGAGAAGGCGAGAGGACGAGAGTGAGAGCGAGAGAGGGAGCGGGTGATGAGAGGGGAGGAGAGGAGAGAGGTAGAGAGGGAGAGAAGGCGAGAGAGGGAAGAGAGAGAGAGAGAGAGAGATGAAAGAGAGGGTCACGACGAGAGAATGAGAGAGAGGAGAGGAGAAGACTGAGAGAGAGAGAGCGAGGAGAGGGAGAGAGAGAGAGAAGAGAAGAGGAGGTGATGAGAGGGAGAGAGGGAGAGAGAGAAGAGAGAGAGAGAGAGAGAGAGAGAGAGATGAGAGAGAGAGATGAGTGAGAGAGGGGGAGAGGGAGAGATGAAGAGATCGAATGGAGAGGGAGAGATGAGAGTGAGAGAGTGGGAGAGAGAGAGAGAGAGAGAGAGAGAGAGAGAGAGAGAGAGAGAGAGAGAGAGAGGAAGATAGAGGGAGACGATGGACGCAAGAGGTAGGGAGAGGTGAGAGAGGGGAGGGAGACAGAGGAGAGAGAGAGAGAGAGAGCAAGAGAGAGAGTGGAAGAGGGAAAGAGAGGAGAGAGAGAGAGAGACGAGACAGAGAGAAGCGAGCGACGGGAGTGAGGGGGAGAGAGAGGTGAGAGAGGGAGAGAGAGAGAGACGAGGAGAGGGAGAGAGAGAGAGAGGGAGAGAGGGAGGAGAAGGGAGAGGGGAGATGCGGCGAGAGAGGGAGAGATGGCAGAGAGAGTGAGAGGATGAGGAGAGAGGGAGAGAGGGAGAGAGGGAGATGAGAGACCGAGAGATGACGGAGAGTGATGAGAGAGAGGAGAGAGAGAGAGAGAGAGAGGCGATGGAGAGGGAGAAGAGAAGAAGAGAAGAGAGAGGAGAGAGAGAGAGGGGAGGAGAGAAAGATAGAGAGAGAGAGGGAGAGAGAGGAGGAGAGAGAAGAGATGAGAGGAGAGAGAGAGAGCGAGACGAGAGAGTTGAGAGAGAGAGAGAGAGAAGAGTGAGAGAGAGAGAGACGGAGAGAGGGAGAGAGGGAGAGGGGAGAGAGGGAAAGAGAGAGAGAGAGAGAGAGAGAGAAGGGAAGAGAGGGAGAGAGGGAGAGAGGAGAGAGGGAGAGAGAGAGAGTAGGAGAAGAGAGGGAGAGAGGGAGAAGAGCGGGAGAGAGGGAGAGAGGGCAGAGAGGGAGAGAGGGAGAGAGGAGAGAGGGAGAGTGGGGAGAGGGAGAGAGGGAGAGAGGGGAGGAGAGGGAGAGAGAGTGAGAAGTGGGAGAGAGGGAGAGAGGGATGAGAGGGAGAGAGGGAGAGAGGGAGAGCAGGGGAGAGTTGAGAGAGGAGAGAGGGACCAGAGAGGGAGAGAGGGAGAGAGGGAGTGAGGGAAGAGTGGAGAGAGGGAGAGAGGGAGGAGAAGAGAGGGAGAGAGGGAGAGAGGGAGAGAGGAGGAGTGTGGTGTGGAGGGAGAGAGGGGAGAGAGGAGAGAGGGAGAGAGGAGAGAGGGAGAGAGAGGACGAGAGGGAGAGAGAAAGAGAGAGAGGGAGGAGGGAGAGAAGAGAGAGAGAGAGACGAAGAGAGAAGAGAGAGAGAGGGAGAGAGAGAGAGAGAGGAGAGAGAGGAGAGAGAGAGTGAGAGAGAGATGAAGAGAGAGAGTAGAGACACGATGACGAGAGAGGAGAGAGTCAGAGAGAGAGAGGAATACCGTAGAGTGAGAGTAGAGAAGAGAGAGAAGAGAAGAGTGAGAAAGAAGAGAGAGAGAGAGAGAGAGAGAGTGAGAGAGAAGAGGCGAGGAGAGAGAGAAGAGAAGAGAGAGAGAGAGAGAGAGAGAAGAGATGAGAGAGACGAGAGAGAGACTAGGAGAGAGAAGCAGAGAGAGAGAGAGAGAGAGCAGAGATGAGAACGAGCGAGTGGAGCACGAGAGAGTCTGAGAGAGAGAGAGTGAAGAGAGAGAGAGAGAACGAGACGGAGGAGAGGAGAGAGAGGGAGAGATAGAGGAGGAGAGGAGGGATAGAAGAGGGGAGATAGTGAGAGAAGGGAGAGCGGGAAGAGTGGGAGAGAGGGAGAGAGGGAGAGAGGGAGAGAGGGAGAGAGGGAGTGAGCGGGAGAGAGGGTGAGGTGTGGGAGAGAGGGAGAGAGGGAGAGAGGTAGAGAGAGAGAGAGAGCAGAAGAGAGATCGAGAGAGAAGGAGAGAGAGAGAGAGAGAGGAGAGAGAGAGAGAGAGAGAGAGAGAGAGAGAGATGAAGAGATGAAGATGGAGGGAGAGAGACGATGAGAGATGAGATCCGAAGTGGGAGAGAGAGAGTGAGAGAGAGGACGACGGAGAGAAGTAGAGAGAGGAGAGACGAGAGAGGTGTGAGATGAGGAGAGAGAGAGAGAGAGAGGAGAGAGAGAGAAGAGAGAGAGTGAGAGAGAGTGAGGAAGAGAGAGAGAGAGAGAGCTTGAGAGAGAGAGAGAGAGAGGAGCATAGAGAGAGAGAGAGAGTAGAGAGAGAGAGATGAGAGAGAGAGGGAAGTCGAGAGAAGAGAAGAGAGAGAGGAGATAGTGAGAGAAGAGAGAGAGAGAGATGAGGGAAGGAGCGAGAGAGAGAGAGAGACGAGATTCGAAGAGAAGAGAGAGATGAAGAAGGATTGTACGTCTAGTTGATCACTCACTACGGAAAAACTCTGATCACGAATCCTTTGAGTCTCGCTAGGGGTTGGATATGGATCTTAAAGGTCCAACTGAATATATATATATATACAAATGTATAGTGCATATTTATATCTATTATATTTCACAAAAATTTTAAAAAAACAAAACCATAAAATAACAAGAAAATTAATATGATTTGTAGTATTTTGTAAGTAGAATTAAGAACTCAAAGACTCTTGATAAATCAGGTGTTCGAATGCCAATGTGGGTGGGGTGGGTGTTAATTTAACGAACAATGGTTAATTTTAATTGTGACAGTATGGGGAGAACTGCATGTTTCTATATTTTAGAGGTTGTTGATACGAACAATCCTCGATACAAGTTGGAAATCCAGTTACATTCGATGTATGTGTTACATTTTCGTACGAAAATTATTGTTTGATAATTGATTTAATTTTAAATTTTAGTAGTCCCCGTGCACGCAGGAGCTGCGTAAACTATGCAATCCCTCGTTCTCGTACAACACACATTAATGTCATGTCACTATATATTCTTTGCATCTAAAGATATTTTCGACCCCTCCCCCTCTGTTATCGTATGATTTCAGTTATTGAGGAATAAGTTAGTGTTGAATGAAACGTTTATATCTCGACTATGGTATATATCAAATAAATTTGTTGAAGTCATGAGTAGAAAATCTTAATTGATGACGTAATTGCACTACTTATTTCAATGTATCTTACGCAGTAGAAGTTCAATTAAAACAACATTCTGTATTTAAGCTTCTAATAATGCGGTTCATGTTATAACTACTTATTGTTAATATGAAATGGCTACGAGAGGGAGTTTACAGAAGCTGAAAACAAATAAATGCCAATACCTCGGCTAATATTGAAGATAGAGAACACATTTATATATTAATATTTATAGAAAATTACATTTGTAATAATATAGGTTATATATTATTTTTCGATGACGTATAATAGCGGAGATATTTTGAATTTTCCAAATGTCCGGTCCACCCTTAACAGGACTTGATAATGCCTGGACAGGCCAAAAGTGCTTTGGTAAAACAATCTTAAAATTCATATACTTCTTTACTCGAAGCTTTGTTAATTTTTGAATTAATTGAAAATACAATATAATTAAACAACAATGACTTACTACAGTAATGGAAGCAAAACTTGGTGTTAAAAGTTACTCAAGATAATTTCGGGGTACTTATCAGTTTTTTGGAGGCCACCCATTTAAAGACCATTATTAAATCATAATTAAAAGAAAATCACTTTATTATTTAAAATAGCACTTCTAGAATTTATAAATGATGAAATGGTTAACGGGAGGCCACTCATTATTTACAGATACAATATTTACTGTCGCTATTATATGGTGATGGTGTATATACTTGACTAGGTTATTTTATTTATTTATTTGGAGCTTATTTTATTTATCTTAGTCATTCTGTTTCATTTGTTATCAGAAAATAATTGATCATTTTTTAAACATCACTCCGTGTTTATCAACACCACTTGTTGATCGTTTATTATTACACCACTTGGACAGCTACATTGCAGAGTTTATGTGGCAAACGATTGCCAGGGACGGCTGCATAATGCAGCCCACATTGCAGCATCGTCCAGTTTTGGGCTAACTCTAACTTATAATTAGATTCTGTTATTCAAATAAATTCAAGAAGTATCATTTTAAATAATGAAATTATTTTTTTTCTTATAATATGATTTAATAATCATCTCATTAATCATCCCGATAATCGATAATATCTGTGTTCGGTAATGTATTAGTAAATAATACTATGCTAAAGAGTATTTTCAATATTGAAGGTAAGATTATTACATCTGAGAATTAATTTAAAAAAAAAATGGAAATCTGGCCCATTTTAAATGAATAGTATGTTCAGTTATGCAAACAGCTCATAATATTTGTATGTGTTTGAGTTGCTGGTTTGTAGCACACATTAGTATCCTATCTACATGTATAACTGTATCACCTAGTGTAGCTATATTTCAGTCAGAATCCACATAAATATCAGTTAATTTTATTATATTTCAGTAAAGTATAATTAATTATAAATGTTTACACAAGGAATAATTATCATTTTAGTAGTGTTTTATTGATTGTGATTATTGCACCTGGTTTTCAAGGAAACACTTTCACATTAAGAATCATCGTTATTGTATTTGATAGCCCCATTGCAATATAATTGACTGTAATAATTGTTTTTTCCGAAAATGACTTTTTAAAGCTTTCTGTTCTATTTTTGCCTAGTACACAATCTGACAAAACCATTAAATTCTTTATCTTAATCTCTGATATACAATAAAATATTAATAGGAAACCTAACGCAGTTAACATAGAAAATAAGTTGTAAATATTTCTACTGAAAATTTATAGTTCTTACACTTACTTAGTTGTTTTTTTCATCACTATAATATTTACAATTCAATATTAGAAGACACAGTAGCTGTAGCAAGTAGTCCACAAAGAATAAAATAATTTTAATCTAGAAATCTTAATTACTTAAGACGGAAGAGAGTCATGAGAACATGCAATAGATTCACGCTGCCTTCTGCAAGAGCATACCCACCAATAATTGTATCAGGAAGCTTAGGGGAAACCTATCATGTGATATATTTTTCTATTCCCAGAAGAAACATACTTGTTTGCATATAAAAGTCTCTTTTCGAGATACACTCATATTCTTATCGCATAATCCATGTATCCATAAGGATATCACTTTTGAGATATTTTTCTATTACCAACAGAAAATGTCTTGTTTGCATTAGGAAGTCTCTTTTCTAGATACACTCGGAGTCTTATCGCATAATCCATTTATCCATAAGGATATCTCTTTTTGAGATATTTTTCTATTCCCAGCAGAAGCACACTTGTTTGCATATAAAACTCCGTTTTTGAGATAAGCTCATATTCTTATCGCATAATCCATTTATCCATAAGGATATCCCTTTTCGAGATAGGCTCATATTCTTATCGCATAATCCATTTATCCATAAGGATATCTCTTTTTGAGATATTTTTTTATTCCCAGCAGAAACGCACTTGTTTTCACATAAAACTTTGTTTTCGAGATAAGCTCATATTCTTATCGCATAATCCATTTATCCATAAGAATACCTCTTTTCGAGATATTTTTTTATTCCCAGCAGAAACGCACTTGTTTTCACATAAAACTCTGTTTTCGAGATAAGCTCATATTCTTATCGCATAATCCATTTATCCATAAGGATATCTCTTTTCGAGATATTTTTCTATTCCTAGCAGAAGCACGCTTGTTTGCATCTAATACTCTGTTTTCGAGATACGCTCATATTCTTATCACATAATCCATTTATCCATAAGGATATCTCTTTTGAGATATTTTTTTTTTCCCCAACAGAAAATGTCTCGTTTGCATAAGGAAGTCTCTTTTCTAGATATACTCGGAGTCTTATCGCATAATCCAATTTATCCATAAGGATATCTATCTCTTTTTGACATAATTCAATTAATCCACAATGGTGTCTTTTTTTAGGAATCCTAACACAAACACGCATATTTCCATAATGTTCCCTCTTTCGGAAGATACTTTCGGACTCGTTTTCCATAGTCTTCCATTTTTCCGATAGAATTACTATTTTTGGGATATTATGGATGAGCCTGTACTCCTACTTTCTTCCTGTTGGAATCCTAAAGGCTAATTGGCCGGAGTATTGTAAGGGCGTGTATGGGTGCGGCCAAGGCCTATCAACAGGTATGGCAGGGCAACAGGTATGAGGAAGAGGATTGGCTTACTGTCCTTTGCTGTACTTAGCCCAGGCAACTGAAAAGTATTCTTCTCTTAGGTCCTCTTTGATGTATGCCGCTATATATCCCTACATATCTCAAGTCTGCTAGTTTCAATTCATAATTTATTCTATTTTTATCGTCAATAGATGATGCAAGATATTCTCGACTCCACATCAGGTGGTAGAATCGCTACGTTGCAAGCTGATACCATTCAAGCCTCATTGAAGCAACGGTAGGTTGGTAGAGAGAAGGATTTCTAAGTGACAATAATTCTAGTATTATGCCCAATCATATTAGCACTCATTCTATTAACAGATTTCCCTCAAGGAAAATCAGCTATTTAGTTCGTACTAACGACGCTATTTTCGAAAAATTACTTCAAATGTCCATCAATCCTACCCAGAAGATGACGAGAATGAATTGCGTTCAATATTGTATATATATATATATATATATATTAGCTCAGATACCAGGCTTCACCCGGGAATTCATTTGAGGCTGGATGGTGATGAATTTTTTTGGCAAAGCTTTACATTGCACAATATTTTGACATTTACCCTTCCCAGTGTTTAGGGTTAATACCCGTCGTTTCTGTGGATTTGTTAATAATAAAATTACTTTTTTATGTAAGACTTCACTGTCCTCCATATTGCCATATTTCCCGTTTCCTGTGCATTATGCATAGATTTAAATTATTAAGGACAAAATATTATAATAATATATTATAATTTGAATTAATTTTTCCAGATGAGGTACCTGGTAGTTCATATTGAATAGAATTGTTGAGCAAATTTCTCTAAATAACAAAATAAACAACTTTTGTTATGTGCATATTTGCCGAAACCACAATAGGAAACGAAAATCACTATTTTTAATTTCAGGCATCCCTTATAACCCCCACTCCTGCCCGCCCCTAGAAATGTTAGTATGGAAGGCATTAGTGCTAATTCACATACCGAGTTTGGTTTAATTTGGTAGAGTTTTTTGTGCCAAATAAAGCCTTCCGCAGTAGTTTTTAACGTATTACTCATTTATACTCAGGTATACGACAAAAGTGCATATAACAAAAGTTACTCCAAATAACAAAATAAACAACTTTTGTTATGTGCATAATTGCCAAAAATGCATTAGCAAACGAAATATTGCTATTTTTAATTTCAGCCCTACATCATAACCCCACTCCTGTTCGTCTCAGAGAATATTAACATAGCCTAAAGTCTAATTCGGGTTGGTAGAAATATACATACCAAGTTTCATAAAATTCGGTTCAGCCGTTTATGCGTGAAAAGGTAACAAACAAACAAACAGACACCAAAGAAACAAAATGCAGTTATGGTGTCTATACATGTGAAACGAAAAGTTATCGTGAAATTTCGCGAAAAAAATCAATGTACAGACAGAGGTTACGATTTTATATATATATATATATATATATATATATATATATATATATATATATATATATATATGTATGTATGTATGTATATTTTCCTGTTGACGATCTAGTGTTCGGAATTTTTGTTGTATCATTACGAAACTCGATATTTAATTTCTTTAAGTAAAAGGAAAACTCAAGTTCGTTAATGGCAGAAATCAGACAAGTGGGAGGGGGCGATTTAGAAAATTCTAAATATCTCCGTTATTAAATTTCGGATCGAAAAAGTGAATAGGACCTTATCTTATTGAACATTTACTGTTCTATGAATGTTGGTATATAGGTTTTTTTCATTATCTTGATTATTAACCGAGATAAATGCATGCTTTAGATTTCAGTCTGCCCCCCCCTCCTACTCTTGTCATATCAACAATAAGCTGTTATATCATGAAGGACATCATTTTAAGATTAAATACCAAATATGGTTTTCATTGAACTTTTACTTTGTGAGATACATGCAAATTTGGTTTTTCAGATTTCAACGGAATTATCCGTTTTGACATTCCCTGAATCCGTATTAACTAGTTTCGGGGAGACTTCTGTACGCACTTGTGTTTCATACCTTAAATAATAAGTCTTAGAAACTTGAAATTTCATACTTCGGATTTCCGTCTAGTTGTGCACCACCTCTTTCGATCATAATTGACAAAAAGGAAGGAGTGTTACAAAAAAAAAATCTTTCATTTATATTGCATGTCGTCCATTTGTATATATAATTAAAAGTTCGATGTGAATAAATTAAAAATGAATATTATCTATTTGGAGTGGTATTAAAACTTAAAGAAATCAATTTACAATTTATAATGTCTAAATTGATAAGTTATTTAAAATGCATTGGTGAAATTTGATAAGAAATGTATTATAGAAGTACTAAATGGCTTATTAATAATGTAGGCCTCACTGCTAAAAAAAATACCGAGTTTGATTATAGTTAATTAGTCTTTTTTAAAGCAAAGAATATTATTGACTCCCGCTATAATTATTAGCGTATAACGCATTTAAGTCGGTATACGACAAAAGTGTATAAAACAAAAGTTACTCTAAATAATGGAAATAAATACATTTCATATTGCGTGCATATTTTCGAGAAATCAATAGGTCCGATCAAAACTGTATATATATATATATAAAACTGTAACCTCTGTCTGTACATTAATTTTTTTCGCGAAATTTCACGATAACTTTTCGTTTCACATGTCATAGACACCATAACTGCATTTTGTTTCTTTGGTGTCTGTTAGTTGGTACCCTTTTCACGCATAAACAGCTGAACCGAATTTTATGAAACTTGGTATGTATATTAATACTAACCCAACTTAGACTTTAGGCTATAATAATAATCTCTGAAACGAACAGGAGTGGGGGTTATAACGGAGGCCTGAAATTAAAAATAGCAACATTTTGTTTCCTATTGGTTTTTCGACAAATATGCGAATAACAAAAGTTGTTTATTTTGTTATTTAGAATAACTTTTGTTATATACACTTTTTTCGTATACCGAACTATAAAGGCGTTATACGCTAAAAATTATAGCGGGAGTCAACAATATTATTTTTCACACAGACTCAACCAAACTAAATAAAACTCGGTACATGTATTAGCACTAACGCCTTTCTTATAATAAGCAATACAAACATTTCTAGGGACGAGCAGGAGTGGGGATTATAAGGGACGCCTGAAATTAAAAATAGTGATATTCCGTTTCCTATTGGTGTTTCGGCAAATATGCACATAAGAAAAGTTGTTTATTTTGTTATTTAGAGAAACTTTTGCTATATACACTATCGTCGAATGCCGAATTATAAAGGCGTTATACGCTAAAAATTATAGCGGGTGTCAAGAATATTATTTGGCACAAAAGAGTCCACCGAACTAAATAAAACTCGGTATGTGTATTATCTCTGACGCCTTAATTATCATAAGCCATACCAATATTTCTAGGGACGGGCAGGAGTGGGGGTTATAAGACAGGCCTGAGATAAAAATTCGCAAGTTTCATTTTCTATTTTTTTTTCGGCTAACGTGCACATAGCAAAAGTTGTTAACTTTTGTTTTTTTAAGTATCTTTTGGTTCATTCACTTTGGCAGTTTGAAGTTAACACGGCATATACGCTAAATCCATTGCGGGAGTCATTAATTTTATTAGTGCTTATTTAAGTGTTTTTAATAAATGGATATTATGACAAAAGATGTTATGTTTAATTATTATATGATAGTTTCAAGAATGATAAGGATTATTGAGCTTATAAATCTCCGTCGCCTCCTCATTTATTTACCCTATAAATTTGTTATTTATTTCTAATAGAATATAAACTATAAGAGCATTTCTGGTATTTAATATATACTCGATATGAATGTTTAAAGTATTACTAGGTTGCAGGGGGGCTCTCTTCCCCTCATCTAGCTTTTTGAACATAAATGAAATTATGTTTAGGGATCTATTATTTAGTTCCATCAGGGAGATAAATTATTAAAATAATATTCTGAATCAATATTCTAAGGAAAACAACGATGATAACGCTCCTGCGAGAGCGGAAATGGACGGGAGGTAATTGAGTTTAGTTATTTCCTGTGGAATGCTGCCACGACGGGAAGTGATTTCCACTGAGGCTTACTAATACGAATATAATCTTATGTATAAAACTATGCTAAAACTATATGTGATTGGTTTGAATTTTGGCAGGAAATATGTTACTTATCGATGAAATGTAATTGTGATAAATGCTACCAATGATTATGGTTTGAATTTATTCAGGTGAGTCAAAAAGTCCTGAGGAATAAATTAGGAACCCATTGTCATATATTCTTCCACAGTTAAAAATTTTTATCCTATTAACCCTGAAAGTTACACTTTAGGATTGGCTGTTTTGAAAAAACAATACATCGTGGAGGGAAGTGCAATTGTATACATTGAAGTCTTGCTATAAAAATACCATCATTAGTCAATCAGCAATGATTTCCCGGGCATCGCCGGGTACCTTAGATAGCATATTTATATATATTTGTCTGTTAACACTCTAGCGGTCGCAATTTTTGTTTAATCGTCACCAAACTCGGTATTTAATCGTTTTATGTAAAAAGACATATCAAGTTCGTTAACGGCTGAAATCGGACCACTGAGAAGGGGGATTTAGAGAGAGAATTTTTAAAAATTCGAAATATTTCTGTAATTATGCGTCCTATAAGAGGACAGAATGCCGCGAGACTTAGAATCGAGCCAGAGCAAATCACCACACTCATACTTAATGACAAAGACTGACAGTGCTACTTGCTCAACTTGTAACACTCACATAACAATAAGAAATATACTACCAGAATGCCGAAAACGACAACACCAGGACTTCCCCTACGACTTACAAGAACTATTGACGGAAGGCAGCCCACACATTAACAATATATTCTCATACTTACACAAAATTGAAATATATGATAACATTTAACATACATTAATCATCCACCAACTGTATATGTATTTTTATTTTTTTTTATTTTTTATTTTTTTTTTTTTATTTTTTTTTTTTTTTTTTTTTTTTTTTTTTTTTTTTTTTTTACTTGTTATGTGCTACTATTACTTGTTGCTAAGGTATATGTTATTATTATTTGTTGTTAAGATATTTATTATTGTTACTTGCTGTTAAGGTATGTTTTTTTTTTACCACTATTACTTGTTATTATTTTAAAAAAAGTATTACAAAGCACGAGTTTGATAAGGTGTCCATTACTATATAAAATGAAATTTAAAATTGAAATTATGCTTCGGATCGTAAAATTGTACATAACCAATCTTATTGAACATTAAACCTCTCATACAACCAAGAGGTAAATTTTATTATAAATAAATAAATATTTAAAGCACGAGTTGATAAGACTATCATAAAATAATAAAAATTATATTTTCAAAAACAATTTTAAACCAACCAAGGAAATTTTTTAATACATAGTTTAAACTATATAGAATAATAAAATGAAAGGAAATTCCTAACTGTACACGGAATAAGAATAGAGAGGTAACTTTTTTATTTTTGAGTTTCCAAACTGAAAAATAATCTGCTTCTAAAAATATTTTATAACCAAACAACTCTATTTGAGCTTAGATTTAAAGGGCTTATACTAGGACAGGAGTAGAGAATGTGAAATGGTGCCATGTGTCTTATCATTATCACTTTGGAAATTTACTTCACATGATTTCATAAAGAGAATTTAGACACTTAGTATTAATTATGAACAATAAAATGTTAGTCATGAGCCTTTGTATTAAAATAATTTGGCTAGACAATTTTAGAAAGTGGTCGTTAAGAGCTACAATTATCGATTTTATAATTAGTGAGTAGGCACTGAATAAACATGGATGGATCTCGAGAGGGCAATAACAAGGTTTTTAATAATGTTTTCGTCTACAGGAGAATGATTTTAAACTATGAACAATTTTATGAATCACAGGATCGTTCAAGATTCATGATATATAGCCAGGAGTCTATCCTGGACTCTAATTAAACTTGGAGCGGTACTTTACGAACCTATGTTACTACTAATTCCAACGTTTTCTCAAAGTACTGAACTCTGCACGTAAGAGACTTTACACCAGTAATTTGAAAGTTCATGGTACACCTCAAGAAGAGCGAAGGTTGGGCATTAATCATTCTCAAGAATACATTTTGGGCTGATCTCTTATGATGGAGTTTTTGGGAATTTGATAGGAAATATTCATCCATAGTTGGACCCCAATCAAATATGCAAATGCTTGTTAAATGTAAGAGACATAAATTGCTTAGAATTTAAAGTAGCTCCCAATGATGGAATTAGCTTGCCATGAGGTGGACCTTTTTTGGCAAAGGAGGTAGGAGTAGTTAAATATTCCGTTTCTGTAATGAAATCATATACTTAGATAACCATAAACCATTGTTCAAGACATTGGAGCATGTTGAACACTGCCTCTTTTTCATGTTCCAGATACTTAAAAAAAAAAAAAAAATGAAAATGTTCATTTTAAAAAGTTTCATTTCCTACAAAGAGATTTTACTAACAACGGAACTCCATTATTAAAAAAAAAAGACGTATATTCCCTTTTAATTTATATTCTTACGTATTTTGTATTAATTACTATTATTACTATTGGTTTGACTAGGTGGAAATCGAACCCACGACTCTAGTTTTACCATAAGCATTATGTCCTACCATATAACGCACGAGGGATCCTAGAACCCCAAAATTACGTTGAAGTTGATTAAAAAAAATGAATAAATAATGAATAAATTATTACGCTAACACATGAAATTATTAAATAGTAAATTTATAAATAACCATACCATACAAAATCTAATTTAATTAGCCGTTCCCCTGACAACATAGCCGAACCATTTAAACCACACAATTTTTGATAATTTCCATTATTCTTATATGAAAGGTTACCTTCCTTATTCAAAAAATAGGAATAAAAATTAAGTACAATAAGTAATAACTTAAAATTACTTTTAATGCAAATAATATCTGTGAAGGTCAGATAAATGACTCTGTCCTAGTATTTTTTTATTATAATCGTGTAATAAAGTCATCAGAGGAATAGTTTTGTTTGTATGAATCTCCATTTGCTTATTTTACATATACACGCAAGAACGCGCAAATGATCGACGAGATTATTTCTTTTTTAAAAACTTTCTTAAATTCTAACTATTACAAATAAAATTAATTAATAATTCAACAAACCATATTTACTTAACTGAATTAAACTATCCATTATTTTAATAAAATCTCATGCAAATAACAGATTTACATTTTTCAAGTTTTTGTCAATAGATTTGTATTCACTATTTTAACCCTTTTTTATTACTGGCTAAATTCCCCAATATTTGGTATATTATTATATACCAATTAAATTATATATAATTATTTGTGATAATGTCTCAAGTAAGTGAACTGAGATAGAAATATAGGTTTCTTATGTATATATTGGGGCTTAATATAACCCTTTGAGAAGAAGCAGATAACTGAAAAGGTTTATAGGAAAATATATAAGGCATTAAACTGCTACAATCATTTCTAAATGAAACTAATATACGATAATTGAATAGTATATCGTTATATTTATCATTTTTAATTACATGATAATTGTTATTATTAATATTTTTTTATGGCTCCTTTGCATTATTTTATGAAATTGAGGTATCTAATTACTTAATGGGTGTTCAGAAATACAAGCCAAAATTAATGAGCATTTATGGTTATCTTATGTTTTTTTTCTCTTTTTCTATAAAACAAATTACCATGATTTGATATGCAGGTGGACTAAAGCCAAGGTGAAAACGTGACCTGAAATAGGTCCTTGGATCAAGGAAATCATCAATTTTGAGAATAGAGATTTTACGAATACTTCGTTTTATTGTAATGGGAGAAGGCCATAATATTTAATTGCCAAAGACGTAAATTTAATTATTATTTGGGGGTTGATGTTCTGTGACAGGGCCATTGGGCGACATTTTCTTGAATTATTGACCGTGGTGAGATTACAAAAGAAGTGCTGTGTATTACAATATATATATATATATATATATATATATATATATTGACCCAATTGTCTTACATGTTCATCATAGTTTAATGGCAAGGATGACTTTTTTTTTTTAATGTCTTATTTAATCTTTATTTAATTCTCCCTGTTTGAAATAGAAACGCTCACTACTAAATTTACTACGTCTTTATCATGAAAAGGTTTTAAAATATTAAATTTATCCCGGGAAGTTAAAAATGTTTTAACCTCCTCCGGGATCTCTTTGTTTGACAAATTAATCAGCCAATTTGCATTTGTTTTAAGTTTTTTATGAGCGAGTTTATTTTTAAAACAAGAACTTTATTCAGTAATAATTTGATTGTTAAGTAACACATTATTATAATGCACTTTTATCGTATTAGTCTAAAAAGCTGAAAATGTACCAACATATTGTGACCCTTGCTATTAAAGTATGAAGAATATATAAGTATGTAAATTGATTGAAACCATAAAAAACGTGTTTAAGTTTTATTTTAATTGTCATTTTTTCTTTTTTTTTGTTCCGATGAATTAAAAACAATTCATTTTCAATTGAACCTCTGGGTTTGTTACACAATACACTAATATCTTTATATATATATATATATATATATATATATATATATATATATATTAGTGTTTTGTGTTCGTTTGTGATAATGATTATAGTTACTGTAATTTGTTAATGTTTTTGGAGTATTTTATTTTTGTAGTGCAATCTTATTTTAGTGTCTTATGTTAATTGTATTAGAATGTTTTTAATTATCGCATTATGAGGAAGGTACATTGGTTCCCAGGGGGAAAAGGCAGGATAAGAAGAAGGGTAGGGCTGGCCCAATTTTGAGGGCGTGTTCGGTGACTAATAATTATTTTGGTATTTATTAGTAATAATTACTGTCGATAATTGTTTTCTTTTTTTTATAATGTAATTTAATTTATTCACAGAATATGATATTCGTTTCTTTATTCTTTTTGGCTTCCACCTCATTTGCTCCTTCCTCCACCCGGGCTTTCTTTGTAGATATCCTTGGTTATGAAAGTATAATTGTCATCTTTGAGAGCAATATTATAATATAAAATAATTTACCGTAGTAACTATTTATTATTATTACAGTTTTCGCTACTCTGGCTAATTCGGTCGGGTTATCTATAGGTAACCGCCACTAATGAGGGTGGGACTAAGGATTTTATTTAATGAGTTTGTAACGGTTTTTTTTTTTTGTTTTTTGTTTTTTGTATTGAGGATTTAATTAAGTTCAAAGACTGAGGTGTCATTTTGTACAATTAATTTCTTTTCTAAAAGACATGACAGCATAACTAACTCGACCAAAACGAAAAAATTATAAGTAGTAAAAAGTAGTAAGTTTTTAGATCATTTATTATTGAGCTTTTACAAAAAATGTTTTTCTCAAACGTCGTTTACATTTGGGTTAATAATGCTTTTATGCCATTTAGAATGGAATTCAATTGCCCCAAAACGTTATCTTTGATTTGAATAAAATCCTGAATACAATATAAATGCATTATTATTTTAAACTTTAAGTTACTTTAAATTATGTACAAGATCCGTAACTTCTTTTTTATTTAACTTTCCCCAAACTGAATACAGTCAGGGAGCCATTTCTGTAAGCTGTCTGAACACATAACAATACCAAATTGAATTTGACTCCAATTAAAAATATATTCTCTCATTACTAATCTTATAAAAAAAGTCCGTCACGTCAAATCTGCGTAAACTGAAAAGATTTCCCTCGTAGGTCACGTATTTGCTCCTATCTCAAAACGTAAAAGTTCAATTAGACATTATTTGGTATTCAGGCTTCAAATAAACTGCTTCATAATATAACAGCTTATTGTCTATATGACATGAGTAAGAGTGGGGGTTTATTCAGGCCGAATACTAAGATAAATGCGAATATCTAGGTTAATAATCTAAATAATGAAAAATCGTGCATAACAACATTTATAGAACATTACACTTGCAATAAAATTGGTTCCATACAATTTTTCGAGTCGACACATAATAACGGAGATATTAAGAATTTTCGAAATTTCCCTCTCTAAAGCCCGCCCCCACTAGTCGGATATCAACTATTAACGAGCTTAATCGTTATTTTTTCATGAAACCTTTAAATATCAAGTTTGGTATCAACAGAAATGTCGAGCTCAATAGCTAACAGACAAATATACGTATATAGTTTTGAACGGACCTCAGTTTCGTCATCCCCTGGGTGGGATTGATGGACATTTGAGTAAAATTTCCAAAATCGCGTCATGAGCACAATCTCAATAGCTAGATTTCTACAAAGGGGCATCTGCTGAAATTTGCTGAATTAACGTGTCGGCGAATATTTCCATTTATCTCTGAGAATACTGAAAATAAATAATAGCAAGGTATGTACATTTAACGATTATTGTATTGCGTTATACATTACGAGCGTAAAGGATGTTCTGAGATAATCAGCTATAATGTATAAACCTATACACCTTGGATACTTAGTTTTACATCTGTTCGTTACTGTTATACAAGTTTAATGTCGACACGTTTCGACAGCAATGTCTTACTATTAGTACAGGCAATATTCCCGTGTTGGTTGATGGAAGTTTCGAACCTTGTTCAGAGAAGGTTCATAACACTACATTAAACACGTTGTACCTTGGCGTTAAATAATATTAAATAGCACCATGTTTCACTCTCAAATAATAAAAATACGTTAAACAGGGGCTGCGTAAACTAAGCAGATTTCCCACATGCTGGTATTATACACTTGTGATCACACCTCATCACATATTAGCAGATTTCCCTTAAGGGAAATCAGCTATTGAGGTCGTACTCATGACGCGAGTTTTGAAAAATTTTCTCAAATGTCCATCGATCCTACCCATGAGATGACGAAAATGAGGTCCGTTCAAAATGATATATATATATATATATTTTTTTTTTATTTTTTATTTACTTCCTTCCTGAAGTAACCCTACAGGAAGGGAGTTTATTATCCACACGTCCCGTACAGTAATTAGTACATAACGTGTGCTTGATACATTTTTTTTTTTAAACTATAATAACATAAAATATTTATACAATAAAATTATATACATCAAAGAAAAGAAAAAAAAAAAGAAAAGAAAAACTAAAACAAAATTTGGATTCAATGCTGAATAATTAATTTAACTGTATTTCAGTTTCAAATAGTTTAAGAAGTCATACATTTCTTCAGCAAACTTTTTTAATGGTTTATTATGTTTATAAAATAATAGTTTTTCCTCAACAGGCCAATTTTTTTGTCGGCATTTTAATTGGGATTTAAAGTCTTCTCTTTGGTCCGTTAGTAGTCTGCAGTCATAGAGCAAGTGTCTGAATGTCTGTTCAGTAGTTAAGTCGCAGTAACAGTTTGGTTGATCTGTTAGGCCAAAACGATTAAAGTAAGAATTTGTTGTTCCGTGTCCAGTTAATAATTGTGTCAAGTAAAAGTCTGTTGATATTAATTTTTGTCCTAAGTACTCTTTAATGTTTGGAATAAATATCTTTAAATGTTGTCCTTTCATAGTCGTATTCCATTTCTGTTGCCATGTGTTAATTGTGTCAGTAAGTAATTGTGTTTTTAAGTGTGATTTTGTTATTTTGTTGTAGCATTCTGGAATTTTGGTATCTTTTGACGCTGATTTTGCATATAAATCAGCGAGATCGTTTCCTGAAATTCCCGAATGCCCTTTGATCCAGCAAAAGTATATGTGTATATTATTTTGTTTAAGTTTTGTAAGTAACTGTCTGATTTTTTCTGTCAAAGGGTCATGAATTGTATAATTTTGTAGTGATTGTAAAGAATTGTGGCTATCAGTGTAAATGTTGATGTGTGTTGAAGGTTGTTTGTCGTCTATGTACAGTAAACTTTTTAAGATTGCAATTTTTTCTGCCTGATTATTGGTACACAGTTTTCCAAGTCTGAATTTTTGTATTTCTATTAGTTCATCTCTTTTAAAAACCACAAATCTATATATATATATATATATATATATATATATATATATATATATTTGTCTGTTAACCGCTCTAGCGGTCGCAATTTTTGTTTAATCGTTACCCAAACTTCATATTTAAGCGTTTTTACGTAAAAAAGAGAGATCAAGTTCGTTAATGGCTGAAATCGGACCAGTGGGAGAGGGGGTTTAGAGGGGGGGATTTTTGAAAATTCAAAATATCTCCGTTACTATACGTCGGATCGAAAGATATCATAGAATCAATTGCAAATTAAATTTACTATAAATATTGTTATATACATTTATTCTCTATCTTGAATATTAACTGAGATATTTGCATTTGTATTCTGCATGTGCTCGGCAGCAGTGGCTATGTTCGGACTTTCCTCCGTGAGCTCTGGCGGCCGTTTTTGTAATTATTCGTCCCTCTCGTGAATAAGTTTAGAGGTTACTTACTACTACAGCTGTTATTAGGCAGATTTCTCTATTGTAAAACTTCACGTGGGAAATCTGCTTAGTTTACGCAGCCCCTGCGTGACGGACTTTTCTCTATTTCTATTTTCTTAAAAAAGCTATGGTTAAAGGATTGTGGGGAAGGGGGTATTGAAGGCTGAAAACAAGGATGTACAAATAACCCGCTGCTTAATATTTGAGTTACGAAATGAATGATGAAATGCATAGAACAACAATTGTAGAGCATCAATAGTTAAACAAGATTGTTTCTTTAACATTCTGCTATGCGATTCATAATAAGGGAGACATTTTGATTTTTCTAAATTTTCCCCTTTCCACCCCCCCCCCTAGCATACCCCGGACTTCATCCGTTGATCTTTAGTGTATAATGATACATTTCAATATTGAGTATTATATAGAAGAAATAAATATTTTCGATTCACGTCATGACACTACGTATTTGCAATTATCTCACATAGTAAACATTCAATGCAAACAACACTTGGTATTTAAGGATGCAATAAAGTGGTTCATGATATAACAGCTTTTTGCTAATATGACATTTGTCGGAGAGGGCTTTATTGAAGGCTGAAAACTAAGAATGCAAATATCTCCATTAATATTAAAGATAGAAAATAATTATATTTAAAAATATTGATAGTACATTTTATTTCTTATAAGATTGGTTTTATAAAATATTTTGACGCAGAGATATAAAGAAATTTCGAAATTCCCCTCTAAACCCCCTTTCCCACTGGTTGAATTTCTGCCATTAACGAACTTGATCTTTACTTAAATTCCTGGCTGGTGGAGGTGGATGTATACATCTTTAGTTAAAAAAATTTTAACACCTCCCCAATTTTTCTAGGAGACCTAGTGGAGGTGTTGACCATTTTTGTAAATTGTTATTTAGTTTTACATAACACTTAAGAATATTGAGTGTGGTAACGATCAAACAGTAATTGCGACCGCGAAAGAGTCAACAGAAAATTATATAGATACTAGCGGACCCAGACAGACGTTGTCCTGCATGATATTTCAAGCGATTAGGATATTAAACTGAGTATGAAATGAAAAACAAATAATATAATAATTTCATTATTCTTTATTTTGAAATAACATCAATTTTTCTAATAACAATTCGTTATAATCAATAAACTTCATATTAGAAAGAATTGTTGATTCTTGATTGGAAAGAATACGAAAAAATGTTTAATACAAAAGTTACTTTTAATAAGAAAAAAAAATAACTAAAAAAACCACTTTAGTTATGTGCACGTTTACCTAAAAACAAATAGAAAATGAAATATCGCGAATTTTTTTATTCAGGGCTCCCTTATAACCCCCACTCTCGTCTGAACCTAAAAAATTAATATAGCTTATAGTTATATTATATAATATAGTTCAAAACTGTGTATGTATATATATACATACACACAGTTTTGAACGGACCTAATTTTCGTGTTCTCTTGGGTAGGATCAATGGACACTTCTGGAATTTTTTCGAAAACCGCGTCATGGTCAACCTCAATGGCTGATTTCCCATAAAGGAAATCTGCTAAATGAGACTTGAATTTTGTTTTCATGCTTAGCCTTCAAAATTATAATGAGGATTTAGGTAATCATAATATTACAGAAATGTGGAAACTTGGTGGTCCCTTAATTATTTATGTATGACGCCCAAATACACGCGAAATTTATTTACTACTTGGAAAAAGAACATTGAGAAACTAAAACTAAATAGTTATTATTTAAAAACAATCCAGCGTACATGACTACAACACAGGGAAATACAACAGAAGTGAAAGATAAAGTCACTTCGAAGGAACTAGTCAAGGGGCTGCAGCGTATAACTTTATTAAACTTGAAACTGGGGAGTAAGTTAAATAGAAATACCTTCCCTAAGGATGGGGTGGAGAGTTAGTGTATAATGTACTGCGGTATTGTGCGGCAAACAACAGAAAGGAAACCTTATTCCACAAGAAGCCATTCACACAGGCACTCATTACCTTTAACAAGTTTATGTAAAACACCAGGAAACTTGAATAATAAATAACACAGTCCTAAAAAGATTAGGTTAATTTAATAAGTCTATGTATGAAATTCGGAAACTTGATGGGCTATAGAGCTTTTTAAGTATCGCAATTGTATTCATCACCCAAAAAAATTAGTTAAAGAATTAGCCATTTTCAGTGATAGAGTTGTTTTTTTTCTTTCTGGATTGGTCTGTGTCATTTATTATTTTATGAAATGAGTAATATTTTTGCAGTTAATGGTCTTGCCGATTTCAACTCCAAAGCAGCCAGGCAGTTTTATTAAAAAAGTTTTTCAAAAAGAAATGCTGGCAAAATGGCAATGGATGTGGAATGTGCAGGTTTCCTTTAAGGGAAATCTGCTAAATAAAGGCAGGCCACCACTCATTACCACAGGTATTACCGGTAAGCGATTTTAAATTTTCATTAATCCAAAAATGGAACCAAAATAGATACTTATTGATTACGTTTTTTATAGAATCATAAACGGCTGAACCAAACGTTTTGAAACTTGGTAAGTATATTGCTACTAACCCAGGGTAGTAATATTAATATTCTCTGAGACGAAGTGGGGTTTATAAGGGAGGCCTGCTATTAAAAATACCGGTATATCGTTTTCTATTGGTTTTTTGGCAAATATGCATATTGCAATAGTTGTTTATTTTGTTATTAAGAGTAACTTTTGTAATATACACTTTTGTCGTAAACCGAAATATAAATGATTTATACTCTAAAAACAATAGTGGGAGTCAACAATTTTATATGGCTCAAAAGACTCAACCTAACTAAATTGGGACGTACCATGTCATCTTAGTTCTGGTTGACATCTGGGAAAAATTTGTAGATCATCCTACCTATGCTGGAGTTGGTCCAGCGACTCTGCTAACTGTCCCAGATGGTTCTTTCAATATGGTGGAGTGTTTTTCTAAGGTCTTGCTGTCCTATTGTGATGATAGACTCTCCTATCTTGTAGGGCAACCCCCCCCCCCCCCGACTGCTTGGTATATAGCAACCCGCTTTGCTCCCTCCAGGTCAATCTGAAGCTGGCCAGCCATCACCTGCAATGCATCGCTCGAAACAGTCCAATAAGCCCTGGTTACCATGAGGAGAGCTCTTCTTTGGGAAGGTTTTTAGTCGCTTTCGACATCTTTTGGGCCCAGGATGGAGCTGCGTAGCACACTATAGGGACATTGTGCACCCACGTCGAGGAGTGGCTACAATGTGGAAGGCACCTAGCCGCAAGGCCTTAATCCTTCCACACCAATCCAACAACCTCGTGGAACACTGAGGACTCGCTACGATGGTCAAGAAGCGAGCCCTATGGAACGGGACGGTCCCCTACTACCCAGCTCCCACACGAGAGAAGAACTCCCGTACATGTACCAGTTTTCCTGGCCTGTACGTCCTCGTGCTTTGAACACACGACCACTACGTCTGCGACCGGCAGTGAAGGCAAGCCTCCACTCCGGACACCACCCAGCCCGTAGTTCACATTGAGTAGGCAGACCCTACCCCATTAAGGCAGGAGTGATCCCCTGCCCGGAACAGCAAAGCCGACTAAGGACCTACTGTTCCTACGGTTCCCCTACCCAGCAGCTACACAGCGGGGGCTTACTGCTGCCACTGGGAAGGGCCGGCCCCGTGCCGGAACACTATAGGGACAATCAAAGCTTTATATATAATGCTTCTGTTCTTATCAGTGATGCCCCAAGTATTACGTGCTATTGTGTTAGGTGGTGAAATCGTCCGCTGACCGAATCCCGGAGATGAGAAGCCTGAGGGTTGAGATTTAACCTCTCCCCGATGTGGACTCCTAGGTATACTACTTTGGGCTGCAGTTGAAGCCTGGTCTGACCTATTACCAATCTTGGGGGCCACCTATGACAAAGCTTTCCTTTTAACATGATGCTCTGTGTTTTCTGGTCATTGAGTTGAAGTTTATTTTGAAAACACCAATCCTGTATAGCGTTAATGATCCGCTGGCCCCCCCATTTCCAGCTCCTGCCTACTATTTCCCTTAACTAAGCAGCACAGCTCGTCTACATATATATATATATATATATATATATATATATATATATATATATATACACACACACAAACAGGCTGTGTGGTTGGTAAAAATTCATTTTTATTTTTTTAAATTAAATTTGGGGCTGAAGTTAGCAATGGCTAACACTCACATGGATGTGAGTTAAAGAGTTGCCTTTAATCTCACGTGGTAAACCTAGAGGGGCGAGTTCAATTCCCGCCTGGACAAAGGAATTTTTTAGTGACGGAATTCATTAAATAAAATCCTGAGTGTCACCCTGGCTAGAAATGGGTGGTAACCTGTAGATAACCCGCCCCAATTAGCCTTCATAGCAAAAAGTGGACGTTAATAAATAATTTAATTTATTTTATTTAGTCTACGAAATAATAACAATTTGCATATTTTTTCTCTAATTAGCTTCATCAAATATACTTCATGTGGAGTAGAGGAAACAATAATACACACTTCGGAAAAATAACAGCTATACTTCAATCTATCACCGACAAGTGGCAATGGCCGATTAATTTCTCTGGAACAATAAATGTTTCACGTCGTTCAATCATAGAGATCGTGATTTGATAAAGATAAATGGGTTTAAGGCTAAATGCTGCTATAGAAACGATTTTGATAGTGCTAAATTCTTTACTGGCAGGAACAAGTAACAATGTATCACTACAGCTTTGGAATCAAAAATTAATATTATTTATTTATAGTTAAAAAAAAAAAAACGTTCATCACGCCATCTATCCGAGTCAGATAAAAAAAACATTATAAAACACTAGTCGTAGAAAATAAAAATCGCAGCAACATTGGTTATACACAATTTTTCGATCTGAACCATTCAAATTGTTATATTTCGAAATTTCGATTATTGATAGGTTGTGAGTACAACCTTAATCGCTGATTTTTCCTAAGTGAATTCTGTTGAAAGGCAGTTTGACAAAAAGTACTCACAATATATTATAACATGAAATATAAAGCAAAGTAAAATCTACTCGTAGACTTCCACGGTCCTGGTCATTAATACTATTAAGGTCTTCGGGTCTTGACCGTGTCTTCATTTTGGTTGCCAACGTATCGCTAGACATGCTTCTAGCTTCCTCAGGGCTATCTCTGAGACTGAAGAGTTGTATGTTCATCTCTGGTATATATTTGAGTCTTATCCGGTTTCCTTGGGCGGAGACTTTCCTTCCAGGTGTCTACAGATACTTCTTCCGGTGGACGTTCATCGCCTTTACCGTCGTTTTCGTTTCTTATTCGAGGTTTCTGTGGAATGACCGGCTTCCAGTGTTTGCTGAGTCTGTATCCATCCTCTCTGTTGAAGTTGTTTGGGCATTTCGCTATTTCTATAGCTTCTCGAACGAGTCTTTCTTGGTATCGGTCCACCTTTGCCAGTACCTTGACTTCATCGAATTTAATGTTGTGGTTGGTTTCTCGCTATTGCTGATTCTTCTGTCCGAAACTTGTTTAAACTCTTGATATGCTCGGCGACCCTGGTGTTTATCAATCTGCCGGTCTGGCCAATGTATTCTGAGCCACAAGAACATGGTATGCTGTATATTCCCGGGATTTTTGTGTGGAGTTTATCTTTGCAGCTGGGTAACATCTGTGATATTTTCCTGTCAGTGCCAAATGCTGTTTCTATGCCTTGCTTCTTGAGTATCCTAGAGATCTTCTCTGTTGTACCTTTAACAAAAGGTATTACGGCTGTTTTCCGGAGTTCCTCTTCATTTGTTCTTGTCTTCTTTTCTTTTTTCTTTTTGAATTGATTTCTGATTTCCTCTTTTCCGTAGCCATTCTTTAGCATCAAGTGTCGTTTTTCCTTTGGGAGGTTCTGTGGCTCTGAAATTCTCTCAGCTCTAGTGACCAATGTATGAATTATCCCATTCTTCTGTGCTGGATGGTGATGAGATCCAGCGTGTAAGTATCTGTTGGTATGTGTTGGTTTTCTGTAAACCGCATGCCCCAGCTTCCAAATTTTATATAAATATCTAGCTGTCACAATTTGTGTTTGGTCTTTACCAAACTCAATATTTAAATGAGTAAAAATGAAGATCAAGTTCGTTATTGGCTTAATTCAGACAAGTGGGAGGAGGTGGGTTTAGATGGGGAGAAATTAAGATATCTCCGTTGTATTTACAGGCCCTTCGGCCTTACCCGCTAACGGCTTGCAATATTTTAAGAGGTGCTGGTTCATGGGAGTTTTATATCATTTAATAGGGGAGGACCATGTTGATGTATATGGCGGTTATTACTATTAATGTTATATTGAATAATTACATGATATTGGGGGATGGAGTACTGCAGGGCAGATATGTGTTAGTATGTTAGTAATGATTATTTCAAGGGATACTGCTGAAATTGTGATGACGTTCTCGATGCTGTTCTAGTGTTCTGCCTCTTTCTCCCTCCATCCTGGTCTCCCCCTGGGTGCTCCTTCCTTTACTCACTCATGTTTAATGTTAAAAAGTGTGTGAGAAGAAATTAAAACTGCTGCCACTCATGAGAGGCTCTACTCACTCTACTGTTCTGATCCTGTTCCTTATCTTTGCCCTTTGAACCCAAGGATGTCCTCTCAGGTAGTGTTTACACAAGTAGGCTATAGAGCTCAGCACTCTTCAGGGGGCATCCTTGGTTGGCCTAGTTGATAACAGATGGGGCTGGTGTAGTTTTTCATTGCCGCTTCAATTTTTAAATTGAAAATCCGTTGTTATGCGTTTTGTCGAAAAACTGTATAAAATCAACCATACTGTAAATTTAATGTCCTATAAATGTTGTTGTATACATGATTTCCCTGTACTGAACATTAACAGAGATATTCCAAAATTTTAGCTTTTGGCCTTAAGTGAACCTGTCATGTTAATAATAAGCTGTTGTATTATGAACCACTTCATTCTAACGTTAAATACCAAATTTGGTTTTCATTGAACTATTACTTTGTGAGACACATGCAATTACATCGTGTGGTGTATAATTTTTCTCTCTTTACTGGAAAATGTTTGTGTGATCTTTACCATATTTAGCGGTATTTGTTGACACAAAATATCATATTTTTTATTGACTGGAATCGGACCTGGAATAGTGGTGGCTTAGAGAAGGAGTGGATTAGAAAATTCAAAATATCATCGTTATTATCAGGGGATCATAAAATGTTATAGAACCAATATTGTTAAACTTTTGTTTTTGTGCAATTTCTTATGCATTTTTTGGTAACTAAAATATTCAGATATTCGCACTTTCTGTTTTCTGTCTACACCCCCCCTCCTACTCAACGGTTTTTTGCATACAAATAAAAAATACGTGTTGTTATGGGATCACAAGTATTGTACCAGCACTTGGGAAATCTGCTTAGCTTACGCAGCCCCTCCGTGGTGGAATTTTCTTATCTCATGTTTACATTGGCTGAAAATAGCTAGGTTGTTATCAAAGCGCTTATCTAACACTGATATCAAAGAAGTGATAAACTATGATTCGGACACCTCAGAATATCGGAAACTGAATAACCTTTAAGTGATGTTGAAGTGAGCTGAACCAGAAATTGCTAGACACATTGAGAGGCTATTGACTGAAAGCATTATTTAGTATGGTAATATATGTATCAATTGCATTGATACAGTTAATTGATGTGGGTGGTAGATACAATTAGCTACAGTGGAATGCTATCGATTCGCTCATTATCAATTCACAGAGGAGAGCTCCAATGACAGCTCTATGTTTGAATAAATTACGGATTTACCTCGTTTACTACATTATTTTATTAAGTTTTAATAATTTTAGCAGATTTCCCTTAAGGGCATGCCTGATTACCTCTCTTCCTTCCTAATAAAATGCAATCTGGATCAAAAAGATATATAGATATGCTGTGTTATAAAATGTTTACATCTACGCTAGAAAGTGAAATACGAACCATTCTCTTCTAAATGAATTCATTGTTCTCGAAATATTGTAGTGTGAAGGGTTGTATAATCTAATCAATGGCTTCCTCATGACAGTGAAGACTCTGGATAGCCTGAATGTTAACTTATATATATATATATATATATATATATATATATATATATATATATATATCGTTGTTGTTGTTTCTTGGAGGTTTGGTCAATGTTGGTGAAAAAATCTTAGTTTATGCCAATATTTCGAGAATATTTATTTTCTCTTCTACAGGGCTATAGAAATACTGGTACTACTTTTTATATATGTATATATTAAACTAGAGCACATTGTTATTAAACTAGAGTGTAATAGATGGTGTTTATGTTATTTCTACTTACCAAGACTAAAGATACTTAAAAACTATTGTACATAACGTGTTGTACTTCTGGTTACATTAGGGGTATTGGTTATATCCTTCCCTGGTCTGTTACACTAAGCAGGGCCACAGCCCTGTTGTGTGCAAAGTGCAACACGTTATGTACGATAGTTTTTAAGTATCTTTAGTCTTGGTAAGTATAAATAACATAAACACCATCTATTACACTCTAGTCTAATAACAATGCGCAATATATATTTATATATACATATATATATATATATAAATCTTCGTTTATGCCAATATTTCGAGAATATTTATTTTCTCTTCTTCTGGGCTATAAAAATACAGGTACTACTTTATATATATATATATATATATATATATATATATATATATATATATATATATATAAAGTAGTATCTGTATTTTTATAGCCCAGAAGAAGAGAAAATAAATATTCTCGAAATATTGGCATAAACTAAGATTTTTTCATCAACATTAACCAAAACTCCAAGAAACAACAACACCATTTATAAATATAACCTGGTCGAAAACAACAACACAATTTTATATATATATATATATATATATATATATATATATTTGTCTGTTATCAAATTTTTGTTTGGTCGTTACGAAACTCGATATTAAATCATTTTATGTAAAGATAAAAATCAAGTTCGTTAACGGCAGAAATGGGACTTGTGGGGGGGGGGGTTGGAGTTTAGCGGGGTAATTTTGAAAGTTAGAAATTTCTCCGTTATTATAAGTCGGTTCGAAATATTGTACATAAAGAACCCCATTGTAAATTACATCATTTATAAATGTTCATATTTTCCCTATCAAGAATATTAACCGAGGAATATTAACCAAGAATATTAATCCTACTCATGTCATATTAACAATAAGTTGTTATATCATGGGACATTTGATACTAAGGTTAAATACCCAATATGACATTCGCTGAAATTGTACTTTGTGATATAGACGGAAGTATGTAATGTGATTATGCCATCAATTAAGATTTTTCGACTTTGGGTTGAAAATATTAATCTGATTTATACCATACCTGATATTGAACCATTTCAGTCAAATCTTTTTTTTTTTATTTATTTATTTAAATGAGTTCCGCAACACCGGCGATTTACTCATAATTAAATCGTGCACGCAAAAAAAAGAATAGCAAAAAAAAAATAGAGTAAACGTAAAAGGAGTGAACAAAGGTGGTTTTTGATGGGTTCATTGGAATACCATTTTTATAAGAATCAAATAGCATTGTATGGAAACATCAAAATGGTGAAAATAATATAAATGAAAATATAAGATCGACTGGGGGGGAGAAACAAATAAAAATAATAATAATAAAATATGGAAAAGAGAAAAGCAAAGAAATGAGTAAATTAAAAAAAAGAGAAAACCAAAAAAAAATGAATAAATAAAAAAAAAGGGGAAGGGAAAGGGAAAATAAAATAATATATTAAAATAATAATAAATAAAATTAATGTTTATACACCCTGATAATGTAAGAAAGAAGTAAGGAGTAGTGTGTGTGTGGAAATTGTAGATTATAGTGTGTTGTATATATTAATGTCTTTTAGGTGTTTAATGATTGAGTCTAGGTAATTACTGTTATCGGTGAAAAGTTCCTGTAGGTCATGTGGAATATCTAAATTGTCTCTTAGTCGACAGTCAGTCAATATGTGATGTACAGTTAATGTTTCATTACAATGTCTACAAGTCGGTGTGTACTTGTTTGTCATTAAGTGTCCGTGGGTCAGCAAGGAATGGCCAATACGTAGTCTGGTCAGCACAACTTCCTCTCTTCGTGTGCTCCTGTTACTTGTCAAATTAACAGACAAATCTAAAGATTTGCAATTGGGGCCTGTAATAGTGGGAGCTTAGACAAGAGAGAAGGAAAATTCTAAATATCTCCGTTATTATTAGTGGGATCCAGAAATGTCCATCTATACCGTACTCAATATTTAGTGGTTTCAGTCAAGACTAAAGATCTTATTTGTTATTGGCTGAAGCCGGGGCTAGAATAGTGGGGTTAGGTCCAATCATGCTAGACTATTGATGCTCTACAATTGTTGTACCATGCATTTTTTTTTTCGAAACTCATGTATTTTGCGAGTTATTCTCACTTTTTAGCAGATTTCCCTTAAGGGAAATCAGCTGTTGAGGTTGTACTAATGATGCAATTTTCGAAATTTTTCTTCAAATGTCCATAGATCCAGAACATGGCGAAAATGAAGTCCGCTCAAGACTGTATATATATATTTGTCTGTTACCGCTCTAGCGGCCGTAATTATTGTTTAATCGTTACCAAACTCGATATTTAGTCGTTTTATGCAAAAAGAAAGACCAAGTTCGTTAATGGCTGAAATTGGCCGTGGGAGGGAGGGGGTTAAGAGGGGAGGTTTTTTGAAAATTCGAAATATCCCCGTTACAATACGTCGGATCAAAACATTGTATAGAACCAATTTTATTGAAAATTAAATTTACTACAAATATTGTTCTATACATTTATTCTCTATCTTGAATATTAACCGAGATGTTTGCATTTTAATTAAATGTGGGCCGATGGTGAACGTTTCCCGCCAAAAGCTAGTTCTGTCGTAACTGCTCGGGTCTCGTATAGAGATTTCTCTATTGTATAGCTTCACGTGGGAAATCTTCTTAGTTTACGCAGCCCCTGCGTGACGGACTTTATTTTATTTCTATCTTCAGTAACACCCTCCCCTTCTACTCATCTGTTAATTACATATGAATAGTGAATATGTGGTGGAGATGATATTATATGTGTTATACCTGTAGGTGGGAAATCTGCTTAGTTCACGCAGTCCCTACGTGAAGTACTTTTTAGCAGATTTCCCTTATGGGAAATCAGCTATTGAGGTACTCATGACGCGATTTTCGAAACATTTCTTCAAATGTTCCTCGATCCTACCCAGGAGATGACGAAAATGAGGCCCGTTCAAAATTGTATATATATGTCTGTTAACGCTCTAGCGGTCGCAATTTTTTTTTGTTTGATCGTTACCAAACTCGATATTTAAACGTTTTATGCAAAAAGACAGATCAAGTTCGTTAATGGTTAAACTCGGTCCAGTGGGATCGGGGGTTTAGAGGTTGGATTTTCGAAAATTTGAATTATCTCCGTTACCGTACGTCGGATCAAAACATTGTATATAGCCAATATTATTGTAAATTACATTTACTATAAATATTGCTCTATACATTTATTCTCTATCTTGAATACTAATGGAGATATTTGCGTTTTTATAAATTGTGAGCCGATAACGGATGGCAGAATTTCCCGCCAAAAGCTAGTTCGGCCATTTGCCGTAACTGTTCGGCTCTCGTATGGAGATTTCTCTATTGTATAACTTCATGTGGGAAATCTGCTTAGTTTACGCATCCCCTACGTGAAGTACTTTTTTTTATTTTGCCAAGCTGATCGGCCCTCACAGCCCATGCCAAAAGACATGCACATAATCGTTAAATTTAACAGCATATTTCGCCATGGAAATGAATAACTATTGCCCCACCTTCAATTATCCACTTGAAAACAACTCTCGAGTTTAGATTTAATTATTTATCTCCCGACGGCGATTTATATTACCAACTCTGACAAAAAGAATGCAAGAGATGTTGTGGGGGAAGTTTTTATAGACGGATGAGTGGGCTTGTAATCCTGGAAAATGCAGTAAGAGGAAAGCAAATAATTCCTTTTTATTAACTGGTAATTAAAGGACTTTTAATGAACTCTTGCCGAGCTTCATTTCAAGATCTCCTCTGGAATAGATAAAACTCCATTCCCATTATCAGCTGGTCTTTTATTTCAGAGAAAAATTATTTTCATGATTATTAAGTCTAATTACAGCCGTGTCGGACAATGGATTCCAAAGGTATGAATATTTTTACCGTTCGTGAACTTTCTTTTCTATGAATTCAACATTTCACGCAGAATGAATGGAGTGCGCGTCACTGTTCATTATTTCTTTTGATCTAATGGCAGACAATGCTTCAGTGAGTAATCATGTACACATTTAAAATATAAGGTTCAAGAAAGAGTTGGTATGAAATGCGTCTATTGTTAGGATGGCCTATATCCCTAGACTTTGGTGAATAAAAGCAGAAAACCTTCATGTCAATGTAACTTGGTGTTTAGTCTTATAGAAAGATTAATAAGAGATATTATTGGATATAATGGTAACAAATAAATAAATATACAGTACCTGATAATAGGATCAAAGAATAATACATGTATAATCTACAATTTTTTTTTATCGTATGTTAAACAAAAAAAAATAGTCCATCATGCAGGGTGTGAGTAAACTAAGCAGATTTTCCACGTGTTAGTATGACACACTGCTAACCTACTGAAGACTTAAAATATGAAAATACGAATAACTCTCATAATATATGAGTTACGAATAAATGTATTATAATTATTTAATTTTATTAAGAATATTACAGTCTGCATTTAAATGGATTTGGTAGTGTTTGATATGTACAATACAATCGTCCTCCATCACTCTCGACAGAAGCTACAACCCTTCACCACAATGAGAGGAGCAGCACCTCCCTGCCTGGCAAGGAAGTCAAGAGCTAAGGAGGAATGGCACTTGATAAGAAAATAGCCACTGCTATCACTTCACTTTACACTTTTATAGGAGATCTCTGGGCCATTGTCTCTTGAGGCGCCGTGGAGGCGAATATGGATGAGTGGTACTGGAAAGGGCTGGGACTTCTAGTTTGGATGACTGGATAGCGAGCTGTGGAATTTTCTGAAGCTTAAGGGAATTATGTCCTTTACAAATGGAATATTAAGATCATTATTGGGGGTGTGGTTTTAACATAATATGGAGCTTCTACTATGGTGCGCAGGACTTTGGATTGGAAGGTCTTGATGCGTCTGATGTTCAAAGGTTTTGCTAAACCCCACATTTCTATTGCGTTAAATGTATTCAGCAATAATTTTAAAACATATATATTTTAACGAGATTTTTTCATTCATTTTTTCGATCAGACTCATAATAATGGAGAAATTTGAAATCCCAACTTACCCTCCCCCCTAACGCCACTATTCTCTGTTTGAATTCATCCGTTAACGAATATGAACATTAAAGTTGAGTGAAATGGGTAAATATTGAGTATGGTGTAAAATAAATAAATATTTTCTACTCAACAGAAAAATCTTAAATAAGGGAAACCTGCTAAAATGTTGTTTACTTGAGTACATTAGTAGATTTTGTTGCTAAAAATTCAGAAAATCTCTTATACACACACTTTTATGTTTATGTTATCTTTATTTGAGAAACATAGAAAACACATTTTTTTTTTACTTGAATACCTGATTTGTGAATTGAGGAAATGCATACGTATTTGATTTTTTAAAAAAATTAAATTTGGAAATTTTACATATGTAATGAACTGACGTCTAATAATCTGAGCCTTAGAATCATCATTTGCTACAGATTAATAGCAAATAAACCTGTACTTGTCTTTAAAAATTGTTTATTTTCACAAACAACTGAAACTCTTAAAACTCTTTTCCATTAGCAATTGGTTCATAATGTTTAAATTCCGAGAAAAGTGAAAATCCCTGTTTTTCATTGAAAATTGAGGGGGGGGGTCTTTAGAGGTACTGAAACCAAAATACAAAAGTAATTGAATATCCGAAGTTTTAGAGAATGAAAGGTTTTCTGTTTTCAAATAGCAATGAATCCTTCCCTCGTGGGTTTAAATGTTTAGAATGTAGTCAGATGAATAGGACTGAAATGAATGAAACTTATTATATTACTTCAAAGGAGATGCCTCTATTTCAAAATATCAAAAGGATAACATTAATACAGAGAGTAATAGACAAGTTATTTATCTCCCTTATGTAAAAGATTATATATATATATATATATATATATATATATATATATCAATTTTTCATAAAATACAGCTAAACTTTATTATTTAATTTGTTAAAAATTGTAAATATATGTTTTTGAAAAATTGTTGTTTAGATTAAATGAGTTAATTTCCTTTTACATATAAGAAACTATTGTTAAAACTATGAATTCTATCTGATTCTTTGGTTTCGAGTACTAGTAGCACAACAAAGTCTTCTGTATAATTCGAAGTACTATACCTTTTAGTAACTTAACTGACCATAGACATAATTGTGCTGTAATATAACCTTTATCCGTCGTTGCGAGTAGTTTTTTTTTTTTTTTTTTAATTGCTCTAAGAATCCAAACGCACAAGTAAATAGTTTGAAAAACATTTTTCATATCACTGTTTCAGTGAAGTGCAACGTTATTTGATGCCTTCAACGTTAGTTGACTCTGCCTGAATGACGCTCAAGGATGTCTGAACTGCATCTGACACTCTGCAGGCGCTAAAGAATAATGGTTTGCATAGCAAGCAACACACACACACACACACACACACACACACACACACACACACACACATATATATATATATATATATATATATATAATTTTGAACAAATCTAAGATCGATAGACATTCGCGTCAGGAGTACAACCTTGATGCATATAAAAAATGGGTAGAGGATTGAAAATAGGTTCATACTTTTAAGATGAATGGGTATCAAAAACTACCTGGTTGTTCCATTTAGCAATTCGCTTTGTAATGCTTCAATTTTTATGGAAAATGGATCACTGTTCCCCAAAAAAATGTTGAGAATAACGGTTCCTTCGAATGTGTTATCAATAAGACTGAATAAGCAATGTTTTGGAGAGGGATAGTTTTTTTTCCCCCCCCTTTTAAAATGTACTCAGAAACTTCAAATTGTAATCGTTAAGAACTTCTTTATAGAAGTAGCGAATAAGACTGATTAACGAAAATTTATTTTCAATTTAATTAATTTAGGCGGTTTGAAAGGTTAACATAGTTATTGAATAGAGATGCAATGTTATGTGAGATATTGGTTTTAATGCATTTTGAGTTTTTGTTGGCTGAAAATAATTGTATTACCTAATTCCTTTGGTCTCTCTCACCACTCCGTTGGGTGAGCATATATGTACAGTAAGGCGTTACTAGGAAAAATAAAATGATCGAATATGGGATATTTATTGAAGTATGATAAACTAATGTTGTTCCATTCTGGATGTACAAACTAAGCTTGTTTTCCTCTACAATGCGTTTTTCGAGACAGTGCACTTTCAGAGCAACAGCTCCATCTCCAGTGCCTGTTGACATAAACAAACTCAATGAATATCAAGCAATCAACATTATTTAAATAATTAAACAAATACTTAATTGTGTTTTTTTTTATTCTTTATGAATACTATCCAAAAGTTTCGCATTTTTGGAATTTTCTGCAATCAGTAAAGCACCCTTTTACTCATCAGATCTTAAAAATAAGCAACGTCTTATTGCAATTACAAAAACGAAATATTTTTTTCAACAGATATCTATTAGAATTGATAAATTGCAAATACGTTGTGGGATGACGCCATCAAGAAAGATTGGAAAATGCTTACCTGGTCTATATTATACTCGATAATGAACTTTTTCGTTCAGTACTAAAGATCATTTGTTAATATCTGAAATCGGTCCCCATGGAATAGGGAGGGGTAAGAGCCAGGGGCTGCGTTAACTAAGCAGATTTCCCACGTGCATCACGTATTTGAATTTATCTTAAAACCCAAAAGTTCAATGAAAGCTATGGTTGATATTTAGGCTTCAAATAAAGTGCTTAATAATATAGCAGGTTATTATTGATATGACATGAGTAGATGTGGGGGTTAACAGAAGGCCGAAAACTAAAAAATGCATAGATTGTTAATAGACGTACATAAAAAAAAATATATATATATATATATGACATTATATTTGCAATTATTCATCGGTATTAAACGGACCTCATTTCCAGTTTTTACATGAACGTTTAAATATCGAGTTTGGTAACGATCAGACAAAAATTGCGACCGACGAGTGTTAAAAGACAAATATATATTAAAACTTTGAACAGACTTCATTTTCCCTATCTTCTGGGTGCATTTGATGACATTTTTCGTGTCACAAGTACGACCTCAATAGCTGATTTAGCGTGAATTAAAGTTGTGATTTATATCTTTTCTTTATATAAGAATTTAACAATGTTATGAACATAGCTGTTAAATTTCCTATTCGGCTTTATTCACTTATTCAATCCATCCGTTGTTTTCAATTTATGACTCAAAAGTTTTGACGTCTAATTTTTCCTGAAAATTGGATACAAACGAAGTTATTTCTATTTTCTTTCAGCCTTCAAAGTGTCCTACTCTTGTGATTTTAAATTAGTACAGAATACTGCCGAAAATAATGTCTCGGTTATGCATACAGTATTTGTTTACAAACGGTTATTACAAAGGGAGAGAAATATGATATAACGTGAGATGCCAACATCTTCGAAATACACATACATGTAGGAAAATTAGTTAAATTTCTGAGCCCTAGCTTGATGGTAGTTGTATGTATTGAATTCGAATTGTATCTCTGTATGTTGAATCTTACCGAGGTCTACCAACGAACCGGGAATTCGCAGAATTCAAAATAATATACACCCCTTTGGGACAAAGGCTTTTAATTAATTTTAATCCATGTCTTCGTTATTATTATTTTCGTGGAAAAGAATATTAAATAAAGCCAGTGGCCACCCCAAACCATAATGCTAGTTTTCAATGCCATTTTGAAAAGAAGATAACAGTCTTAGTTACATAAATAAGTTACATTCCATATGTTACTAGACTTACAACTCAGACACACACACACACACACACACACACACATATATATATATATATATATATATATATATATATATATATATATATATACCCCAATACATAGTAGTTTTTTCTATTTTTCTGATAATTTTAAGGAAAAAACACATAAAATATTAATATTGAAGAAGACATAACATAGGGACATGTATGGCATAATACTGTATATTAATCATGTTATATTTTAATTTATATGCACACGGTTTTGTTGTTTTTTTTTTTTTTTTTTATTAAAATATTATTTTTTTTTTTTTTTTTTTAACTTAGATTCTACTATTTTTTATTTCTTATACGTAAGTTATCGTACATTTTATGCCGCTGTGAATAATTCGTAGGGGTTACCAGAAGGACGCCAACCATTTCTAGCCAGGGTTTTTATTTAGCGAGTTCGTCACTAAATAAATTCCTATTGAATTGAGAATCGAACCCACTACTCATGGTCCAGTAGTTCATCAATACTTTTACTCATTTGGCAAACCCGAGTCTATATTGTTTTTAATGTAGCACGTAAATAAATAATTTCTATTATTCAGGAGATATATTTTTTAATGTATTATTTAACACACACTTCATATTGTGTGAAATACAGGACTGTATTGCTGGTTAGCATGATTCAAGAATACGGCGTACAATGTATAAATAGTCTTTAAAATTTCCATATTGGTCTTTTCGTATATAATATTTCATTTACTGCTCAGGTTAGCCACATGAGTTAAAGTGTTGGGCTTAATTTCACATGGTAAACCTAGAGTGGTGAGTTCGATTCTCGCCTGGGAAATAAGAATTTAATCTTAAGGGGCTCAGGTTAGCCGTGTTAGTTAAGGCGTTGGTCTTAACGTCGCATGGTTAACCTAGATGGCGAGTTCAATTCCCCCTGGGCAATAAGAATTTATTTATTGACGAAATTAATAATAAAATCCTTAGTCCAACCCCGGCTAGAAATGGTGGTGGACCTGTTGATAACTCGTCACAATTAGTCATTGTAGCGAAAATTGGAAGTTAATAACTAATAACAATAGTAGTATTAGATTTGACTAAAATTACTGGAATCGTTCTCAAAGTTAATGCCTCTACATTTTTTTTGTATATATTTACCATGTATTTTATCATATTGCTGATACATATAAATATTTTTTCCAAATTCATTCATTCGAAGATACTTCCAGTAATAATTTGTGACCTGTCTGATGAAAGATTGATGCAATGCCGATGTTGGTGTGCATTTTGACTAATCTTCAATGGTTTTTTTTAGCAGATTTCCCTTAATCAGCTATTGAGGTCGTACTCATGATGCAATTTTCGAAATTTTTCTTCAAATGTCCATCAATCCTACCTAGTAGATGACGAAATGAGGTCCTTAACTGTATATATATATATATATATATATATATATATATATGTCTGTTATCCATTTTTGTTTGATCATTACCAAACTATACATTTAGTCGTTTTAAGCAAAAAGAAAGATCAAGTACGTTAAGGGCTGAAATCGAACCAGATGGAGAGGGGGTTTAAAAGGGGGAGAAATTTGAAAATCCCCGCTATTATAAGTCGGGTCTATAGAATGAACCTTATTGCAAATTAAATGTCAAATGAATATTGTTATATGCATTTATTCTCTATCTTGAATATTAACTGAGATATTTGCATTTTTCAGTTTCTAGCCTTTTGTAAACCCACACTTCTACTCCTGTTACATAAACAATATTCTGTTATATAATAAATCACATTATTTAAAGCTTAAATACGAAATACAGTTTTCCAGAGACCATTATTATACGAGATAGATGCGAATATGTTCTTGTGAGCCCCCCCCCCCGTAATAAATTCTTAGACTACTAAAATTTGATTGATTGAGATAAAAATTATTCTGATTCATTATAAATTACAGTATTAGATATAGTACATAGTTTTCAATAAAATGAATATTTTATATGCTGATATGATTTAGTTATTGTTTTACTTTCCGCTCAGCTGTTGGCAGACCTGTTTGTTTACATTTGAGACGCTTTCCGCCGGCAGGGGAAAGATTTCTTATTACAGTTTGTATTTATTCATGGTTGTGTATTGTTAGCAGTATGTAGGTTTATCTATTATTAATCTTCACGAGGAAAATCTGCTTAGCTTACGCAGTCCCTACAGATGGTAATCAATGGCGCTGACCTAGCACCTAGAGATTACCATCTGTTTCCAAAGATGAAGACATTTTTGGGTGGAAAACAGTTTGGAAATGACGATGAACTTAAAGAAGCAGTGATAACATGGCTTAAATCGTTCGCGGCTGAAGAGTATAACGTCGGAATAGAAAAACGAGTCCCACGTTACAACAAGTGTCTCGAAATAACGGGGATTACGTAGAATAGTAGCATAAGGTACTGTGGCATTGTAAAGAAAGTTTGGTGTTGATGTCTGCTGTTTGTATTTAACCATGCTAAAACGTTCTATACTTTCAGGATGACCTACGTATGTTTTATATTCATTATTCATGACTTTACGGATATTCGAAATTATTTATATTTTGTCACATATATTATTTAACATGAAATGTTAATAATGAAAATTAATAAAATTGTTTATTAGAACTCCGTAATCTTCAATGATACTAACCCGCAATACAGATGTGTGTTCTGGTGTCAATGAAGGGGCTCTTTTAAAATATTGATTGAATATTTAAATATTTCACAAGAAATTAAATATCATAAGGGAATTTTGTGTTTTTGTATTTATACAAGCCCCTATTGATGGCGGTTTTCGCCATAAGATCATTATATTTACGTGTAGCATATTAACGTAAGGTATTAATGAAAATGTTTATTTATTTCCATTTTTCTCAACAACACCAATTCAACTATTAACCCTCCGTCGGGCGCGTGATCTCTCAGATACACAGTTTCTAGAAAAATATTTGCCACACCTCCTAGCAGAGAGTGGTGGTGTAGTGCTCCGAGTTATGTTCTTTATAGGTCTCCCCCTCAAGGTATGTTGTGTCACCGTGTTTAACGGAGTCGTGTGTTTCACCTGACAATCAGTTTTATCTCCTAGATACCACGCACCCGATCTCCTAAGCTTTTTTGAAATCTGTATTTCATAAATATGTACATCAATTAAGTTTCTCTTTAGCAAATGGACTAATATAAACCTATTATTCTATTATTATGCTCAAACTTGAGCTTTCAGAAGAACTTGTACACGGATATATTGTACGACGCAGTGACAACAGTAGATGTTTACCAACCGAACTAAGGACGAAACTTGAAGACTACAGAGACTCATAAGACAATACATTGAATTTAAGTACAGAACAGCATAAAAAAAGTCCCTCCACTTCAACGAACAAAAGAAAATGATGTGAAGCAAGCAAAACTGAAAATAAATGTAGGTGTACTAATTACTGTTGTGAGATTTGCAAAAACAAAATTTGTTAACAACATAGTTCCATGCTTTGTCCTAATTGTAATGCAGCTCTACAAAAGAAATAACAATTAAACTGGTATTTTTAAAATGTTTTGATGATTTTCAATAAGTCTTATCTAAAAGTGATTTCGTGCTACTTATTTTTGATTGGTTATATTTAGATAATTTTTTTATATTGTTCGCAAACTGAAATGAATTATGAATAATTAAGGCATGTGCATTTAAACAATTTCTTTTGATATTTGTGTTTTTTAATTATATTTTAAAAATGATCGTCCACGGTTTTTTTTATATTATAATACTTGTCAATTTTAAAAATTATTTACTTCTTTCAAACAAATACTTCCTCTGTTATGGTTTCTAATCACACACTGAACATTTTAGGGCAAAATATATATTAAAAAACTGTATTTCCGTAAAAACGGTTGAGGATGATCTCTGAGATACCCGAAGACGGAATATTCTTGACGCGCCCGACCGAGGGTTAAAGTGTTCGTCAAGTAACTGTTATAGCAATATCGTTGAATTACGAAACATACTATATTATAAACCATCAAACATTAAATATTATTTTAGCATTAAATGTAAAACAAATGATCTTCAAACAAACTACCTAGAATTGCTCATGTTTATGACACACTCTTTGAAAGGTGTCATTAATTTTGAATTGTCAAAGGGAATATATATTACGAACAATATTCAGCTAAAATATACAAGATGTTTGGAAATATGAACGAATGACATCTACAAATAATGCACAAAGATGAAACAAACAGACACAGAATTGCCATGCAGTTAGGGCTGTAAATCAAGAGTGATGGTCTTTCTGCCCATTCCCAACAGACATATTTGTCAAGAGCAGAAACGCCTGGACGGGAATAAGAGAGGTAGAATTTACTACAAAGCCCCCAACTCGATGTGGGATATGTCAGAGCAAGATATGTTACATTAGTTATTTGGGTTGTGAAACGATAGCCTTTATATCATACATATATGTGTATATATATAAACACATATCTATAGATAAATTTATACATTCGTATTTGTCATACAAATGTTAGTAATACAAATAACAAGCCTTAAAAAAATATATCTTAAATAGTAGTACGAAAACGGTTTTAATAAGATGATATTCTCCGACAGGCTAAAAATTTTGTATTGTCCGTGAAATGAAATGTAATAGAGGCTAAAATTGTAGTACTGTCTCATTATAATTGTCTAAAATACCTTCCATAAAGTTGGAATAAATCCTGAGAAGAAAAACAATTTATTAAAGAATTAAGCTTAATAATAAATTACAAGACATTAGAAAAATAAAATTAAAGTTAATGAAATAATAGTTTAATTAAAATAGAAGTAATTAGTTTTCGACAAAAATTAAGCAAAAAAAAATATAATAAGTTTATAAAATAAAAAAGTCCGTCACGCAGGGGCAGCGTAAACTAAGCAGATTTCCCACGTGAAGTAATACAATAGAGAAATTTCACGAGAGCCACCGAGCCGGTGAAGGAAACGGCCGAACTAGCTTTTGGCGGGAAAGTAACTCTCGTTAGGCGCCTGATTTAATAAAAATGCAAATATCTCGGTTAATATTCAAGATAGATAAAAAATGTATATGACAATATATATAGTAAATTTAATTTGCAATAAGATTGATGCTGTACAATTTTTTGGTCCGACGTATAGTAACGGAGATATTTCGAATTTTCGAAAATCCTCCCCTCTAAACCCCCCCCTCCCACTGGTCCGATTTCAGCCGTTAACGAACTTGATCTTTCTTTTTACATAAAACGACTAAATATCGAGTTTGGTAACGATCAAACAAAAATTGCGACAGCTAGAGCGGTAACTGACGAATATATATATATATATATATATATATATATATATATATATATATATATACAGTTTTGAACGGACATCATTTTCGTCATCTCCTGGGTAGGATCGATGGACATTTGAAGAAAAGTTTCGAAAATTCCGTCATGAGTACAACCTCAATAGCTGATTTCCCTTAAGGGAAATCTGTTAAAAGATAACTAAAAAAAAACAATGTTTCAAAATATGTATATGTATGTGTATATATATACACACAAACACACACACACACACACACACACACACATATATATATATATATATATATAAATATATATATATATATATATATATATATATATATATATATATCAGCTATTGAGGTTGTGCTCATGACGCGATTTTCGAAATTATTCTTAAAATGTCCATGGATCCTACTACCTCGATCGAGAATGAGGTCCGTTCAAAAGTGTTTATATAAATATTTGTCTGTTACCGCTTTAGCGGCCGCAATAATTGTTTAATCGTTACCAAACTCGATATTTAGTTGTTTTATGTAAAAAGAAAAATCAAGTTCGTAAACGGCTGAAATCGGACAAGAGAGAGAGAGGGGGATTTATAGGACAGGAATTTCGAAAATTCGAAATATGTCTGTTACTATACATCGGATTGAAAAATTTTATTGAAATAATCTTAAAGGTAATTATATTTACTGTAAATATTGTTCTATTTATATTTTCCCTATAATGAGTATCAACCGAAATATTTGGATTTTATAGTTTTTTGCTTTCAGTAAAGCTCCACTCCTACTAGTCATAATAATAGTAAGCTGTTATATGATGAACATTAACTGTATAACTTCATTACAAGGTTAAATACCAAATACTATTTTCAAGAAAGCTATATTCTACGAGATTCAAACAAATACGTTACGGTTGTGTTGAACGTCCCCCTTCCTTTGTTCTTGGATTACTAAAATATGAGTGACTAGAAGTTATTCTGATTCATTTATAATTACTCCACTAGCTATATTAAATAGTTTTCAATAAAATTAATATGTGATATTCAGATATATTTCATTAGTTGTTCATCTTTCCTGTCTAGAATAATTCTATCTATTCAGCTCTGCGAACTTGGCTGCCCTGTTTGTTTGTAATTCAGACGCTTTCCGTTGTAAATATCATTAACTTGTAAATTGACTGAATGATTTCTTATTACTGTTAGTTTTATTCTCTGAACATTCACGGTGCTGTTACCAGTATGCAGATTTATCTGTTGTAAACCTTCCCTTGGGAAATCTGCTTAGTTTACGTAGCGGGACGGGCATTTTGAAACGGCATAAGCCAGTTTGAATATATATAAATTCTGATCAAAATTGTTATTTTAATTAAAGTAAACGGAACAAAATATATTCATTTTCTTGGTTTGTTTTCTGCCACAAAAGTATAAAATTCTACGGAGATTATGGAAGGCCTTGTTTAGAATACTTTCCATTTGGTAAATTCAATTTTTAATTTTTAGCTTAAGTTTTAAGGCCTTAAAAATTCTACAATAATATATTACTTGGAATTGTAAACACACACACACACACACACACACACACACACACACACACCTGTTCGCAAACTCTCAACTTCTTCCCTATATATAATATTGAACATCGGCATTCAATTTATTTTACTATTAAGTTTTAATAAAATTGTAGCTTATTCATTTATAGTGATAATAAGAAATATTGTAACTTATTAAATATAATATTATGAATATTTTATATTCATTGTGTAGTTTGTGAGATAAAAATTCGAAATGAGAACACGTTTGGAATAAGTTAAGGGTGTCTTTTTATGGAAGCGAAACGTGACACATAAAAGAAAAATATTTAAAATATTCAAAAGTACATTTGAAAGAGAGCGTAGAGGAAATTCGGATGAATGAATATTTTCTTCAACAGCTCTTATCATGACGAGTCGTTGTAAAGAGAAGTTTAGAGTAAATGAGGAAAAATAAGTGCGTTTGAAGGATTTAAAAAATTTTATTTTTTCATTTATTTTCATCGTCATCCTTATCTTTTGGTTAATATTATAATGCTTCTTGATAATGAGGAGTATTGATTGATTGCATTTATAATTCATTTCTAGAAAAAAAGAGAGTAACGTTATACTAACCTGGGATTCGTTTTTAAATGATTACCCTTAAGCAAAATCATCTATTGAGGTTGTACTCATGACATAATTTCCTCAAATGCCCATCGATTCTAGCCCGTAGATGAAGAAAATAAGTTCTGTTAAAAATTATATATATATATTTGTATGTTACCAATCTAGTGGAAAACAATTTTATTAACGGTTAACAAACTCGATATATATAATAAGCATTTAATGTAAAACTATAAATCAATTATTACGTTAATGGCTGAAATCGTACTAGGGGAAGAGAGGGGGTCAGTGGGGAGGAATTTTTGAAAATTCGAAATATCTTCGTTATTATGTCGCATCGAAAAATGACATAGATCCCACCTTACTACAAATATTATTGTGTATAAATGTAGTAATATAAATATTTGCTCAATCATGAATAATAACCAAGATATGTGCATTTATTAGTTTTAAACCTTTAGTAAACCCCCATTCCGAGTAATGCCATATTAACAATAAGCCGTTATATCGAGAAATAAATTATTCTAAGTGTAAATAATAAATACTCTTTTAACTGAATTTATACTGTGTGAGATAAATGCAAATACGTACTGTGATAACGTCATCATTTAAGATTTCGTTCTTATCTGATAAATAATTATTTGATGTATACCACACTCAATATTTAAACGTTTCAACACCAAAGATCATATTTGTTATTGGTTACGCTCGAATCGGGCGTGGAATAGAAGGGATGATTCGAAAATTAAGGATATCTCTGTTATTATGAGTCGGATCGAAAAATGTCATAGAACTAGACTCGTTAAACTTCAAATGGTCTACAATTTCTGTTCCATGCATTGTTCCGTAACTCAAGGATTCAGGGAGTTATCCGCACTTTCTGGCTTTCTGACTGTAGCACCCCCCGCCCCTTCTACTTATCAGTTCTTGACATATAAAAGAGAATACGTGGTGATATGAGATCACAAGAGTTATACCATCAAGTGCGAAATCTGCTAGTTTTTGCAGCCCCTGTGTTACGGACTTTTATCAGATTCGGCTACTATAATTTCTAGGCTTAGTGTGTGTTGTCGAATTTAATCTGGAGTAACTGAAGTTTGAATTATTATCTTCATTGTGCGGTAATCCTAGAATCTCGATTTTTATTTTTTGTTTATTATAGCTTTATGTACAACCTATAAAGTGAGAAGCTTTTATAGGTCATTTAATTGACTATTTATAGCCTTTTAGGTTATAGATAAAGGTATAAACGTGGCAGAAACTCAATACTTTTAACTGATAGAATTTAACTATTATTCAAAAGCCATAATGATAAGATCCTGATAATCAATTTAACGCTATGCCGTCATAACCGTATATCAATGATGCCCCATTAGGGTGAAAATGGTGCCCCAAGGAATTTTCACACCCAGATGATGATAGCAGAACATGATAGATAATTTAAATACAAATAAATGTTGCAGTATTTTACCTCACGCAGAGACCATTGTACTTCAAACTGGAAAATCTACAGTAGAGTACCAACCCAAAAAAAAATATTTTGTCAGAAAGTAAACAATTCTTTTAATAATTTAGCCATCAGACTTTAAAAGTAAAATGTAATGGAAAAAGGTTCAAAGACTTTTCCAAAGACGATTACTTTATTGGGAAAGCGCCTTATGATTAGAGTCTTCTTAAATTTTCACTCTAATAAAAGTAAAATTCTGAAAAAGTCAATTTTGATAAGCTGATTTTAAAATAAAAGGTTGGAAGGTGTAAAAATGACAGATTTCTTCGAAGTTTACATTTTTTTTCTAACAACTTTAAAAAAGGAACTATTAAAAGGAAAATGTTTGTTCCGAAACTTAAGATCTTCTAGTGGTAGGATAAGAATATTTTTTTTAATTCTATAAACAAAATTTGAAATAAAATGTCAACGTTTCTGAGAGTTATGACCAGCTTGTTATTGAATTAAATCAGGAGTTTCATAAATATATGAAAGAGATAACCTTGAATGCTTTCGTTAAACATTTGGAATAAATTGTTACGGCTCTATAAGAAGACAGTAATAGTTCGATGAGATAAACAAACAATAAATATAATTTAGGTTTAAGACGAAACAGAGGAGCATGGAGAATAGGAAACATAGATGTAGCCGTTAGTTAAGTTGCCTTTGTGTAGTAGAATTTCTCCTGATGAGGCGCCAAACTAGTAGAATAATAAAAATCATTTTTAATAACCATTTGAATTAGTAGATTTCTCCTAAGGAAAATATGTACTTACTGCAAGAATGAAGTTCATACATTGCCATAGTTTTAAGAAAAATGGCGGAAATAACATTATTTAAATTAAATAAACAGTATGTATTAAAGAACATAAACAACATTTATTTCACATTTTGCTACAAACATGGAATGCAAAGTACAACTTCTTTCTTTACTGACATTAGTAAATAATGAAACTTTTTAAGGTTATACTACAAAAATCTCTAGACAAATGAATCCAGAGTGGGTTACACCAATTTTGCTCTCAATTAATTTCAAAATAGTTGTCTACAAGTTACACCACTAATGTTTTATTCCTGAATGGCACCTGAAATAAGTACAAAAATGATAGGCTATAAAAACAATATAATGAAGTAACAAAAAACATAAAGAAATGGGTATTTGTGGGTTACACCGTTTCTGCACCAAACCCCTCATATATATATATATATATATATATATATATATATATATATATATATATATATATATATTTATAATTTGAGTAGAGCCAATTTTATTGAAAATGTTATGTTTAATAAATGCTGTTATGCACGTTTTTTCATTATCTTGATTCTTAAACGAGATATTTGCGGTTTTTAGTTTTCGGCCTTCAGGAAAACCCCACTTCTACTTATGTCATATAAGCTGTTATTTTATGAAGCACTTTATTTGAAGACTAATTACCAAATTTTATTTTCTTTGACTATTTACGTTTTTTTAGATAAATGCAAATACGTGATGAATGTAGGAAATCTGCTTAGTTATCGCGGCACCTGCGTGACGGACCTTCCATTCTTTTGTTCACCTTCCGCCTTAGATTAGTTAAGTATTTTTTTTTGCTAGCGGCACTACTTACTGCAAATGCAAAGGCCGGTAAGTTTTTGGGTCCCATTATAATTTGGTAATGAAGGAGTGATATTCATGAAGAGATGGAAAGGGGCGGGTGAGAGTGGCCGGCACCGTGACAGTGAATACATTAACAGTGATTCGGCTATGTAACTGTGATATGGTAATACTCGGCCCATCAACCAGTGGGCTTAGGCACTTACAGTCCTGGCCAGCTCTGGTTCTTCTCATTAATTCATAACCGACTTCCTTTCTTTCTTTTTCATCCCCTACACCTCTAGTCCGGCTGAGGGATTATTCCACCACGTTGGTATGGATATGGAGTGTGGTCTGGATTAGACGACCGAGCGAGAGGGCCAGAGTGTACCTGTGAAATGGTATGTTAACAAAAATCACAATGTGCGTTTCGATTATTAATACTGTTGCGAAAATTAAATACATGAAGGATTAGCAGAGAGAGTCGCGTAATTGGGAAGTGCGATGTAGATCACAGAAGCCGACAGAGGGTCTAGATCCTACTAGTCCCTTCTAGTCCAGATGTCGAAGGGCCCAGCCAATTCCTCCCCTTTGATGTATGCCGATGACCAAAAAAAAGAACCGGCCAGCCGCGAGCGAGTCACTTTTTCTTCTCAAGTGCTCATATGTGCATTCGGTGCTACAGTGCAGTGCGGTAAAGTGTTTTTATAAGAAGAACAGTGTTGTGCCGTGACTGTAAATAACAGTTTAGTGCCGTGTTTAAGGCAGTGCAGTGCCGCGAATTAAAGGACAGTGCAGTGCCGTCTTTTGGTGTACTTCAGTGACCGTGAGTGAATTATTGGACTGTGTAATCTGAAGAACAGTGACGCTATCAGTGTATACTGTGAGTAGTAATTAAGAATAATTACTAAGTGTATTGTGCATTGTGAAATAAATTGTGCAGTGATAAAAACTGTGAAACTTGTGAGTATTTAATTTTGCAATCCAAAAAAACCCTTACTAACAACGTTTATTACTGGTTTAGTAATAAAACGTAACAATACATATAAGTTTGGTTTTAGCTTATTTCCCTTGGGGGAAATCAGCCATTGAGGTTCTATTCATAATAGAATTTTTGAAAGATCCTTCTAATGCCGGTCGATCCTTCCCAGGAGATAAGGAAATTGAAGTCCTTTGAAAAATTATATATATGTATATATATATATATATATATGTATATATATATATATATATATATATATATATATATATATATAATTTTGAACAGACCACATTTTTGTCAGGTAAGAAATTTTTCGAAAATCGCGGGGAATCTGCTAAAAAGCCATATTTATTCATATGCAATAGAATTTATTTTTCTTATATAGAGAAAGATGCAATTGTTAGAGAAGCCTAGAAAGAATATTTTTCTTTATTACATGGAGAACAATGCCGTAATGCGTGGGAGTTCTACGTTGATTTAAGGGAAGAGATAAATGTCTATACAGGAAGAAGCACTTAAATCTAAAGAAAAATGGGGCCAACAGCTGTTAAAGAGGAAACACCTCGAATATGAATGGGCCACTTCGATCAGATGTTGAATTGTGAAATCCAAAGAGCATCAAGATTCGTGTCAAGCTATATTCTAGATTACCCGTTCCAATAGTCTTCAATTCCATAATTTGGATGTTAATGAATTAGAATAATAACTGTGATAAAAAATTAGTAATTAGAATTTAATTTAATTTTTGTATCTTATTTTGAATAAAAAGTATAATAATTTTTCGTGTGTGTGTGTATATATATATATATATATATATATATATTGATCGTTACCAAATTGATATTGACCATTGATATTTAATCGTTGTATGTAAAAAGAAAAATCAAGATCTTTAATGGCTAAAATCGGACCATGGGGAGGATTTTGCAAATTCAAAATATTTCCGTTACCATACGTCGGATCAAAAAATTGTATAGAACCAACCTCCTTGAAAATTAAATGTACTATAAATATTGTTATATACGTTTATTCTCTATCTTGAATATTAACCGGGATATTTGCATTTTTCAGTTGTAAGCATTCAGCAAACCCCCACTTCTATTTATGTTACTTATGATGATTTGTAATAAACCGCATTTTTCGAAACTTAAATACTATACATTGTTTTCAAGAGATCTTTATTATTCGAGATAAATACAAATATGTTATGGGATCCCCCCCCCTTCTTTAGTTCTTGGACTACTAAAATTTGATTGATTGAGATAAAAATTATTCTTATCCATTACAAATTTTAGTACTAGATATAGTATATAGTTTTCAATCAAATTAATATGTTATATTCTGATATATTTCAGTAATGTTTCAGTTTTTTTTCCTATTGGAGGTTAGCATAGCTGTTTTTTTTACGTTTCAGATGGATCCCGTCTGGAGGTTTCTTATTATCGTTTGTATTTATTCACTTACTATTCGCGGTTGTGTTGTGTTGCCAAACCACCAAAATGTAGATTTATCTATTGTTAAATATCACGAGGGAAATCTGCTTAGTTTACGCAGCCCCTGCGTGACTGAATTTTTAGAATTGAAATTGCAATCATGTCCGATGGAGACTAGTTTATGACTAAGTCGTTCATGAATAAAGTTAGTCCTTTCATAGTGCCTTCTATATCTATAGTTACCATACATTATTTTGAAGGTTCTCTATTGGATTGGGAACCTCGTTGGAGAGCGGATCAGTCACGAACGTAAACCTTAGCGGTTGGATTTAGTGGTTGGCCACCGCCTACTGACCATTGTCTTCCAATTAGCTTGTGGGATGACAATCACGTTCACTCTCTGACCCTGACATTTCGATATGTTTACAACTATTAATAATTCGATATGTTATATCGATATTAGTGGTTTCCAATTCAATCTATTCCTTATTTATTGCAATATATCATGTTCTATTATAAACGAGCTTATATTAGTTGGGGGCTATATTGCTCAAACGGTGATCATATAGTTGTTATCATCATTACATAGCTGTAGGGTTATAACATCTACGTATTTCACCTTAACACAGATAAGTTCATTTTCATAAGAAAAAAAAATCAGTCACGCAAGGGCTGCGTATGGAACAGCGCGAGAACTGAGAATGGACTACATGTAACAAATCTTACAGCTTACATCAATACATACCAAATATAACTCACAACAACTAAAAACACAATTAAGAGTCACCATCACAAATGCACACAATTTCTAACGGATCATGGACAAACAGGACATTATTTAACAAGATTTAAAATTCAAGACAATGAAAAATGTACTTAGGACTCACAGACAACACAAACATTTTTACATATACTCTATGACTGTTCAATATTTAATCAAAATAGAACAAATTTAATAATGAACATAATTTCAAAAGGACGTAATTGGCCAGAACCACCTCATATTATATTTAATAAATATAATAAAGAACTTATAAAGTTTATCAAGTGTATATGGATGTAGCAAAAATACATTAGAATGTATAGTTGGTTGTGAGGAATGGGAATTATAATTCAATATATTTACCTTGTACTGTACTTTATTATGGATTTGTGAAAATGAAACTCAGTGTTTACGGTGCCATTTGTCAGAGGCATTGTAGTTCCCTGGAATATAAAGTAAGCTAAGGCTATCTTTCAGCAGCTGGGAACTGCGGGAATGGTCAACATTGGTAATATGTTTGGTTCAGGTTATTTTGTAATTATTTTATTTATTAACATTCTTCTTTTGCTGTTAAGATGGTTCATTCGTAATCAAGTTACTTATTAAATTAACTTTGAAAAGCAAAAGAATAAATTTTAGACCAGTAATGGAAAACTCATTAATGCCAAGGAACTTTAATGAAGGTCTTTCATAAAATTATAGGAAGTAGGTTGCAACCAAAACTAATAGGTATACACTCAAGAAATACGTGATTTGAATTTTTGCAGCAGGAATATGATTTGTATTGTAAGTAGGTCACCTCATGACCTAAGAGCATTACCGAAGTTCTTGTCATGCGGAAGTCTATTTGTATATTGTAATACTTGTATTCGATTTTTGTTCCAGCTATTGAGGTTGTAGGGTAGAGTAGGGTAAAACTGGGTAGTCTGGAGCAAAGCGGGTACCTCTTCTTAGCCATTGTGTGTACTGCAGTCAGGCTGATAACGGAGCAACTACAATCCACCTGTGAAGAAGAAGCAGCGGCCATTACGCCAAATCGTTAGTCATGCTTGTTTTGTGTCAGTTACAATAAATCAATTTTCGTGGAACCTGCTTATGATTTTGGTGCGAAGGGTTTTTGATAGTACTGCGCTCCTATTCCAATTAGAATACAGTCCATGTAGTTCTCTTAGTACATGTTTTAATTACCTTTATTTTAGCACTAAGTAATTGTCTTCAGCGTTTGATATGCCCGAATGAGGCAGTGTTTTATTTAAATTTTACGCGTGGGGTAAAACCGGGTAGCAGCTATGCCACGATTATCGAAACATGATAAGTATAATTTTACCTAATTTTGTTGAATTATTTCACTGTAAAAGCATATATAATGACAAAATTATTATAAATGCAACTATGAATTTACTTTTTGAAATATATAATTGTTTTGAAGTAGCTAAAAAGATTAATGTTGTTATTCGTTTATATTTTTACTTTATTTTTTTGTATTGTTCCCAAAAGGGGAGATTATTTTAATGCATCAAACAACACTTTTTATTAACAAAAAAACATTAATTTGATTAAAAATCTTTACATTTTTATTTTCCCATAAGAAAAATATATCTACCCGGTTTTACCATACTAGTGGGGTAAAACCGGACAAAATGACTTGAAAAAAAAGTAGGGTAAAACTTCTTTAAAAAATTAGATTTTGTTTTTGAATCTGTAGTTACGTTAACAGATAAGTAGACTTTATTTCAACAGAACTTTACTTATTTGTGGTAAACATTGTGGTTCCTGGAAGCCTTCAAACCTTAGCTACCTGGTTCTACTAGTACCCCACTTTGCCCTACTTCTGACGCTACTTTAGAAAAATGTCATGGAATGTCCATCGACCCTAATAAATGGTGAAAAGGAGACCCATTCAAAATTGTATATATATATATATATATATATATATATATATATATATATCTAATTAGGAGTAGATGGCCCGCTTCTTAACCGTTTCCCATGAATGACCTTTGTCCCCATTTGGGAACATAAATTTCAGAACTTTTTAACAATATTTCAGCTTTACCAAATGCTTTATCAATTTAATTACAATAAAATAAAACATTAAATTGTATGAAAATATTTTTTGTTTTCAAAAAGAGTGACCGAAATCGACTCCACAAATTTTTGAATTTGTAGTTTTTTGCAGCAATCGGTCAATTTTTCTCATTTTCCCGTTAAGTCTTTAAAAACTACGATTATGAATCCATTAATTTTTATATATTATTAGGAATGTATCACAAACAATTGAAAACTAAATTTATCACAATAAGTTGATTTCGTAAATTGTTATCGGTTGTCAAACAGTGATGTTCACAAATGGGAACAATGGCCTGTCAGCTTGTAGGTACGCATCTGAGCGGGGGAAGCACTTAGTCGTCCCTTTTCCCATGTTTCCTATCTTCTACCGTATTTCTAATGCGTTTTCATTTTTAGTTGAGTTTCAACTCTAACCTTGAACCAGATAGAAGTACGCGTGGTGTTAAAATATTGTTCCCTAGTTTTTTTGTTGTTGTTTGATTTTCTTTTATAAAATCTTTCCAATATTTTCAAAAAAATGGAAAAAGTGTTCCGAACGGTAGAGCAAGCAGTGGAATATTTACATTATTTAGACCAAATTGATAATTTGGCTGATAATGCTGTTGATGAAATCTGCCAATTACCCCCAGACGAAAATGATCGAGTAACGGATGAGGAAGATATTGACGAAGACAAATTGGAACCAGTCATTCCAAACGATCTTTGTGGTGAGGTATGTCTAATTGTAAACCAGACTAATTCAAGAACAGATGATGGGAGAGTTGGTGACGCAGAGAAAATTTCTGACCCTTGCCCTTCTGCGAAAAAGAATAAAAACACTACTCGACCTAAAAAAGTTCCAAAGAAAAATAAATTTGTAACTCCTAAATGGGTTCAAAACAGTGATATTCACTCCATTCCTAATGAGCCTGTTGAAAATGTAAATGACAAATTCCCGTATCTTGCTAATTCAGAGCCAATCGATTTATTTTTTGAATACATATCAAAAGAATATATGCAACATCTAGCTAAAACGACAATTCTTTATGCTGCACAGCATGGAGCTGAAATTCAGGTTGATTAGGAAGAAATCGCCCAATTCTTCGGGTTATTACTTAGTGGTTATCACCATCTCCCTGAGGAGAATTTGTACTGGTCTTCCGCCGATGATACCAATATATATCACTTGTTCCTTCGGTGAAGTCAAGGACAAAGTTCAAGGAACTAAAACGATATTTTCATATTGTTGATAACAGTAAATTAAAAACATAAGAAAAGTTAGGAAAAATCCAGCCCATATATTACCAAATGAATCAACAATTGACAATTTGTAAAAAAAAATAAAACGTTTTCTTTCTTTTTGACTTTCCTTGCCCTACCTTATTGATTGGACCCCTCAACAAGCCATTGTTCCCAATTGGGAACATTTAAAAAAAAATGTAAAAAAGCGATTTTTTTTGTAATTTATTGATCATTACAAAAAAAATCGCTTTTTTTATAAACATTTAAATATAAAAATAAGAAAGGGAATACTAAGAAAAACATTTTAAAAATTCAATGGGAACCGAGTTTGGCCTTTAAAGGGTTAACTTGCTTAAAAATACCGTAATTCTGGGTCAATGAATGAATACTCCTTTTTTTCCTTAAAACTTCTGATTTATTTAATTCCACAGCTCTAAGGCGCTTTATAAAAGGGTTCTTTTTATTTCTTTACATAAAACGTCTTTATACATATATTCATCCCCTACTTTTGGCCAAATATTTTTTTGTAACTGCAGCTAACCCTTTTCTTAAATTGATTAAAAATAAAGCGAGGAATGTTTATTCGTTGGGCCAGTTTGGCTGTATTTTCAAATAATTTAAGTAGTGGGTCATCTAAATGTACTACGACAGGAAATAAAAAGCAACCCTTGATCAAGAGCTTGAAACGCGATGTGGAATTATATAACAGGCGTTTTAAGCAAGAAATAGGGATATATATATATATATATATATATTATATTGCGATGAGGTCATCATTTAAGATTTTACGTTCTTAAGTAGAAAATGTTTATTTGTTCTACATCATATTCGATATTTAACTGTTTCATTCAACACTAAAGATCATATTAGTTCATGGTTAAAATCGGACCCGTAATATTGGAAGGTTGAGAGGGGAATTTGTAAATCCAAAATATCACTGTAATTTTACATATAAATAGAAAATATGTTGTCACATGAAGTCTGTTCTACCAGCAAGTGGAAATTCTGCTTAGTTTACATAGCTCCTGCGGATTGGACTTATAAAATTTTAATGATCATGCCAATCATAATATTTCGCTAATTCTTGGTTTTTATCCTTACCTACCAGTAGAAGCCGCAGTTTAAAGAAGGTAAAACTAAAGATTCCGAATATCTCTGTAATTATATTTCGGACCCAAAAGTGTTATATAAAAAATAGTTTTGCAATTTTAATGCGCTACAGTAGTTGGACTAATAGTTTTACAGTAGCTTAAATATTAAATGATTTATTTGTATTTGATAGTTTTTAATCTTCTGTTAACCGCAATACAAGTAATATCTAATGTTCAGTATAAATAAAAATACCTGTTTAAATAAGGTACTTATAAAGGGAGATATTGGGAATTGAGTGTGGGATCATCAGCATGAGACAACCACATGTGGGAAATCTGCTTAATTTAAGCAGGACCTACGTGAATGATTTTTCTTCTATAATGCAATTAAATTCTATTAATGTAATATCCTTACAAATGTTTATATAGGCTTTATTTTTGATATTTCAATGTTTATAATTAGATTCTCATTTAAAATATTTCGGCATTGGTTCCCCTTATTATACATTTTACTGTAATTGAGTGCTACATCAGAATTAATTGAATATGTTGAAAGTTTTTGTTCAGGTGAAATATCTACCCTGACATAAAAAAATCCTCTGAAGAAGCATAAAAATTCTGCCTCGTGCTCTTTTAAATAAACTTCTATTTTACTTTCAAGTATGGAATCGTAGTTCAAGAAGTACTTTAAGAAGTTAGCTTCTGGAGATTTCCTACTGCTTAAGTTGGCCATTCTGTTCCGAACAATTCAGCATGATTTTTTGTTGATGTAGGAGACAACGTTACTACGAGGCTCTAGGAAACTTCTTTCATGTATAAATTAAAAGCTGGGATAGAACTTATCAAACTTCCAGTACAATAGAATTGACTAAACACTGTATTGACAAGAATGTCTTATATTGTAAATTATGAAATAATTACACACACACACACACACACACACACACACACACACACACACACACACACACACACACACACACATATATATATATATATATATATATATATATATATATTTGTATAGAATTACGTACGTCTTTATATTGTACGATACAAGTTGAAATGTCAACATGTAAAACCTCTCATAATGGTACAAAAGTTACAATTGTATGCAACCTCTGGTTTAATAACAAGTAGCTACCTTCAACAAATTTTATTTTAGCAGATTTCCCTTGAGTTAAATCTATTGAGGTCGTACTCATGAATTCGAAATTTTTCTTCGAATGTCCATCGATCCTACCTAGTAGATGACGAAAATGAGGTCCGTTCAAAACTGTATATATATATATATATATATATATATATATATATATATATATATATATATATATTTGTCTATTACCGCTCTAGCGGTCGCAATTTTGTTTGACAGTTACCAAACTCGATATTTAGTCATTTTATGTAAAAAGAAAGATCAAGTTCGTTAATGGCTGAAATCGGACCAGTGAGAGAGGGAGGGTTTAGAGAGGATTTTCGAAAATTCGAAATATTTCCGTTACAATACGTCGGATCGAAAAATGGTATAGAATCAATCTTATTGCAAATTAAATTTACTATAAATAGTGTTATGTACATTTTTGTCTATCTTGAATATTAACCGAGATATTTGCATTTTTATGAAATCGGGGCGGATAACAGATGAGAGTGTTTCCCGCCAAAAGCTAGGTCGGCCGTTTTCTTTACTGTTCGGCTCTCGTGAAATTTCTCTATTGTAAAACTTCACGTGGGAAATCTGCTTAGTTTACGCTGCCCCTGCGTGACGGACTTTCATGAGCTTAGAGCTGTTAATTCTCTGTGATGCACGTTTACTGAGATTGGAGTATTATTTAGATTTGTAAAATTGGCAATTAATTTACTAAAAAAAAATGATTTTTGTTATTTATTTTTGTTTTACTTAATTAATGCACATTATGGATACTATATTATGTTGGGCTCCCTTAGATTAGTGGTTGAGCTCCCGACTTCAGATAATTTATGTGCACCAACTTTGAACATGGTCACTACATTAATGGATGACAGCAGACTTAGTTCATCGGTTCACTACCAGAACGCGTTGTCTACTGGAGACAACTCATCCCAGGTCCTCCTTGGATAACGGGGGTTGTACTTCGAGTTCATCACTCACTATGTAAAAACTCTGATTGTGAAACCCTCGGGTCAAACTAGGGGGCGGTTAAGGATTTTAAAGGTAGATAATGCTAACAACAGACACACACACGCACACATCACACATTTACACAAGCGCACACCAGCCACAAACACTTGAAAAATAGCAAAGCCTGATTCGTAATGTTACATTCATTTTCTAACTCAATTGACAAACTGAATAATTAATAAACGGAATTCAGCTTGCAGTAAATACAATTTTACAGATAAGTAATACGAATTACATATATTCTCTTTCAATTTACAGCGTGATAATATTTCGCGTAGAATCACACCCCTTTTTGAATAGCACATGCTACTACAAAATAATCTGGGAATTTAATAGTCATTACCTATGAAACTTAAAACTCAATATGAGCAGCCAATACTGTGACATTCCAAAATACTAAATAAAAAAAATTATCTTACGATATACAAAATTACATATCTGTAATGTTCATACATCTTATAATTATTGTATTAGTCTAAGGACTTTTTATACTAACTAGAAAAAAATAATATTAAGCCAATAAATGATTCTTTAATGGAGTCCTGAATGAACTGAAACGTAATTTATTTTCTATTATAAGTTTCATGAAATCAAGTGGTTCTAAAAAAAAATTATTGAATTATTTTAAATTTAAGAAACTATTATAGAACAATTATGTTTTCTGTTTTGAAAATCAATAGAATGTAGATTAAAAAAAAATAGTATTTATAAAATATCTCTTAATGAAATTGGAATATTGAGATATTTTCACAGAGCAGAAAAGGATGGATTATTGATTTAAGTGATGTTGAAATTGCTTAGTGAATGTCATTAAATGACCTACTCTATTATCAGCACTGGAGTTTTTATTTTAAATTTGTCATTTTCACTATAGTTCCTCAGTCAACAGTGACGTCATGTTGTTCGTTATTTTTTCTGTCAGTAGGTACTAATGATGTAGCTCTGACTCTGAAAGTGCACTTCGCATAAATTAAAACACTAGTAAAGGAGAAGGCATTTTTATTGATCTTGAATTTATTTTTTAATTTAGTTTCATATTCCGGTACAAACTTCAGGTGGTCGAAGGTGAAGTATGTTTATGGTATGTAGATCATAGAAAAAAAGGCCTCTATATTTTACAAGTATTTATTTTTTGACTATTAACTCATTATACATTCTGTGCTGGCTTTATTATTTAAGAACGGGTTTAAACGGTTTACGATCGTATGAATATGCAGACATACTTGTACGGTAATTTGGTAAATTTGGTGAGGCATAAAGATTTTTTTTCCTTTCTTGTTGTTTGATTGTTTCATATTGTAATATTTTGAGGTCTTGGGTTGATAAAAAAGATAAGGCATGGATTTTTGTGAGGCTTTGCCTCAGTTTAATTTACATGTCATTTACAAAACGGTAACAAAAATTTCAATACATGAGCTCCAGTCTTGTTGGACTCTCCTGTTGATCGTGTTTCTTAAAGGGATTTATTTATTTAGATGAGGATGGAGTGCCTGAGGATGGGGGCGTGGGCGATGGCGATGGGGGCGGCATGAGCTACAGCGATGGGGGCAGCGAGGAGTACGGACCTCCTGTACCTGTGTCCAATGGCGGCCTGGTGAGCAGCGAAGTGGGCAGCCTTAGCAGCAGCAACCTCAGGGGTATCAGCTGGGGCACCTGGAGCAGCACCGTATCCACCATAAGCGGGGGCAGCGGGGGCGTTCCACTGGTTGGCACCCTGGTTGTTCCATGAGTGAGCGGCTGGGGCGTTCCACTGGTTGGCGGCTGGGGCGTTCCACTGGTTGGCGGCTGGTGCGTTCCACTGGTTGGCGGCGGGGGCGTTCCACTGGTTGGCAAGAGGAGCTGGGGCACCAGCGCGGGCGGCAAGGGCGAGGTGGTGAGCACGCTCAGCCTGGACCTCAGGGGTGTCCTGGACTGGGAGTGGGGCACCACTGGCGTCGAAGCCGGGTGGGAGAGCGAGAGGTCCGTTCCACCTTGGTGCGTAGTTGTTGTATTGTTGTTGTGGTGCGGCGTTGTATGGGGAAGGTGCTGGGTTGTAGGCACCAGATTGTTGGGCAGGGCTGCCAGCCTGTGCAAGGGCGGCGAAGTGTGCGGCCTTAGCAGCGGCTACCTCGGGGGTATCCTGAGGGACTCCGGGATTAGCGTTCCAGCTGTAACACCAGATAGCACACTTAGCAAAACATCTTTCAAATCATATTTTTTAACATTCAAATCATTAAATATATCATCAACGCTCAAATTATGCAATAAATAGATAGGAGTAGTTTTAGTATCATCCAACCACCACACCTACACTGCATATGCAGCTTACTTTATTTCATTGTTTCACACAGTAGGAGAATGATATCAACTCTCTATAATCCATACCGGTTATCTCCGGAATGATTTCATTATAAAAAGATTTACGCGAGATCATAAAGCAAACGGGTGATAAGTTTTCGATATATTGGAACGCTTGATGAAGAGCCCAGTGGCCATTCGGTTTATTGATTACCTTGTCTGTTTAGATTAAGTTGTCCTGTGACTGTAATCTGCGGGTGATAGATAACAGCGATCGAATGGGGAACAAACATTAATCATTTATACAACTCAATCACTTCAAACTCTGGAATCTGACTAAAAGATGAGCTTCCGTTTCGAAGCCTGATATGTACCTCATATCCATTGCAAATATAATTCTTTTCTATATATAAAAAAGTTTAAATGTGAAGACCAGGGAATTTCCACCATTTATTTAACTATCCGGTACCTTAGTTCTAAAAAAGAATAGTCTGGTATTATAGGCTATAATATAAACATTCCATATTAAGCTGGAATATTACGTTGTCTTGGAATACAATACTATTAACTAGAAAATTGGAATTGTTTCGTATTTATAGGAGAATGTTTGAACTTTTCGTATTAGGAAATTCAGGTCAGCTGTAGATTACTTCCCTTAAAACCAAGGGCGTCTTGTTGAAAGATGTAATTAATCTAGCTTTACATGAGTAGCCATTGAAGAATTTATCCTTGAGTTAAAAATTATTAGCATTTTTCTAGTTCAGGAAATAATCTTGTAGATTTACTGAGCCATTAAAGCTGCAATGTCCAAGCTACGAATTATTTGTTATAATACTTAGGGCGGTCCTGAGGTTTGAGTGTATATTGCGTAATTTAATGGGGGTCTTATATTTTGTATTTAGAGAACTGAATGGCAAGTGGTGAGGCATTTGCGGAGGGGCGAGTATCTCGGGCTATCTTGGAAGTGAAAAGCCAAGATAACCCTTATCTCAGTTAGGGCCAAGTCTTGTTAGTGAACTCGCTCTCCTATATCTTAGGCTTCCTCTTTCATCTATAGGAAACCTCTATCCAGTGGCTTAATTTCAGAACAACTCTGGTGTCTAGAAATTGTCGTGGGTTTTTCGGACTTATGGATTGAATATATTTGAAAAGTAAATTTTAAGATGAATTAATTGATTCGAGAGGCTTTGGGCTCCCATATGAGGCTTTGAATATCCTCTAATCCTAGTATCGTGGGTTTGATTTCCGCGCAGGCAATGCGGTTTATTTGTAAACGTCTATCTTGCCTCTGTGATAAATACGAGCGTTGTACTGTTGACCAAGTTTAGAAAACCAGGCAACGTCATCAGAATAACTTAGCCGATTGTCCGTAATGGCTAACTCAAGGAAGGCGACAAAGCAAACAAGTAATTCCATTCTCTGCAAGGCCATTGGCAACAACGGGCCTTACCTAGAACGTTGTTAACGGTCATTAACGTAGGTGTCAATAACATAAATGAATAGTTAACTAGGCCAAAGGGACTCAGTCCAATAATAATGACTCCTTTACTCAAAGTTATGAGGAAGTTACTCTAACAAGAAAACGCCAACGCAGTAACACGCAAACTCGACTGGCACAGATGTCTGGTCTGTGAGTAACCTTCAAATAGGTGTTATGGGTTATAACTCGAATGAGGAAAGATATCCTGTTGTTTATTCCATTATAGAAACATTTTTTTTCGAATATATTACGAAACCTATTGTTTCAGTCATTAAACCATATTAAACAAAGGTATTATTATAAGGAATGTATAAAATTGTGTTAAGAGATAACAATAAAACTTAATACATAATCAAGAAAGATTGGTATGTATTTATACAGAATGGAGCCGACCTATAGACCTGATATTTAATGTCTCTCAGGTTTCGTGATTGGTTTTGCTTAAAATTTGTTGGAATTCAAAGGTGTTTTTTTTAATATTTATTTTTGCTGTCCAAAATACTTTTGAGTTCAGAGTTGTCCCTTTCTATGGGGTAGTTTTTAAGGACAAAAAATGATAAAAAATATTGAGTGAGTTGGTTGTACCTCTGTGCAGCAGGTGCTGGGACGTGTCCTCCAGCGGCCTGAAGAGCATTCAGGTGAGCTGCCCTAGCTGCAGCAACTTCTGGAGTCTCCTGGGGTCCAGCAGAGTGTCCCCATTGGGCAAGAGCTGCCCCAACAACTGAAAGAAACACGATCTGCAAGAAAAAGGAGTACATTAGTTACAGTTAAGAAGTGAGGAGTAAATGAGGTTGTTTCTGGGGAAAAGAATACAAAAGGTTTAATCCAGACTGTAAAGAATTTTTTTAGATTTCCCCAATTTGACATACGGAATCTGACCTATTAGAGGAGGACGAACCCTCATATATGGGCATACGGTATCTCTTGGGTAAGATCGATGGACATTTGAAGACACTTTTCGAAAATATCGTCATGAATATGACCTCAATAGCTAATTCACCTTAAGGGAAATCACCCAAAAGCTAATGCTTGAATATCATGAGTATTTGCACAGAAGGGCTGTGGTTTTTCGGAAATGATTTGACCAATCTAGTAGTAGTCTTAATAATAAATAAAAAGAAATCGTTATTTCGAAATGTTACACCTAACATTATATGGTATCTTTACATAAAAAAGTTCCATCCCACCACTGCCCAGCTTATCTAAATGTTAGTAAACAGAGCTATTTCATTGTGCAGCAATAAAACACATTTAATGAATGAAATAATACGACTAAGGGAAGAACGGACAGCTGATCATTAGACTCAGATCAGTTTTACGACTAATATTTCGAAATCTGTAATTTTATCATATTTAAGCGTCATTAATTTTTAGGAATTCAGAGAGCATTTAATTAATAGAATTGTAGCAGAACTAAATATAGGCGAATGTAACTGTTTCAATAGCCCTGACCAGCACTGAGGCACGTGTCCGCTCTAGTTATCAGCTGTTGCCTCACGCACCCAAGTCACGTGGATTACTAACATTCCGCAAACCACAATATTAATTGAATGGTTATTAGAAAAAAAAAGTTGTGTTTCTTTTTTAATTATAAACAACTTAAAGCATGAAAGAATTGCTTGAATTTCACTTGAAACAGAATTCTAGACTGTTTTTTGCTCAATGATCTAAAGTATCAAAAAGTCCCCTAGCAGCTACAAAACCATGGACAAGTTTTGCATATTGTATCTCTGTCAGATTTGTAGGTTTAAATATTGGTGGGCCAAAGGGGAGTTGATATTTTCATATTTTACTCAATTCTCATATGCGTTTTTCAGGCACATTTTACCCACACTTTAGAATTTACAGAAAAGCTCAGACACATGCTGCTTCCCAGGAAATAAAGGAGTCACAATCATTCTTTTTCTTATCATTAAGATCAAGAAGAAACGTGGAGATAACGACTTTAGCTTTAAGGCTGATTGTTAGTGAACTTTGTGAAGAGGAGTTCAAACAACGGTAAATGTGTAATGGAGGAAACATTATGCCCAAAAATCTTCGATTCCTCAGTTAGACAAAAATATGGAGTAGGTTATTAAGTAGACAGTTCAACAAAATCTGTGCCAGAGAAAGACAATTTGATAAAAATATGAAGTACATTAGTAAATAGGCAGTTGAACAAAATCTATGTCTGAGACAGACAATTTGATAAAAATATGAAGTACGTTAGTAACTACACTGTTGGATAAAATCTGAGCCAAAGATAGACCCTTAAACAAAAATATGAAGTACGTTAGTCAGTAGACAGTTGACCAAAATCTATGCCTGAGGCAGGCAATTTGATAAAAATATGAAGTACGTTAGTAACTACACCGTAGGATAAAATCTGAGCTATCTGTGCCAGAGATATTCACTTTGACTAAAATGTTATGTTCGTTAGTAACTGCATCGTTGACTACTATCTGCTATTTAGAATTGTCTAATATTTGTCTTTTTCCTTTACAATATTCCTGCATGATAACCGTTTTGTAAACGTATTAAATTAATAGTAAATAATAATATATTGATAATGTTTGAGAATATAGAATATTTTGAAATATTTCAAATACCAATAAGTCGTGGATATTTTTTTGTTGCCACAGATTTAGTGTACAAAGTTTTTGGGCGACAATGGTCTGTTATTCCCGTTAGATGGTTTTGATTCTCGCTTGTAATTTTTTCATTGGCTTTTTGAATAAAGGAATTAAAAAGCGTTAGAGAGGATACGCATCTTTCATAATTTGTTTAATTTTCACTTAATTAACTCTAGCCTAGTTTGTGTTGGGTGAAACAAAGAGAAGAGAGAGAGAGAGAGACTTGACAGCAGCTGATTGAGTTATTTTGATTGAAGCTTTGCCGCTGGGCTAATCTCACAAACGCACGTACATATAAACGTGTGACTCGGAGTTATTATTATGCTAATGAGCTGTATATAGAGGGCGTAATTACCATTGGTCATAGAAGGGTGTGTATATGCGGTTATGACCAACCCCCCACCACTCGGCGTAATGTCCCGCTAAACAGGGCGTATCTGGGACCTTGGAAAACCGTGTGCTTATTCAATAACAGTACGGAGACCTTGAGAACAGGTTGATCTCACCACGCCCTGCTGTCCTCACGGAATTTCCTTTATACGGCCATATCCGACTTCCTATAATTATAGCTCACAACAGAAAAGGAGTGAGGCAAAAAAAAAAAAAAAAATGGAGCGGTTTTATCCTCATTAACTTCGCATTCCTCTTCTTGATAATAGTCGTTTTACGATTAATGCAGTCATTCTTTGAACAAGACAAAGCATTAAATCATTTCTCTATATTTCTATTAGAGAAGCAACTTTGATCATAAAAGAATTCTGTCTCAAACACGAATTGCAGTTAAATGAAATATGAGTGTTTGAAGAACACGAAAAGCATGGATTCTGGAGATTGACAGAGAAAAAAATTCCATGTAATTTAAAATTTAATGGCACTAATGAACTTACAACCTACAAAAATTGAAACAACCGTCTTTCTACCTTTTTACTGGAATTCTAGTTACTACCTAGTGCTTATCCAGCTATTTTCCGATTATGCAGTACTAACAATTATTCTCCACTCCTAAAAACTGTATTTTTATTTTTAATTAGTTTCTTGAGAGACACAAACGATATATCATTATATATAATGCATTTATGTGTTATGAAAATCTGTATTTACTTTTAAAACACCGCTTAATCTTGTATGTTTACCAAAATTATGAGTTGTAAAGAGATTTAAATATGTATTAATGACGAAAGTACAGCAAAAATTACATTTTCAGCAGAAATGAGAGCTCATATAATTTTGTGGACATAAAAAACGAGCTCTTCCAACGTGTTTACACGGTAAACTTTCAGAAAGAAGAGTAAGTAAACGACTTTTTTTTTTCATATCCATGATGATAGAATTACTGAGTATTAAGAGTGGTTATTTTGCGCCTCTAAACTCTGCAAAATTTTCCAGGAAGCAATTATGTTTTAAGGGAATATTCGTTTAACTGTTACTCCTCTAATCTTACTCTGGTTTTTATGGCCAGAAATAACTGGTCTGAAAAATCTGCTACTGATAAATTATAAACAAACCTCATTCATCAGTTTTATGATTTGAGCGACCGTATTAACCTTAATCTCCCCATCCCTCCTGCAAAAATGATTTTCTATGGGCTACTTTATTTCAGAATCTGTGGTATTCGATATTTTCGGAAGATGTTGTAGGATTCTTAAAAATCTATGGTCCTACTGTAAGTATAATCTGTGATCTGTGGTTAGGCATCAAAGTCGCCCGAGAATGTTGACCTCCTGAGTCACCAAATACTACCAAAGTTAAAAAGTTGCAAAGATAAACATATTTTTATTAAAGTTAAGAGTGGTAACCTCTCTAGAATTTTCTTAGTGCCATTTTGTTGAAATAAAGAAATTTGTATCTTTATGGTGGATTTAAGCAAGAACAAGTATGTTAGTACGTGTCGTTTTGTGTAACACACTACCAAAATATAAGAGTATCAAAGCCTGAATGGATTTTTAATGATAGTGCGAACTCTTGTGGAATTCAGAAATCCCTTCAATACGTAGATTAATATTATAATTTAAAAAAACCAAAAAACATATCCTTTTCATTAGTAAATAATTATTTTCTTGCCTTAGCAAATTAAATAAAAGAGCTTGATGCCGCAATCTGGGTGCGAATCTTGAGCCAAAGTTTGTATCAAAACTTGAAATATATTTCAAAACATTGATGCACTTGTATATTGAATATTTTTTAGGTATAAAATAATGTTTAAACAGTAACCTACATGAATATTTCAATCGATTCCTTCTCAGGCATGGGTACTATGATATAGTAATAATTTTATCCGATTATATAAAGAGTCAAATTGTTTGTTTACATTTTGAGCACAATGTCATTAGGCGCATCGGCGGGTTAATTCGGAGACAGTTCAAAGTTGTCCTTTCATACACACGCTTGTTATTTTTATCTAACTAACCGGAAAATCGGTCGTGTTTCTGTCTCCTATTTTGTTATCTTATTTAGCTCATGTTCTTTGGAGGAGGCACTCCTTGTTTTGTGCCAGTAACTAGACGTAGTAAGGATATAACTATTTCCTGGTAAGTTTTGGTAGATCTTTACTCGTTACCGAGGGAAAATAAATAAGATAACGTTATTCTTCAATATTTTGTGTACATTATATTTCTATTTAAGGACGTTAATTTTTTTCTCGTAAATCTCACATAAAGCAGAAACAACGCTTGGTACTGTTAATGACATGTGAAATTCACTGGAATATGGTGGTACAATGAAGAAGAGATTAACGATTGACAGTATTCATACAAATACAGTAGCTAATAATCATATTGTACAATGTATGCGATTATATTTTACGACTGGAACTTTCTTTAACGTGGTTTATTGGAGTTTACTCTTAAAGTGCCATTTACTGAAAGATTTTTTTCCGTTTCACTGCAGTATTATATTTTTCTATATTTTTATTTTCGTAAAGTAGGTTATTTTAAAAAAAAAATATGTATTTATGGAGTTTTAAATATTATTATCGAGTCTACTATGTTTCGCCAATAAAGTTTTTTTAGAGGTGGTTAGGGCGTTTTTTTAGGCGTGTATGATTTGTGTTTCCTCTATCATGGGACACTGCTACTCTTGTTCTTTAATTGTATTGTAATTTTCTGCATAATGTTATACAATTATGGGATTTTCAGAGCTAGTTACATGGTTGAACATTATAGTCTAGTAAAAATGATATTTTCCATAACTCATATAATTTTTGTATATATATATTGAAGAGATTGAATCATTATTTTCAGACTATTAAGAGGATAAAGTTTCATAGGAGAGTGTTTAATTTTCTGCGTTAACCAAAAAATGGCGACTGATTTACTGATGGCCCCAAAAATTTAGAGATATAGTTGAAACACATTTGCCTTTATTTACATTTATCGTATACCTTAAGTTCCCTAAGTTTTCCATTATAAATATTAAATAATTGGTCAATTTAAATTTTACTAAACTATAAATTTTAAAGTTTTTGTTGTGTAGTTAAATTAATATTTTTTCGTTGATAATTTGGAAAATTTTCTTAACTCCAAGATTCATAGATACTGATAGTAGCTCAAAGCTGTACCATAGATTATTGATCCATCTCCTGATACTATTTAACAGACGTTTATTGTAATATTTAATTTTTTATTTATTTATTAATATAATTATTATCTTATCCGATTAAGTATTTTTGTTGAAAAGTTATTGACAATTTAGTCAATCATGTAACGGTGTATTGGCAATGTGCAAAGTTGAGATTGCTTGATATTTTTAATATTTTTGATAATGGAAAGAAAATTACTGGATATTATTAAAATATTATTTCGAATGTGAAAATAGCAGTTACATTGATATAATTTTGTGTTATGAAAGGTATGATTGAGAACGTTATGTTAATTAGTGTATGAATGTTTGACAGGAGTGTTGAGTGCATTATTTGTGCAGTGTTCATGATTTATGTGTGTGTGTATATGCAATTTTCTTACCAGGCTATTCATGATGGACCTCCTGCTGGTGATGCTAGGACTGTTCTGCCGTATCGAATGCATCGGCAGGTATATATAGGTATAGCGGACTGCCTTCCAACCCCCACCCTCTGGGTCAACGACGGGGTGTCAGTCGTTTCCTCTGACTTTGTCTCCGGTCACCTTGGCTTCGTTCAATGGCACCGGCAACACTTTAATTTGGACTTTCAGGAAAGCAGTTTTAGATTTCGTGGTTGTCTGGGTATTAGTTTCTGGCCAATCTAACAGCTTGTTACATTAGGGATTTATAAGAAGCGTTGAAATGAAATAAAATGAAATGTGTTTATTTCTATTTAATTTTATCATTATTAGGATGCATCAAATAGTTTTGTTTTCTATAAACATTTCCGGAATATTATATAAATTAAATTCTTTACAAATTATTGAATTACATTTATACTTATAAAATAAATTCCTTAAAAAAATAGGTCAAATTCTAAGAATATGTAGTGGAGAATTCATCAATTTAATTAATTAAAACCGTAATTCAACTGTAAATATGTAAGATACATTTTTGGGATTTACTGATTATGGGATTTTCGAACAATTTCAACAAATGTCCATGGATCCTACCCAGGAGATGACGAAGGGTGGAAGGGAGTTGCTTTGAGGGGGGAATTTCGAAAATCCTAAGTATCTGCATTATTATGCGTCAGATGGAAAAATCGTATAGAACAAATCTTATTGCAAATGTAATGTTCTGTAAATGTTTTACGTTTTTTCACTATCTCGATTAATAACCAAGAGATTTGCATTTTATTAGTTTTAGGCAATTAGTAAAGCCTCACTCCTACCCATGTCATATTTACAAAAAGCTGTTATAATATGAAACATTTTATTTGAAGCCTAAATACCATATATTGTTCTCATGAAACTTTTACGTTTTGAGATAATTGCAAATACCGCACATGAGAAATTTGTTTAGTTAACGCAGCTTTTTCTATTAGAACGCAGAACCTCAATTTTTTATCAATAATTTCAGCAACATTTACATGACCTAACATATTATTCACTTATTGTTTGTCATTCCAACATGTGGGAAATCTGCTTAGATAACTCAGTTCCTGCGTGAAGGACCTGCGGCTAAAGCGTTGCGGGGTGTAATTATAAATTTTCCCGAAAACAGTCACATACTTTTAGAAAATTCTAGTAACTCCTTTTCAGACATTAATTCTCTCCAGTTTTTTTTCTAACAGTAAACTATGTTCAGAAGTCAGACTTTAAAAAAGAAAATTAACTCAGAATTGTGGAATTAGTTTACCAAACTGTGTAACATTTTTATTGGATGGGCTTGGGGTGATAGACATTTGTAGTTTTTGGCGTGTAATGGGGTAGTATAGCAAAAAAGTCACAATTTTACACGTGTTTGGAGATTTTTTGTTCAAGCCCCTTAGCTTACAGCTATTGGTGACACTTTGCTTTTCGGAAGAATTTTTTCGTATTTTTGAACTCTTTCTCTACTCTCCGAAGTGTTAAAATACTTTTAAGGGGTTGAAATTACTTCATTAACGTATAACCACGTTTTACAATATTTCTTAATAAGCATGGAGTCGAGTGATACCAGAGTCATTTTATTATTTAATAATTTGTTGATATTTTTTTGTGTTTTTTCAAAATTTCATTTTTCTCTTTTAGTTTTTCTTATTCTTTCTTTTTTTATTTTATATTCTTAATATCATATTATTTTTTTGCCTTAATTTTTGTCGCATACCTATTAATTTTAACTGAAATTTTCTTTCATTAACATTTAATTTTATTTATTTTTTTGTAATGTTATGTGACCGCTAGCAAATCACCATTGGATAGCAGCCACTTTTTAGCAGATTTCCCTTAAGAGAAATCTGCTATTGAGGTCGTAGTCATGACGCGAGTTTCGAAAAATATCTTCAAATGTCCATCCATTCTACCCAGGAGATGACGAAAATGAGGTCCATTCATAATTATATATATTTGTCTGTTAACGCTCTAGTGGTCGCAATTTTTGTTTGATCGTTACCAAACTCGGAATTTAATCGTTTTATGCAAAGGATGATCAAGTTCGTTAATGGCTGAAATCGGACAAGTGGGAGGGGGGGGGTTTAAAAGGGGGGATTTTTGAAAATTCAAAATATGTCCGTTATTATGCGTCGGATCGGAAAATTGTATAGAATATCTTATTGCAAATTATATTTACTATAAATATTGTTTTATGCATGTATTCTGTATCTTGAATATTAACCGAGATATTTGCATTTGTATTGTGTGAGTGGTTGGCAGAAGTCGGCCATATTCGGAACTTTCCGCCGAAAGCTAGTTCGGCCGTTTCCGTAACTGTTCGTCGTGAATTGTTTTAGAGATTCGTTGCTACTGCCGTTATTATTAGGCAGATTTCTCTATTGTAAAACTTCACTTGGCAAATCTGCTTAGTTCACGGAGTCCCTGCGTGACGGACATTCCTCCTCTTCTGACTCTTTGATAGATTATAGGTTCCTGATGATAAAGAAAGATGCGATGATGTTTACAACGATTATCGTATATGTCTTAGAGTAATTATGCCGCCGTTCTGCCTATTAGGTCGAAGAACCAAAATGTTTTCTTCTACTTTTAGTCGAACAATATTTTTTGGTTTTAGGAAAATAATAGTTTTTAAACATAAAGCAGATTTTCCTCTGATTTATAACATGACTAAGGACTCAATTCGATAAACATCTCAATGAATGAGTAACCATCATGTCAAGAAAAGTATAGAATTTTACAGTACACTTATATTTTTGTAGAGTAGATTGATTCTAAGTACTCCAACATCAGTGCGCTTATTCTAACTTGCACCGATTATCTTTCAGTGTTATCTTTCTTCATTTTCATTTCATTGCAAATTGACTTTAAAATATGGCAGCATTGGTTAAAGCCTGATAAAGATGTGTATGGCTGTGTTTCATTACTTCGAATTCGCCAGAGATTTCAATGTATTGTTATCTAAAGCTTTAAGTGACAATAATGCCCATTTATTATGAAATCATTTATACTTCATTGAGTGTGGCTTTCGACATAAGATGCCCTTTTTGTGAATGGTGTAACCCTATCCAAGGAACTCTTTTTACTTTTTATTTCATTTTAAAATCATGCCTCGCCCACGCCCGGGCTAATGTATTTCGTTAGACAAGTTATTACTGAAAGGGACTCCGTTTCTTCGGCTGGTTATTTAATTTATTTAGACATGGTAATTTAATTTTAATATCAGTTTTAATCTATTGAATAACACTGTCGACTTGTTTCCAATTATTCCTGTCCTTCGATTATTTTACTTTTAAATTAATTGTGTGTTTTTAAAATTTATTTATTTATGGACATCACATCAAAGGTAATTTGCCCTTTCAAAAGTCAATAATTGTACCAACTTAAATAACAAAATTAAAATAGATAAGAGATAACAACAAGTAAAAATAACAAATTTCAAAAGTGAAATAGATACACATATTTTAAGTGAACAAAAAAAAAAATGGCGATGAGCATAGTAGGTGGATGATCAATTGGAAATGAATGGCTGGTGTGTTTTTAAAACAGTAGGAGTATTTCTTACAAACTTATGCTGTATTGATATTTTTATAAGCTCTAAGGAGATTTCCCTTGTGGGAAATCAGCCATTGAGGTTTTATTCGTGACGCTATTTTCGATAAATGTCCTCAAATGTCCTACCAAGAAAATGACGAAAATAAGGTCAAAATCGGATAAACACACACACACACACACACACACACACATATATATATGGATATATATATATATATCCATATATATATATATATATATATATATATATATATATATATATATATATATATTAGTCTGTTAACGTACTAGGGGTAGTCATATTTGTTTATCGTTACCAAATTCGATATTTAGTTCTTTTTTTTTTTAAAAGGGAAGGTCAAGTTCGTTATTAGCAGAAATTAGACCATTGGGAGGGGGCTAGAGTGGGAAATTTCAAAAATTAGAAATTTCTCCGTTGTTATATGTCGGATTAGAAAAATTATATAGAAGCAGTATTATTGAAAATTTAATTTACTATAAATATTGTTATATAAATTTATTCTCTATCTTGAGTATTAAACAAGATATTTGCATTTTTAGTTTTCAGCCTTCAGAAAACAACCACTCCTACGCACGTCACGAAAAGAATACTCTGTTAGGTAATAACCCATTTTATTTTAAGCTTAAATACGAAATATTATTTTTAAAAGACACACAAATACGTTCTCTTAACCCCCTCCCCCGTATTGTTCTTGGATTATTAAAATTTCAGTGATAGATTGAAAATTATTCTGATTCATATTAAATAACAGTACTAGATATAGTAAATAGTTTTCAATAAAATTAATATTTTGATTATTTCAGTAATTAGTTTTCTTTCCGCTCATGAATATTTCTACTTTTATATTCCCCCCTGAGAGGTTTGCTGACCTGTTTGTTTACATTTCAAACACTTTCCGTTGTTGAGGTTCTTAAAATGTGAATTGACTGGAAGATTTCTCAATACCGTCTGTATTATTCACTTAATATTCATGGTGGTGTTAAATGTTGCCAGTATGTAGGTCTACCTATTGTAAAAATTCTCGTGGGAAATCGGACTTATTAAGCTTCATTAACATTAGGGTAAAAACTCCTGAAGTTTTATGAAATGCAATGAAAATCTATTGCATATCAGCCTGTGAAGGGCAAAGAAAGAAAAATATTGCATGCAATCTCCTGGCTTGAAGCTCTGATTCACAGATTTAGTGCTTTGCAAATTATAATGCTACTGCCTTAGTATTTTGTGAAGAAATGCAACTTTACAATACAGTTGTAAACTAACATTAGCAAAAAGGTTTACTTGACGTTATTCCTAACAGCCTAATAGTCAATTATACAGGACAATTATTCACAGTCTTACAATTAATTTCATTTCAAGTGCAATATTTTCCTTAATTGCTGAGTCGGTTGAATAAATGGGAGAAATTCGCACGATATGGCGATGGTTCAATAATGAGTTAGTTCCCAGACGAATTATCCCAGAGACTCATTAACACAGGATAATCCGATAAGCCAAGTACTTCGACATCTGAGCGAGTTTACTAATTACCATTCCCATCCTTCAAACATGTGTAATTCCAGTAGCAAAGTTGTTATTATATAGTTAATGAAGTGTCTCAATAGGTAGGATATACAAACCTCTTAATATATGGAATATTGCGGACGATTATAATGTTAGCTTAGCTTTATAAGCATCTTGAGATATTAGACAGATAATTAATGAAATAGCACGCTTGTGATCTTATCTTACCACGTATTATCTATGTGTGCAAAAAACCGATGAGCAGAAGAGTTCGGGAGGGGGGTACTGATGGCCGAATAGAAGAAAGTACGAATAACTAACTCCCTTAGTACTTGAGTTATGAATTAATTCATAGAACAACAATTGTAGAACATAAATAGTTTAAAAACGTTATTCATTAAATAACGTCCTAAAATCCCAGCCTGGCTAGAAAAGGGTGGTAACCTGTAGATAACCCGTCCCGATTAGCCTAAGTTGCAAAAAGTGGACGTTTATAAATAATAATAATAGTTTAAAAAGATTTGATCTACAACAATTTACGATCCAACTCATCATAAAAGAGATATTTTGAATTTTCTAATACACACTCTAAACCCCTCCCCTCCCCGTATTCCAGGTGCGAATTCCGCCAACATCAATTATGATCTATAGAGTTGACTGAAACAGTTAAATATCGAGTTTTGTAAAAATCAAGAAAAGAATTTCGAGTACAGAACGAAGTCTTAATGCCGTCATCACATAATTTATTAGCATGTATTGCCCAAAATAAAAGTTCAATGAAAACCATATTTGGTTTTTAACCTTAGAATTAAGTCGTTCATTGCATAAAAGTAATAAGCTCTTCAAATGTCTATAAGTTAGTATGACACGAGTCGGTGTTGTGGGTATTCACTAAAATATGAAAATATCTAGGTTAATATTCAATGTAGCGACAACTTGCACATAAAAACATTTACGGAAAATTATATTTACAATAAGAGATATTCTATACGATTTTCGATTCGACCCATAATAATGGAGATATTAAAATTTTTCGAAATTCCCCCCTTGTCTGTTAACCTGAACTATACATATCTAATTTTGAAAGGAGTTCATTTTCGTCATCTCCTAGGATCGATGGACATTTGAGAAAATTTTTCAAAAATCGCGTCATGAGTACAACCTCAATTGCTAATCTGCTAATACTAAGGCAGTAGCACTCTAGTTGTTAAAGATCTGCGTATTAGAGCTACAAGCTACGAGATTGCTTGCAATATTATACTTACCTTGTCCTTCACAGGCTGATCTGCAATAGATTTTTGAATTTGTTTGTTAGCGCACTAAAGGTCTGAATTTTTTTTAAACGTTACCAAACTCGAAATTTAAACGTTTCATGTAAAAATAAAGGTCGTGTTCGTTAAGGGCTGAAATCAGACATGTGGGGGGGTGTTATGAGGGGAAGTTTCGAAAATTCAAAATATCTTCGTTATTATGCGTCAGATCAAAACATTGCATAGCGACTATCTTATTGCATATGTAATGTTCTATAAAAGATGTAATGTACAGGTTTTCTCAATATTGGTTAACGGAGATATTTTAATATTTTAGTTTTCGGCCACTAGTAAAACCTCGCTCCTACTCATGTCATATTAATTGTAAGCTCTGATGAGATCCGAAACGTGTTATTCTAGCACATGAGAAAACTGCTTAGGCTACACAGCCTCTGCGTGACGGATTTCCCTAACAATTATTAATAATTACAAATTTACGTAGCTTACTGTGGTTTCTGCATCTCTAACCCCCCCCCCTCTCACTTGTCCGATTTTAGCCACTAACGAACTTGATCTTCCTTTTTACGTAAAACGTTTAAATATCAAGTTTGGTAACGGTCAAACAAAAATCGCGTCCGCTAGAGCGTTAACAGACAAATATATATTTGAACGGACCCCATTTTGGTCATCTCCTGGGTAGGATCGATGGACGTTAGAAGAAATTTTCGAAAATGAGTCGATCTCAATAGCCGATTTCCCTTAAGGGTAATCCTCCTACTTCCGTGATTCAGTACGTGACGTTGTTTGAATATGTAAGTCTACTTTCTTATTGAAGTTACTGAATATCATTGTCACTACTGATGCCTGCAATGAGTGGCGGAAAAAAGTCTGTGGCTAAAAAATAAGAGATACAATCAAAAGTATGCCGAATCTGCGAATAGTTCCTCGTATCCTTCTCGTTTCAAGGTCTGATTCAAATGATAATCAACACTCATTCCAACTTCACCTCAAGTAAGTTTAGCCCCCCCCCCCTTCCGCCTACCTCCCCATTTTAACTAACAGGACGGCTTAATTAGGTTTCTTCATAATACTTCATTTTTCTACAAGTTCATTTTAATCTTATCTTTTTAGCGGAATTGAACCCGGTGAGATAGAAGAGTATTGCTCCTTTTTTAAATACATTTTAGCAGATTTCCCTTGAGGGAAATGAGCTATTCAGTTTGTACTCCTGACTTAAATGTCTATTGGTCTGAGGTTTTATCAAAATTATATATGTATATATATATATATTTGTTTATTGTGTGTGTGTGTGTGTGTGTGTGTGTGTGTGTGTGTGTGTGTGTGTGTGTGTGTGTGTGTGTGTTGTACTGCTCTAGCGGTCACAACTTTTGCATTATCATATCAAATGAACGGGCCTCATTTTCCGTCATTCCTTTGTCGGATCGATCGGCATTTGAGGAAATGTTTCAAAAATTACGATACGAGTACAACTTCAGTTGCTGATTTTCCTAAAAGAAAATATGCTAATAATGAAACTTGAAATAATCTGGACTTCAGACGCGTATTTTTAAAATAAAAAAAAATAATACTTAAAAACACGTCTTTATACTTAAAAACCTGTAACGTTCATTTTCCCCACCACAGTAAAAGTTCTACTATCGGCATGCAGAGGAATTATCTTCCGTCAAAATGAAGGGACGTTGTACTGAAATTTTTCAAGGCTGGTTAAAGATTTTCTGTATTATAAATCAAAAGTTTTCGTGTTAGAATTTAAGTTCGATTTTTATATTAATAAGATAAAGTATTGAGGAATTAACTATACATATTTACGATTATTAAATCCTGTTTTTTTATTGTAAGAATATTTCGTTCTATTTTATATTTAATTGCTTTTTTATCATTCTCAGGGGGTCCGGTTAGCCATGTGAGTTAAAGCGTTGACCTTAATCTCACATGGTAAACCTAGAGTGGCGAGTTCGATTCTCGCCTGGAATAAGGAAATTTTTTAGTGACAGGATTTATTAAATAACACCCAAAGTCCCATCCTGGCTAGAAAATGATGGTAACATATAGATAACCCGTCCCAATTAGCCTTAGTTGCAAAAGGTGGACGTTAATAAATAATAATAATAATGATTTATCATTTCAAATATTTTTATATTGTCGAAATTAAATATGGGTTTATAGATTAATGTATGATTGGCTAAAGCAGTTTTGGCTTATGTTCAGTGCATTCTTGACATTTTTTCAACCTTTTAATCTTATGTTCAGTATTTTGTAAAAGATTAACTAATTAAAATAAATATTCATATTCGCTCGTATAAAGTTTCTCTTATTTGTGCCCTCTGGTAGCTCTAGCTTGAACTAGTGTATTTGTCAACCAATGTGTATTGCACTAGTGCCGTAGCATTGATTCAGTTGAGCTTTATCACATACCTCTGAGCCAGCTAACCGTAGTAAGAATTCCTTTTAAATCAAAAGGTTTCAACCATACTGTTGTGGAATGTTCTGTCGATGTGTTTCGCGATAACCTCTGAACTGTCTCTTGCCCATGAATTAAAAGTGTTTGTGTGTCTCTTTATTGCGTTGAATAACATTCATACGAGAGAAATTGATTGTGTCTTGTAATTAATAAGTACATTTCTGTATTTAAGAATAATTGGTACTAGTTGTCTAAAAGTTCTTTAGTCATTATCTCGAGAAGGCCTAAGGATTTCATCTGTTCGATGATCTCTTAAAATCTCTTTTCTAAAAAAGAGAATTGTTTTCTCCTTTGAAATGTTGGAAGCTTTTTTGGATTGACTGATCTCGATACAAATCTCATAGTTTATAATAGTTTTGGTAGAAACAAGTAAAACGTTTTTCATTAATTTTGGTAATTGTTGTTGTGACTTCATGCTAGACCTGAGGACAACGTGATTTCCATGATAATGGACAATTGAATTAAGAGGACTTACAGTGGTTTACCGTTACATTCTGCACCAGGTCTTCCAAAAATTAAGGAATCACGTGGAAAATACCATTCCGGTAAAAAAAAAAAATGGTGGCGAAAATTTGACATAAGACCAGAATAGTTAGAATGTCATACGATGCATCTAGCCTGCATAAATCGTCTTACATATATCAGCCATTATACAGTACGATCATGTAGACTCACCATTTATTTTTATTATGGGGAGGTTTGTACTCAGAAAAACTGGAATAAAATCCACATCGGGGGAAAATCCAATCGATATGGAGTTTGTAATTATAACACATGTTAAGGGGAATTTAAAAATTTTCGTACAATTCTGTGAGTATCAAGAAACACCCCTTGCTGTGTTTCTTTTATAATTTCTGTTGGAAAATTTAAATTCTTTGTGCCTTTTATTGAGGTTTTTACCGCGAGTCCACCTGAACTTACTATAATTACCATAACTATGGCATACTTCAGTTTGTATACTTCTAAAGCTAAATAGCTAATTCTTGATATTTTCTTAATTTTTCGGCATACGATTTTTGAATATTCTCATCAACAATGTCAATTATATGGACAGTTTTATTTATATTGTCAATAATGAGAATGACCGGTTTGTTATGATGGTTTATTATTGTCAGTTATAACCGCTTCATCCCAATACTTCTTAACATTTTCCAATATTTTTTTAGGATTATAGCGATAATAGCGACCTTCCTGCCTACCTAACTGATCGGGACGGGTTGTCTACAAGTTACCACATTTTTCTACCAAGGGTGTAATAAGGATTTTATTTAATGAGTCCGTCACTAGTCAAATGGCCCAGCCTGGAATCGAACTCGCCATTCTAGGCCAACGCTTTAACTTACATGGCTAACCTGAGCATCAAATTTATAAATTTTACAACCATAAATACGCTTGTCAAATATGCAGGCAGATAGAAAAAAAAATGGCGTTTCTACTTCATAACAGTTTTTTCAACGATAAGCGCTTTCAAAAGCTCCTCCTTCCATTTTCAGAGATTCTTCAACTTGATCTACAGGCAGGACTACAGCTATTTTATCAAATATATCATATTTTACCTCTAATGCATCATATTTTTGAAGAATTGTATGTATTTTAAATTCATCATATTCATTTTATAAATAAATAAATAATAAATAATTGTTAAATTATGTTGTCATAAGTGTATGGCTATTTCACTCAAACTGTAATATAATTTCCTTCCACCGGTCAGATGAAGTAAGAATGTAAAATTATTTTTTGGGGGGGATTTATAGCATTTATATTGTACACTTTTAGTTTAAATTTGAGCCCTTGAAGAGGTGAAGAGCCCCTACATTGAGAACCAAATATGAAAGATTTATCAAGTATTTGGGTAAAAAATAACTGTAAAAGAATAATTAGTCAAATGTATTTTTCGATGTTTTAGTGAAAACAATTTTCAGTTTTTGTAAGGAAATCATTGTTGTAAAGATGACTACTATATTTATATGTTTATAATAATAATTTAACTATGAGTGCTAATATTATATGATTATTATCAAAAATAAAAATAAAAAATTAAATTAGTGTGCTTCGATTTCAGGTGGCTTTTTTAGAATATAACATCTTCCACAGTTTACCCTCATTAGCCAGCCAATCAATTACTTCGTACTGTAAGTCAATGATTGCAGTTCCCTTCGTGCATCTCTTTAATGTATTTTCAACTAATTTCCAATATGTCTGAGCTTTTTTACTGATACAAATCGTGCAGTCAATATGCGAGGATTTACTTGAAACGACATCAATTTACGAGAAAGGTTTGTTAGTCTCGCTCGTGATATTTCTACACAAAATACAAATTAAATTACTGAAGAAAATAAAACACGTGGAGAGCAAAAGCTAGGTGAAAACAAGGGCTGAGTGATAAACCCATTTGTAAATGTAATAGAGGGGAACACAATCACAATAGAGGTTGTATTTCTAAGAAGTAGCTAGTTCGGAACGGAAACTATGTTTTTTTTTGTAATAGAATACATGTTAATTAACAACCTGTGGACTGGGGAAAACTAATTAATTATTCAATTGGGGAAGGATATTTAGTTCATTTAAATATATGGAGCTTTGCAACAAGGGCGATATTAAAAAAAAATATTGCAAAGTTTTTTTAAAAATATTGGAAACAACTAATAGAATAGAAGTACAAAAAACAATTAGAATGCAACGAAGAAGGACGAAATACAAAAGATATATAACGACAAAGAAGAGTAACATGCAAAAATAGAAAACAATGAAGACTCAATACTAAAATAACACTGCAATAAAAATAAACAAATGGAAACGAAAGCAAAACGAAACGATCTGTTACAATTATTTACCAAAATTTATTATGAATTATTAAAATAAATTAAAATATTAGCATTTAAATGCATTAGGAAACTATTGAAAATATTGAGTATGAATATATAAGTAGATGAACTGAAATTACAAAATATAATAAAAATTGATAACAGGTAACGAATACAAATTTTAGAATTTAATTGAATAATAATAATTTCATCCGAAAAACGTTTTAATTAAAAATATGATATCAACTTCTTATTCTGGACCCAATATTTTTTATATATTCTTCATATTTTATGGCAAGGGTCATCTATAAAAAAACATTTTTTTCGGTGTAAACATTATTAAAACTGTCCTACATGTTTCGTGGCTTACATGTTCAGGGGCAATACATTTCTGAGATGCTCGTTTCCCTTTTACATTTGTTGCGACTGGCCTCACTCAGTATCAACTACCTCCTCAGTGAGAGTTAGAAGGAAACGAGTACTTCAGAGATGGATAGCCCCTGAAGAGGTGGCAAGTAAGGCGCGAAAAATGTAGTGCAGTATGAATAAAGTTTGCACCGAAAAAAAATGTTTTTTTATTATTGACCCTTGCCATAAAATATATAGATGATATCAACTGTTTAGCTTTTTGAATATTAGTGTATAGTGTTTAAGTGTCCATGAATGTTTCCTTTGTATGTGCTGATATTGAACTTAAGTGGCAGTAATTTTGTACATTAGTGTTCCTGCTTAAATCATACTACAGTTAGTACAGAATTTTTTAATTGTTGTCAATAATTTAAGATTTTGATGGGGTATTTTTGATTATTGTTTTTTTTTTATTTTTTAAATTGTTTTCTGAGCATTATTGATGGATAGGACGGCTATTTTTGGGGGCTGCATTTTGAGAGAAGATAAACTTTAATGAAATAATAAAAACGGAAGAAATTCGGAAATTCTGAGAATATTGCAGTATTACGTCCACTTTATACTATTATGGCTAATTGGGACGGGCTATCTAGAGGTTACCACCCATCTCCAGCCAGGGAGAGACTAGGGATTTTATTTAATGAGTTCCTCACTACACAAATTCCTATTGCACAAGCGGGAATCGAACTCGCCACTATAAGTTCGCCATATGAGTCAAGACCAACGTCTCAACTCCCATGGCTAACCTGAGCCCCATATACTATTTAGATGAAATTTTAAAATCTTTTACGGTAAACAAATAGCTGTGTTTTCTTATTTTCTCATCAAACCCTGATGATTGCATTGTTTTGGATATTTCCCAATTTGTGGTTTATTCAAATATTTTATTGCTTTTATTTTTCTCTTTAAGTATGTGTAGTTTTTAAAAGTTTTCACCATTTAATTTGTAGGATATAGTCGTAAAAACTAATAAATTCTGTTCTATATCATTATTTATTTATTCCCAAGACCTCTTGCAAGCTTATGACTCAGTATCAAAGGATTTTCTGTGATCCAAATAGCTAATTTGTTATTTTCACATTTTACGAAACTGAGAATTACCTCATTATTAGCCATCATAAAATCGTTGACTAAAATTGTCCCATAATAGATTCAATTATTGTGTACGTCAGTAGTTTATAAACCCAATTATGTTAGGAAATAGGTCAGAAGTGTTTTCATTGGACGTTCTTCATTTACGCTTCAATTTACAGAAGCTATTTATTGGTAAAAGAGTTGAATGAGGGTTGGGAGTAATTTTCATCAATCAATCATTGTAAAGAGGAAGTTAAAACTGTATAGGAAGTTTGGCGTTCTTATCAAGAGATTTTGATTATCATTATCAGAGAATAACCCTTAAACATTACAGTATATTTTAACTAATCCACATAAAGCTTTATTTATTTTTTTATTCAATGATCCAAAAGATTTTCAGCCGAGTATCTAATAATTGGTACATTTAGTAATAACTATGGCTATTACAGCTTTCTGAAACTGGTAAGTTGAGACACAGTGGATACAGTATTTCACTGTCTCATTACTGAAAAAGTCTGTCACGCCGGGGCAGCGTAAACTAAGCAGATTTCCCTCGTGAAGTTTAGTAATAGAGAAATCTAGATACTGGCAACACAACACCCCCGTGATTATTAAGTGAATAAATACAAACGGAAATAAGAAATGTTTCAGTCAATTTCAATAACCTGCCGCCGGGAAGCGATTTAAAAACGCTTCCCAAACAAACCGGTCTGCCGGCCTCACACCGGAACGAAATACAATTACTGAAATATATCAGAATATAACATATTAAATTTATAGAGAACTATTTACTATATCTAGTACTGTAATTTCTAATGGATCAGAATAATTTTTATCTCAAACAATCGAATTTTAGTAGTCCAAGATCTTACGACGGGAGGGGGGTCACTAGGACATATTTGCATGTATCTCGTATAAAAAGGTCTCTTGAATACAATATTTGGTATTTAAGCTTCGAATAATGTGGATTATTATATAATAGAGTATTGTTTATGTAACATGAGTAGAACTGGCGGTTTGCTGAAGGCTGAAAACTGAAAAATGCAAATATCTCGGTTAATATTCATAATAGAGAATAAATGTATATAACAATATTTATAGTAAATTTAATTTGCAATGCGAGTAATGCTATACAATATTTCGATCCAACGTATAGTAACGGAGGTATTTCGAATTTTCGAAAATCTTCCCCTCTAAACCCCCTGCCCCTGGTCGGATTTCAGCCGTTAACGAACTTGGTATATCGAGTTTGGTAACGATCAAACAAAAATTGCGACCGCCAGAGCGGCAACAGACAAACATATATATATATATATATATATATATATATATATATATATATATCCTTTCATTATAATATATATATATATATATATATATATATATATATATATATATATATATATATATAGTGACCCAACTTCCCGTGCCACCCCCCTTAAAATCGCCAATTGTATTAATAAAAGGCTGAGAATTGTGGCCACTGAAAATTTTCAGTCCATATTTAACCTCGTAACCTCCCTCCAGTATTTCTCCAGGTACCATAACTTTGGAATTTCCAGTGGAATACCATACATTTTATTGCGGATTCTTGTAGAAAATTAAATTCGTTCTAAAACGAGTTTATATCGGTGGATTTTTCAATTTTACGCAACTTTAACCGTAAAATCTTTATTTGAACTAATCTTTGTTTCAGAAATGATACATTTTATTGAAAAATGCTGCCTGCGAAAAAAAGTTGCAGCCAACAAAATAATCTTAGGACTAATTTATTTGAAACTAATTACGCAGTAATTATTTGTAAAAGGAATACATTTTTCCACCTGCATAGTTTCATGCAGGGGGAATTTTGGAATCCCCCCTCTCTCTGGAAACCACCACTATTCCAGCTATGAATTCAGCCAATTATAAAAATGACCTTTAGTGATGACTGAAGCGGTTAAAAATTGAGTATGGTAAACATCAAATAAACAATTTCTAGACAAGAACGTAAAATCTTATTTGGGTACGTCATCATACATCGGTTTTGGATTTCTCTTACTTGAAGTAAAAGTTCAATGAAAACCATATTCTGTATTTGATCTTGGAATAAAGTAGTTCATGATATAACAGTGTATTGCTAATATGAAAATAGTAGGAGTGGGGATTACTGATTGTCGAAAACTGAAATATGGAAATATTCCTGTTAATATTCGATATTGAGAAAACATGTACATAGAAAAATTTATAAAATATTGCCGTTACAATAATATTGATTCACTTTTAGATCCGATGAATAATAAAGGAAATATTTTGAAGTTTAGAAATTCCCTCTCTAATCCCTCTCCCCTCTTACTGGGTGGACTTAAACCATTAATTAACGTGATCTTTCTTTTTATATAAAACAATTATATATCGAGTTTGGTAACTGTACAACAAACATTGCTACAGCGTTAGCAGTCGAATTTATATATAGCTTTGTAAGGACCTCATTTTGTCAATACCCGATTAGGATCGATGAATGCATGAGTAAGATTTTCGGAAATAGTGTCATGAATACAACCTTAATAGCAGATTTTCCTTAATGAAATCTGCTAAAATAGCTACATTTTATTCCAGAATACTGAATAAATAATTAAAACTTAGAAAAATGAACATTGTTTGCCAACTGGGCAGGCTGAGTTATAAATTTATGTCAATATGTCGATGCTTAGTAAAGAATAATTGTAAAGAAGGTGTCAGTACGTTTGCATATTTACGCTACGTTTGCTGTCACAGGGGAAAGATTCATTTTGGGTTAGTCAACATTTTTAAAGGTAGTACTGTGTTCGTCTGTGTTCAATCAGTGAACTTGTCATGGTTTTGGTATAAATACTTTTTTACTCGATCCAATTTCAATATGAAGAATGAAGTATTTAAGAGGCAGTCAATAAATCGCTCTCTGATTACCAAGAAATAGTAAATGCAATATCTTTCTGGTTCTCAATGTGATTATTGCAGTATAACTAAAACCGCAGTAAAGTCCGTCACGCAAGGGTTATGTAAACTAAGCAGATTTTCCAACATGCTGGTATAAAACACTTTTGATCTCATCTCACCAAATATTTTCTATTTCTATGTAAAAGGGTTGAGAGATGGTTACAAATAATTTGCTCATCAATAGCTTAACAAGATTGCATCTATAACATTTTGCTATCCGACTTATCACAACCGAGATATTATTAATTGCATAATTCTCTCCCTCTAAACAAAAATATATATATATATATATATATATATATATATATATATATATCAAAGTATAAAATATATATATTTATATATATATATATATATTTATTATATATATATTTTATATATATATATATATATATATATATATATACATATACATATACATATCAATGAACGTACGTCATTTTCGTCACCTACTAGGTTGGATCGATGGACATTTGTGGGATTTGTTCAAAAACGTGATCTCAATAGATAATTTCCTTTATCAGAAATCTGCTAATATAGGAGTCAAGAAAAGAATCGCCCCTCGTCTTCAAGCGTCAAAACAAGTGGTATACCTAAGCTGAAAATAGACCATAGAGAAATTCTCTGGAATGCCAAAGGCCAGAGAGTTTTGAACCTTGGTGTCCACCTTGACGAATGACCGCGAGATTTAGCGCAAACAAGATAGCTCAAGGATCATACGAGCAAGCAGCTGACACTTTTACATCAATAGTTTTATATTTTTACTCTCCCCGGTTGCCCACCAAGTCCTGTTGAATGCGTGCTTAAACAGACTTGATAAAAGCTTTCCATTGGTTCGTATTTAAAGCCCTAACTTATCAGAAGGCATCAAATTCGAACAGGCCTCTCTGTAAATCAATTTCTATCTTCCACAGGACATCTCATCTATGATAACCATTATCTTGCTCTCCCAAAACAAGCAGCTCAATTAAAAACCTGGAAGTCTTGGGAAGAAAACTAAAACTACTATTTTTATCATTATTAATTATTAACCTTCACTTTTTGTTATTAAGGTTAATTTAAACGGGTTATTTACAGGTCACCGCCATTTTCTACCCATGAGACTAAGGATTTTATTTAATTAGCTCATCATTATATAAATTCCTCGAATTGAGCAGGAGACTTTTGTTAGATTAAGGCCATTGCTTTAACTCAAATGGCTAACCTGAGTCCCATATTTATTCTGTTTTCTCATATCCTTTTTCTTTATTTAAATAATACTACTATGCCTTTTGTTGAAATAAAGTTTTTTTTTTTACATGTGATACGGCGAAACTCATTCTTTACCAATGCCTGGATAATGATTTTACATATTAATGACTGACATAAATTTTAGATAAATATTTTATAATTTTTTTTTTTTGTAATGCAGTTTAGTTTTGTTCATTTTTTATTCTTCCTAAGACAAGTGAAGCCGTTATCTTTTTAGTGCTAAGTAAAAGTCAATTCCGAAAGAATTACTATTATTTATTAACTTCCAGTTTTTAATATTAGGGCTGATGGGGACGGGTTATCTACAGATTACAACTCTTTACTTCTCTTTAATTAGTTCATTATACAAATTCCTATTGCCTAAGTGGGAATCGAGCCACTCTAGTTTAACCATGTCAGATTAAGGCCAATGCTTGAACTCTCACGGCTAACCCGATTTATTGATTTTTCTCATCTTCTTGATCTTTTGATTAATAAAATACTATTATGTTTTTTGTTGAAATAAAAAAAAAAATATTGTTTCTTCTTCCTTTAGTGTGAAACGGGGAAAGCTATTCCTTGTCATTGTCTGGATAGAGCTTTCACATATTCACGGAGAGCCCTAATGTTAATTTTAGGTATATATTTTATACTTTTGTTTTATTTATGGCAATTAAGTGTAATTTTCTGTATTTCTTATTCTTCCCAAGACAAGTAAAGATTGTCCTTCCAGTGATAATAAAAAACATTTCCGAAAGATACTACTCGCCCCAAATACAAGTATAGAACACACCACTTGCACTAGTTATACTCTTATATAACAGTTTTCTTAATCCCAAATTCCAACGAAGAAATTAGGTTTTGTCATGAGAAAGGATGTGTGCCGTACAGCCTTACTAATAACTCACGATGTAATAGCTATTGAGATATTCCAAAGGCATCTGGATCATTCATAGGAACAGATTGCCGAAATTACAGGTCATAAGTTCCACATGAAGCCTTCTATATCGTTCATTAATTATGTCATGAATTCAGAATGCCTTTCATATTTTATTTTTTCCTCTGATAAGCAACTATTTATTTCACCTCAATTTGTGCAATCAGTAATCTTGAAGAGTACTTGTAATTGTAGCTCTTAGCAGATTTCCCTTAATGGAAATGAGCTATTGAGGTTGCACTCATTTAGCGATTTTCAAAAAAATAATCTCAAAGTAAATTTAATTGTTTATAAATGCTGTTACATAGATATTTGATCTAAGATTAATTTTAACTGAGATATTCGGAATTTTTAGTTTTCAGCCTTTAGTAAACGCCCACTCCTACTCAGTCCTAATAAGAATAAGCTGATATAACATGAACCTATTTACTCTAAGCTTAAATTCCAAATATCGGTCCCGCAGGACCTTTTGTACGCGATGACGTCATCATTTAAGATTTTTCGTTCTTTACTCGTAAATATTCATTTGACCTATACCATAATACATATTTCACCGTTTTATTCAATACTAAAGATCATATCTGTGGTTGGTAGAAATTGGAACAGGAACATTGGGAGTTTAGACAGGGTGGGGAATTAGAAAATTCTAAATAATTCTGATACTATTTGTCGGATTTTAAAATGATATAGAATCAATAATGTTAAACTCTTGAAAATCTACAATTGTGGTTCTTGGCATTTTAGCAGATTTCCCTCGAGGGAAATCAGCTATTGAGTTCGTATTAATGAAGCGATTTTCGAAATTTTTCTTCAATTGTCCATTGATCCTACCCAGGAAGGAGATGACGAAAATGAGGTCCGTTCAAAACTGTATATATATATATATATATATATATATATATATATATATATATATATATATATTTACAGCTCTAGCGGTCGCAATTATTGTTTAATTGTTACCAAACTCGATATTTAGTCGTTTTAAGTAGAAAGAAAGATTAAGTTCGTTAACTGCTGAAATCGGACCAGGGGGAGGGGGATGAATTTTGAAAATTCATAATATATCCGTTATTCTGCGTCGGATCGAAAAATTTTATAGAACCGATCAAGTTGAAAATGTAATGTTCTTTAAATGTTGTTACGTAAATTTTTTTCACTATCTTGATTATTTACTATGATATTTTCATTAAATAATTTTCGGTCTTCAGTTAAGCCCCACTTCTACTCATCTCATATTAACAATATTCTATTGTGTTATGAAGTACTTCATTTGAGCCTAAATACCAAATATGGTTCTCATTTAACTTTTAAGTTCTAAGGTGAATGCAAATACGTGACGCACGTGGGAAATCTGCTTAGTTAACGCAGCCCCAGTGGGAGGGAATTTTTTTTCGTAACTAAGAACTGAGCGAGTTACTCGTTCTTTCTGGTTTTCTGCCTTTAGTAACTCTCCTCCCCCGCCCCCCTTACCTCTACTCATGGGTTTTAGAAGATTTCCCTTAAAGGAAATCACCTATTGAGGTCGTACTCATGACGCGATTTTCAAAAGTTTTCTTCAAATGTCCATCGATCCTACCCAGGAGATAACGAAAGTGAGGTCCGTTCAAAATTATATATGTTTGTCTGTAAACGCTCTAGCGGTCGCAATTTTTATTTGATCGTTACCAAGCTCGATATTTAAACCTTTTATGCAAAAAGACGGATCAAGTTCCTTAATGGCTGAAATCGGACCAGTGGGAGGGGAGGTTTAGAGGGGGGATTTCGAAAATTCGAAATATTTCTGTTACCATACGTCGGATCTAAAAATTGTATAAAATTAATCTTATTGCAAATTACATTTCCTATAAATATTGTTCTATACATTTATTCTCTATCTTGAATATTAACTGAGATATTTGCATTTTTATTAAATCTGGGCCGATAACGGATGAATGAGTTTTCCACCAAAAGCTAGGTCGGCCGTAACTGTTCGGCTCTCGTATAACTTCACGTAGAAAATTAGCTTAGTTTACGCAGCCCCTCCGTGACGAACTTTTTCACATTGGTCTGCTATTATATTTATTGCTTTAATTATTATATTATTATTATATAAATGCGTCATGTATGTTTTAATAAAGCTATTTAGCTGTTTAGAATATTTTATTCAGCTATGCTTTCTAAGTAAAATGAACTCGTCATTGTGGTTGTAGGGTGGTTAATGTGCTTGTCTGCAAGGGATTTTAGGCTAGTTGCTGACAATTTTGACTAAGTAATAGTAATAGAGGAATTAGATTTAAGGTATTTACAAAGTTAATAAGTTAATGTGCATCGGCAGGGTTTAGCCGTGTAGCAAGTCTATATATAAGATCGCCCTACGCTCTGACGCTTTGAGGATGGGGATTTAGTCCCCGAAATCGCTCAGCGTTTATAAGAAATAAAATTGTGAGGAGCCATAAAAAAGTTTTGTGATTAACCATTCATCACCCTCACCACCAGCTAAAAATAAATAGGATTAATAATTTAACTTATTTTCTTTATCTCAACTTTCTGAAGTTTTATTTCAATGAAAACTGTTTCAGAAACTGTAGCATTTATAAATTTTCTTGCAATCAGTGGAAGATAAAATTGAAATGTCCTTAGTGATGAGCACTTGTAAAAAAATAAGTTTGCCAGAGTAACGATAGCCACAAAATAAAATAGACAGCTCTTATTTGGTCGTCTTTGTTAGCTGTTCTTGTTTAATTCATTATCCTATAAATAGATGTATTTATTTTCCATTAATGGTTTTGAAGGAAGAGTGCCCATTGCTACATATTGAATTGTTAATGTTGTCAAATTTTGGACAATTGTATTCGGCATTCGTTCCATTTATGAGAGCGGTGGTCTCTAGTCATAATTGGTTTGATTTGTCAATTAGTATGGCATTATGTGATGTTGGTAGGAGTGGATGGAGGTTTCTGAAATAGGAGGCAATATCCCGGTATTTGGAGGTCATTAGTTCTCATCGATTCCAATCAGCTGGTAATAAAGTTTCACTGATCAATCCCACACAGATACATCGGGCCCTTTCTACCGCGCTAAACCTTATTTTTAGCAGATTTCCCGGTCGCAATTTTTGAAAACGTTCCCCTCAAATATCCCTCAATCTAACCCAGAACAGGAGGATATATATATATATATATATATATATATATATATATATATATTCTAGCGGACCCGACAGGCATTGTCCTGCATGATATTTCATGCAATTAGGATATTAAATTTAATAGTATTATGTATAAAACAAAAAGTACTTTTAATAACACAAAAAAACTCTTGTTACGTTTGCCTAAAAACAAATAGCAAATGAAATATCGCGACTTTTTTATTCAATCCTCCCTTATAATCCCCACTCCCGTTTGAACCTAAAAAAATTAATATAGCTTATTATATTGGAAGAATTAATGCTAATTCACATACAGAGTTTTGTTAAGTTCAGTTCAATCGTTAGTGGCCAATAAAATTGTTGGCTCCCACTTTAATTTTTTAGTGTATATCTCGTTTATACTTTGTTATACGACAAAAGTGAATATAGCAAAAGTTACTCTAAATAACAACATAAACAACTTTTATCCTGTGCATATTTGCCGAAAAACCAATAGGAAACGAAATATCGCTATTTTTAATTTTAGGCCTCTCTTACGACCCCCACTCCTGCTCCATCTGCCGGGCTGATTTGTGACGCTAAACCATCCAGGGCGTCACCCAAACGCGTACAAAAAAATTCATTCAAATCGGTCCAGCCGTTAAGGAGGAGTTCAGTGACATACACACGTACAGTAGAATTGTACATATAAAGATATACATATGTATAGCCGTCGCAATTTTTGTTTGATCGTTACATAACTTGATATTTAAAAAGAAAGATGAAGTTTGTTAATGGCTGAAATTGGGCCGGTGCGAGCGACTTTCGAAAATTCAAAATATCTCCGTTACTATACGTTGGATCGAAAAATTGTATAAAACAAAACATATTGCAAACTAAATGTACTATAAATATTGTTATATACGCTTATTCTCTATGGTTAATATTAACCGAGATATTTGCTTATTCGGTTTCATCCTTCTGCAAATCCCCACTTCTACTCATGTTACATAAACAGTACTCTTCCATATAATAATATAATAGACCACATTATTCGAAGCTTAAATACAAAATATTGTTTTCAAGAGACCTTTATTTTCGAGATACATGCAAATATTTTCGGGTGACTCCCCCACCCCCCTCATTTCGGACTACTAAAATTTGAATGATAGAGATAAAAGTTATTCCAATTCATTGTAAATTACAGTACTAGATGTAGTAAATAGATTTTAATACAATTCATATGTTATATTATAGTAATTGTTTTTCTTACCGGTGAGAGCTTGGCAGAATTTTTTTTTTTTTTTTTTTTTTTTAAATTTCACATGCTTCACATCTATATGCTATTAAAAATGACTGAACGATTTGTTATTACCATTTGTATTTATCCTTTTAATATTCTCGGTAGCGTTGTGTTACCAGTATGTAAATTTCTCTATTGTTAAACTTCACGAGGGAAATATGCTTAGGTTGCCCCTGCTTGGCGGACTTTTTTTTTGGTGTATCTTCATTATTGCTACTATTACAATACTTTAACGTTAGCTTGCAAGGATTGAACCAAAGAATTATCGCTTTCAGCATATTCCTTCTGAGGAAGTGTTTGTGTTGTGGGCGTTTTGTGGGTTTCTGTGTACAAGGTCTGGGCTACAGGAAGAATATCGTATTACTACTTCTCCTTGATTTTTGCTGCGGTAATCTTGGTCGTTTGATCGTTGGTTATCTACCGTTAGAAATAACTTTCTTTTTATCTATCTTCACTCATCACTGATGGGCTCCGTTGAGATGGCCGTTCTCTTTTAGCAGATTTCGCTAAAAGTAAATCAGCTATTATGGTTCTATACATGATGCGATTTTCGTAAAATTTCTTCCAGTGTTCATCGATCCTAATCAGATAACGAAAAAGGTTCATTTAAAATGTTTTATATATATATATATATATAAAAATTGTAACCTCTGTCAGTACATTGATTTTTTTTGCAAAATTTCACGATAACTTTTCGTTTCACATGTCATAGACACCTTAACTGCATTTTGATTCTTTGGTGTCTGTTTGTTTGTTTATTTTTTTGTTACCTTTTCACGCATAAACGGAATTTTATAAAACTTGGTATGTATATTACTACTAACCCAACTTAGACTTTAGGCTATGTTAATATTCTCTGAGACGAAAAGGGGTGGGGGGTTATAAGGGAGGGCTGAAATTAAAAATAGCAATATTTCGTTTCCTAATGCATTTTCGGCAATTAAGCACATAAGTTTTGTATGATGTTATTTGGAGTAACTTTTGTTATATACACTTTTGTCGTATACCTAAGTATAAATGAGTTACGTTAAAAACTACTGTGGAAGTCAACAATTTTGTTTGGCGCAAATAACTCAACCGAACTAAACCAAACTCGGTATGTGAATTAGCACTAACGCTTTCCTTATACTAACATACTAACCATACTAACATCCAACTTCCTTACTAACATTTCTAGGGACGGGCAGGAGTGGGGGTTATAAGGGAGGCCTGAAATTAAATATAGTGATATTTCGTTTCCTATTGGGGTTTCGGCAAATATGCCAAAAAAAGTTGTTTATTTTGTTATTTAGAGAAACTTTTGTTATATACACTATCGTCGTATACTGAAGTATAAAAGCGTTATACGCTAAAAATTATAGCGGGAGTCAACAACTTTATTTGGCACAAAAGACTCAACCGAACTAAATAAAACACTCGGTATGTGTATTAGCACTAACGCCTTCCTTATAATAAGCCATACTAACATTTCTAGCGACGGGCAGGAGTGGGGGTTATAAGGGAGGCCTGAAATTAAACTTTTATTATATACACTATCGTCGTATACTGAAGTATAAAAGCGTTATACGCTAAAAATTATAGCGGGAGTCAACAACTTTATTTGGCACAAAAGACTCAACCGAACTAAATAAAACACTCGGTATGTGTATTAGCACTAACGCCTTCCTTATAATAAGCCATACTAACATTTCTAGCGACGGGCAGGAGTGGGGGTTATAAGGGAGGCCTGAAATTAAAAATAGGATATTTCGTTTCCTATTGGGGTTTCGGCAAATATGCACATAACAAAAGTTGTTTATTTTGATATTTAGAGAAATTTGCTCAACAATTCTTTTCAATATGAACTACCAAGTACCTCACCTGAAAAAATTAATTCAAATTATAATATATTATTAAATATTTTGTCCTTAATAATTTAAATCTATGCATAATGCACAGGAAACGTGAAACATGTCAGTATGGAGGACAGTGAAGTCTTACGTAAAAAATTAATTTTATTATTAACAAATCCACAGAAACAACACTGGGAAGGGTAAATGTCAAAATATTGTGCAAAGTAAAGCCTTGCCAGAGAAATACCATCACCATCCAGTCTCAAATGAATTCCTGGGCGAAGCCGGGTATCTGAGCTAGGATACGAGTATATATATATTTATATATATATATATATATATATATATATATATATATATATATATATATTTGTCGGTTAATACTTTAGTGGCCGCAATTCTAGTCTGATGTTTAACAAACTGAATATTTAAACGTTTTGTATTAAAATAAAGATCAAGTTTGTTAAAAACTGAAATCGGACGGGGGTGGTTTAGAGGTGGGATTTCGAAAAACAAGCTAACCTTATATAAATTATATAAATTTAGCGCTTATTATTTCAAACACAAATGGAAATAAAGGAATGAAATTTAGTTTAGCACTAGCATAGTTATTTCCCCCCTATCTTTTAGGAATAATACATCGAAAGTACATAAATGCTGCGGGTATTTTTTTACAAACCTTTGTTTATCAATTAGCAAATATATATATATATATATATGATTGTGTGTGTGTGTGTGTGTGTGTGTGTGTGTGTGTATGTGTGTGAGTGAGTGTGTGTGTGTGTGTGTGTGTGTGTGAGAGAGAGAGAGAGAGAGAGTGAGAGAGAGTGAGTGCATAGCACATATTATAAAAAAAAATTATCATTGTTTGAAATGCAACAAGAAAGAATTGCGAAAACTAATTTGATTTATTTCTTTAGCGGGTTCCTATTGATTTGCTCCAATAATAATTTAACAAGAAGAGATAATTTTTTCCCCAACTCCTACCGAACGATATCACTATTTCATCTGAGCTTGGAATAGCAAAAACCAGTGCTCCTGTCAAGAACTTTTGTCCAAGTCCTGAGTGTAACGAGAATATAATTACAGTCTTGTCAGAAAGTTCATGTTACTAATTATCCTTTTTATAAAACCAACATTTCTTTCCCGACTTTATGACAGCTCTAATCTTTAAAATAGAGGAAAGTTCGGAGTAATATTTAATTTTAATATCCTATTTTGGGTTTTAAAAGTTCTAGGGTCTTATTGTAAGTAGGTGTAGAGTTTTAAATATCGTTTTCCTGGTTTTTGTAATACTGTTATTGTTTCCTATATTTGCTGATGGTTCTGCTAAACGTATTAATGGAAAAAAATTAGCTTAAGAAGAATTCAGGTATTCTTTAATGATTTATTTTAAGTTACAAGTGTACTTACGACAATAGTCATATTTTTTTCTCAGTTCAGTATCCATGATATACAGGAAGTATATTTATATAATTCTCTCCACTTGTAAATCCCATATTTCGATATAACCTACAGCGGAGTGGGTTATTTACAATAATTTGTTACATGAAATACATAATATCTTTTACCTTACACAACTGCCATGAGATAAATTCATGAGAAGATTCATTTTGCAAACAATAAATTAAATATAATACAAAATATTTGTTATAATGAGAGAAACAAAATGAATAAAAAATCCGAAAAAAATTAAAGTAAAAAAATAATATAACTTGAATAAATGATGTTTGGCCCACGTAATGTACTCGTATAGTAAGTGACTTGTTCTTTATTTAGTTTTGTTTATTTACCCCATCATATTTTATAATTTATGTCAACAATAAAAACCCTAAGAAAAAACGAAAATCGGATCGTATTTTGTAATGAGCCAATCGTGTCAAATAATAATCTTTGTTTTCATTAGTTCTCATTAGTTTTTATCTTGGTTTTTATGATTATGGTATTTTTTTGTAATACCTAATTCTATGATTAAAATCACACTAATAGTCTTATTAATCTGGAGTACTCAAGCCTGAGAAATATAACAATTATATTTGTAATCTTATTTGCCCAGGCGAGTTCGATTCCCGCCTGGGCAAATAAGAATTTATTTAGTGAAGAACTCATTAAATAAAATCCTTAGTCCCATCCTGGCTAGAAATGGGTGGTAACCTGCAGATAAAGCGTCCCAATTAGCCATAGTAGTACAAATTGGAGGTTAATAAATAAATAAAATAGTTATAATACAATTAAGTGGGTGATATTCTGGTTACAGAAAAATGCGTTGAATACAAATTTTTAGAACATTGCTTTTGAAAAAAAGTTAGGTTATGTAAGAGGGTTCAGGTTAGCCATGTGAGTTCCTAATCTAAAGGCAATATGAATTTATTTCTTGAAGAACTCGTTAAATAAAATACGCCGTGTGACCACGTCATCAATTAAGATTTCTTGTTCTTCGCTCGAAAATGTTTAGTTCATCTGTAGATGGTATACAATAATTGATATTTAGTCTTTCCAGTTAACACACTAAAGTACTTATTTGGTATTGGTTGAAATCGGATCTGATGTAGTGGTGGTTTAGAGAGGGGGAATTAGAAAATTAAAAATAATTTCGTTATTACTAGTCGGATCATAAAACGTTATAGAACCCCCCCCCCTTTACTCATCGTTTTGTTTTAGATGCAAATAGAGAGTACGTGGTGATATGAGATGACAATTGTTATATCAGCACTTGGGAAATCTGCTTAGTTAACTCAGCCCTTGCGTGACGGACTTCTGTCATTAATGGACATTTACTGAATATCTCGTTGTATGTTGAACCACAATAGTTGATTTCCCGTAAGAGAAATCTGCAAATAAAGAAAAATCGCTTCATTAAAAAGTAACCTCATGCTTCATTTGATATCTAAAAAATGACTTGGTTTTCGAGGTGATACGATCTCAGGAACTTAATATAATGCCTAAAAAGAAATAAGTATTCAAGAATTCAAGGTGACTTAGTTATCCAGTATTAATATTTACATTTACTGGGCGTGCCCGAGACTCAGCGGGAGCACTGACTTAGTTTTTTAGTAGAATATTATTTTTTTTGTAATTTGACATACACAAATTATACACATAGACATAAGTCAATTTCGCTTCAGGGTGTGAAAATATGCCAGGCTAGAAATGTTACACGTAGTTGGTGTGTTGATTTCTAGTATTTAAGTGTTACATAGAATTTATTCTTTAATTATTTAGCCGAAGGAGAGCAATAGAAACACTTTCACTTTGTATAACTTCCTTATTTAATTTATTCTCTTCAGGAGCATCAGTAGAGTTAACAATTTTATTTTATTTCATAATTCGCTGCATTGGCGAATCGTATGTTTAATTAAAAACAAAAAAATGATGGTAACCGTTGAAAATGGGAATTTCGCTGATGTTTGTCATAAAGCATTCCTTGAGGATATCAGTTGACTTTATACATATCCATACACACATGCACATTGCATGTGAATTAATGCATATAATTTGAAATTTAGTTCTTCACTACAGACTTAATTTGTATGTTAAAGTTAGTCGAAAATTTTATGTGGGTATTAAAATATGTTGTTAATATGTTGGCTCCCATCTGTCAGTAGTTCTTGTAAGTCTTGGGGGATGTGCTGATAACCTCAATTTCGCTATTCTTTCAGTATATGTCTTATGGTTAAGTGAATGTTATAAGTTGAGCAAATGGGTCTGCCTCTCTGCCAATAAGTATGAGTGTGTTAATTTGACTTGGCCGATTCTGTGTCTCAAGAGATCTATTTAATCTCTTATAGTATTAATGCAGCTTAATCTATAGTAAAAATTAATTTGCTGTGTACTTCCAGAGCAACAAACCTTCTCTATGAACCTCCTCTATTCAGCAAGGTCTGAAATGAGAATTCATTCTTAAACTAAACAGATTTGTCTGCTTATTCTGAACCCAATATTATTTAAATATTCTTCAAATTTCATGGCAGGGGTCTCCAGAAAACAAATACCTCAATCATATAATCTATAACATTGTATCTTAAATTAATCGATTTTAAATTATGACGCGACATAATCGAGTTCAAGACTGACGTGAAATAATAAATTTTTAGTCAGCTGACTTAACCAATCTCGGTAACATCTCTGTACCATCTACCTCCTCTGTGAGGACAGTCGCAACTTAATGTAAAGGGTAAATGAGCACTTCAGAAATGTAAGTAGCAATTTACAATTAGATTTAATAAGTATATCATAGATGTAGGCACCTACTAATACAATATATCGGAAACTAATTATTTAGGGATGTGTTAAATTAATGTTAGTAATAATTTTGTTTTAAAAGAATATCCCCTGAAGAGGTGGAAAATAAGTCACGAAACATGTAGGACAGTTGCAATAAAGTTTGCACCGAAATAAATTGCAGGTGACCCTGGTCATAAAATCTGAAGAATGTATAAAGAGATTTTCCATCTGCTGATATGAAAAACTAGTGATCATATGTTTTTCTATATTCTCTTCTTCTAAGTAAAATCCGTTGAGTTGAAATGGAGGATTCTAAAAAGCTGGAAACAAGAAATACGAATAACTCCATTCATGATCGAATAAATGTATAAGATCACAATCGTAGGCCATCAATAATTTAATAAGATTGGTTCTGTAACATTTTACCTTTCGCCTTATAATATCGCATATATTTTCTATTTTGGAATTCTCCTACCTCTAATCCTAAATTCCGATTTGAGCATTTATCTAATATAACGTTCAGCGTTCAATTCAAACGATTAAATATCGAGTTTAGTATAGATCTCATAAGCATTTTCCTAATCCAAACTGCAAAATCTGACCTTACCTGTGCATGTACCTTCAGTAATGAAGGCCTACTGAAAACAATATTTAAGTTTCCATTAAGACGTCTTATGAAATATTATGACTATAAATGGGGATTTACAGATGGCTGAAAATTAAAAAAAAAATGCACAAATATCGGTTAATATTCGAGATGGAGAAGAAGTGAACACTCTGGTATTTGTAGAAAATTAAATTTCCACTAAGTATAGTAGTAGTATAAGTATATACAATTTCTCTATATATAATATTTGAGAATTCTGAAGGATTGTGATTCAGAAAACCAAATGACCCTACAGTGCGTCAGGATCTGTTACCTGTTTATGTTAAAGACAATTGCATTTCATTGGAAAGTTGCAGTTCACTGTTATCTTCTTCAAAGTAGTAAACATTTATTGAGCTTTTTCGTATCCACAGGCATAAAAGTAAAAGTGAGCTCTTGAAGTCAAATGGGTTTCTTTGTTTTGGCACACAACTTAATTATTTATTTAGTAGAAATAAATATGTTCGTTTAGACAATTTTAGAAGCAGTAGCATAATCTCATAAGCGTTAGAGAGAGTGTGTTCAGATAGGTTGATGTTGAGTAAATAATACTAAAACTAAAATAAATATCATAAAACATTAGTAAGTTTTAAACATTAGTAATACTAAAAAGTATTGAATAGGATACTTTACAAACCAATGATCTGTGATTGAAGAATGCCTTTAGTAAAATAAAAACGGAATGGAAAAGGATGTGAAAATATTAATATTATAATTAGTGATTTAAAAAAGTTATTTAAAAATAAGTAATTTAGAAAGATTCAATTAAGGGAATTAATTGAAATTATATCTGAGATAAGCAGCAGTTTATCCAGATTTTAGATTGAAAGACAATGCTTTTCTGAATATTTTTAATATTGAAGTAAATGTCATACCCCAGATGAGTAAATGTGTACAAGTGTTAATACCAGAATCGTGGGGTTGATTCAAATTAGGGCACGTTTTTATTGAGGAATTATTGTCTTATACATTTTTTCTCCTCCTTATATTATCCCTATGAGGCGTTATTTATTTGAATACATGTTCCATTGCCCCATGGCATATTACATGAATGATTATGCTTAATTTCATTTTTATTTTACAATATATACACGTTAATCAACTATCTACATCTAAATATAATATATGTTGTCTTATACATTTACGTGCACTTTATGCAACTACGGTTAATGGAAACGGGTAATTTACACGTTGCCAATCTTTCCTAAGGCCAGAGACGACTAACGTCATTGAATAAATCCATATTGCTCAGATGGGAATCGAACCAGTCTCTAGAATTACAAGGTTTATTAAGTCCAACGCCTTAATACACATGGTTAACCTGTGTCACTCATAAGTAATTAAATGTGATCCTTAAAGCCACCCTGGCTAGAAAATTATGTTAATCAACAGATAACCATTCCCGATTAGTCCTAGAGACACAAATTGGTCGTTAACCTTTTTTTTTTTTTTTTTTTTGACAATAAACTATCCTTTTCCAAATAAAGTGTAATTGGAGATATGAAATTTAAACTAGTTCTTTGGGACTGATTAGGAAGCTGTTTTTAATTGATACTTTTATTAAAGAGGAAGGCTTGCATTTTTAGTAAGGTTAACAACATATTTTTAAGGGGAACCAAAACTGTTTATGTGCCAAATGTTAAATAAATAAGTGCGAAGAAATTTTTAGAAGGTGCAGTATAGTCTCATTAAACTTAGAATAAGAGTGTTCTCGGTAATTTGATGTTGAGTAAATAACTCTAAAACTTAAATAAATATAAGAAAACATTAATAATGTTTATAACCTAAAAGTTATTGGATAGGTAACCTTACCAAATCATTGGTCCGTCAATAATGAATGTTTCCAGTTAAATAAAAACTGAAAGAAAAGAACATGAAAATACTAATATTAGATATGGCGATTTCAATGAAGCTACTTTAAAATATTGTTGCAAAAATTAAGTTCAAGAAAAATTAAACAGGGTCTATGGCTTTATGTTATGGATGAAGGACTATTGGCGCCCGGAATGTCTACTGGAGCCGGGACTATTCAAGGTAACGTGTCTAGTCCCTTCTGGAAATTCCGTTTGATGTTTGCCGACGAGCCATATCAGTTAGTTTGTTCTCAGCTGTCTTCAAGTGATCATCAGTAAGGTCAGTGCAACAATGCGACTTAGTTTCAGTGCAGTAAAGTGTTTTATGTGAAGAACAGTGTTGTGCCGTGACTCTGTAAAGAAGAGTATAATTCCGTGTTTAAGACAGTGCAGTGCCGTTAACTTCGCGAAGATCAGTGCAGTGCCGTGTTTTTGTGAACTTCAGAGATCGTGAGTGAGTTATTGCACTGTGTAATAACAAGAACAGTGGGTAGTAGTTAAGAATAATTAACCAAGTGTGTAGTGCATTTTTAAATAAATTGTGCTGTGATTAACTCTCTGAAGTTGTGTGTGTTTTATTTTGCAATCCAAAAGAACTCTAATAAACAACGTTTATTACTGATTTTGTAACAAACGTAACAATATGTATGTTAGAATGATTCATTTTTAGAGTATTTATTGAAACCGTTTCTGCGATGAGCAGCAGGCAATTCGGATTCTCGTTATTAAAGTTAGCTACTTAATATTTGTAAGGTATAGCGATTTTTTTTTTTTTTTTTTTTTGTGAAATGTCATGTAATTCTTTGTATTTGCTCCTAGCATTACCACATCTTTTTGTTCTGGTTATTTTATAAGTACTTTCGATATCTCGTCTATAGGAATTTCGGCATCGTAGAGTCTTATAACGTCTTCCTTCAGGGATTTCCAATTGCCAAATTCAAGTATGGGGAGGAACGATATTTGAGCTAGACTTAAAGGGAATGATGACGATTGAATGAAAATAGCTGTGTAACAGGAACTATTGGTTCTGTACAAGGAACGGAATGTGTGTTTCCAGTGCTTGGACAAGGACAGCCATAGAGACAGGCGGCAATAGCAGCGAGCTACGCCCTTGAACTCCAGCCGCTGGCGGTCTGGGTCAACCAAGCCAACGATCCGAGCCTACACTTATCTTGCCTTTTTTTTCTCTTATATGGCTGCGCCTTTTTTGGCATAATGATGTCTTCATTGGATCGATTCGGCTCCTCTTCCTGTGTTTACGAATGCTGCAGGAAGTTATCAACAGAACAAATTAAATACCATATCTCTATGTACCACTAAATACCAGGTGCACTGGAGTAAGAAGACAGACCAAGCAGACTGAAGTTTTAGAATCCATATACTGATAACACTTAACATCACCGAGAATATATATATATATATATATATATATATCTTTATATATATAATTCTACTGTACGTGTGTATGTCACTGAACTCCTTCTAAGCGGCTGGACCGATTTGTATGGTTGTTTTTGTATGGATTTGGGTGACGCCTGGATGGTTTAGATTAGCAAATCAGCCCGGCAGATGGCGGTATCTAGGATATTTATCTATACTGCAACTAAAAATATTGTTCATAAACGCGCATTGAGATAAGATTAAACAAACATTATTGATTATAACGAATTGTGTTTAGAAAAATTGATGTTATTTCAAAATAAAGAATAATGATATTATTATATTATTTTTTTTCATTTAATATTCTAATCACTTGAAATATCATCCAGGACAACGTCTGTCGGGCCCGCTAGTATATATATATATATATATATATATATATATATATATATATATATTTGTAGGTTACCGCTCTAGCGGTCGCAATTATTGTTTTATCGTTACTAAACTCGATATATAAGCGTTTTAAGCAATACTAAAGATGAAATTATGACCGGGGGGGAGGTTTAAAGGGAAAAAATGTTTAAAACTCATTTTTTTGTAACTGTACCGTACTTATGATACCGTTACCGTAGTAATTTTACATTCTTATTTTCAGCCTTCAATTACGCTCCACCCCCATTCTACTCGTCGGTTTCTTTCTTAGAAATGGAGAATATGTGGTGACATAAGATCACAAGTGTGCGACACTAAGCGCGTGGGAAGCTTGCTTAGTTTACGCAGCCCCAGCGTGACGGCCTTTTTTATCTGTGATATTGATATCACTTTATTGTTTTGTATCTTATATATCAATAGAGTATTTGCATTTTTTAGATGTCAGCATTCAGTAAACTCTCACTCCTACTTGTCATATTAACAATAAACTCTTATATCATGAACCACCTTATTGGAAGTTTAAATACCATATATTGTTTTCATTGAGCTTTTGCTGCCTGAGGTGCATGAAAATACGTAATGTGATGACGTCTTCCTTATAGATTTTAATTTTTTAACTCCAAAACGTTTATTTGATCTATACCATACTCAATATTTAACCGTTTAGTTGAACTCACTCATAATTCATAGATTAAGTGACTAGTTTGTATTTTCTTTTCTTCAGTAGGTTAGTAGTGTATCATTCTAGCAGGTGAGAAATCTGTTTAGTTTACGCAACCCCTGCGTGACCTTTTGATAACTCTTTTAATTGAAAATCTCATACTGTCCTCTTATGCGACACAGAGTTTTCACACAGTCTATATTCCTGTAATAGTCGTACATCCATCGTTGTAGTTCCTACAACGATAGATGTACGACTATTTTGTTTTTAATATTCCAGTGATTTTAATTACTCCTTTATTTTTAGATACCGATAGCATAATAGCAGATGGTGTTTATTTTAGAAATATTTGTAGTTCTATTTATTGAAATTTTGTTCCCGCTTACACTTAGCTCTGTATTATGTAAAATTACTCAAAGTAAATAAGTAAATATTGAACTTCACAATGAAGGCATAGATATTAGATAAATTTCTAACTTAAGCTATGTAAATATGAAAGAGAAATAATTATTACGGTATTCGTATTAAAAAAATAAACCCAACTTTACTTGAATTATTACTTTAACGCAAAATCAATACCGTTAAACTTGGAGGGGAAATGCATATAGCTGACTAAGGCCCAGGTGTTTCACTTAACATTATAAAGAAAAAAGTCTGTCACGCAGGGGCTGCGTAAACTAAGCAGATTTCCCTCGTCATGTTTAACAATAGATAAATCTACATAGTGGTAACACATTAGGGCCATCGAAATCAAGTGAAAGAATACAAACGATAATAAGAAACCTCCAGACGGGAAGCACCTGAAACGTAAACAAACAGGTGTGTCAACTTCTCACAGGAAAGGAAAAAAATTACGGAAATATATCAGAATATAACATATTATATTTTTTGAAAACTATTTACTATATCTAGTACACTGTAATTTATAATGGATCAGAATAATTTTTATCTCAATCAATCAAATTTTAGTAGTACAAGAACTTAAGAAGGGGGGTGTTCACGAAAGGTCTCCTGAGAACAATTTATGGTATTTAAGCTTCGAGTAATGTAGTTTATTACATAAAAGAGTATTGTTTTTGTAACATGAATAAAAGTGGGGGGTTTGCTGAATGCTGAAAACTGAAAATGCAAATATCTCGGTTAATATTCAAGATTCAGAATAAATGTATAGAACAATATTTACAGTTAATTTAATTTTCAATAAGATTTATTCTATACATTTTTTTCAATCCGACTTATAGCAACGAGATATTTTGAATTTTTGAAATCCTCCCCTATAACCCCCCCCCCACTCCCACTGATCTATCTGATTTCAGCTGTTAACGAACTTGATCTTTCTTTTTACATAATACGACAAAATATCGAATTTGGTAGCGATCAATCAAAAATTGCGACCGCTAGAGTATATATATATATATATATATATATATATATATATATATATATATATAGTTTTGAACGGACCTCACTGTCGTTATCTATAGGTAGGATCGATGGACATTTGACGACAAATTTCGAAAATTCCGTCATGAGTAACACCTCAATAGACTTAAGGGACATCGGCTAAAAGAAATGTTTAAGACATTATCTTCAATTTGCAATAGTACTGGATTTGGAAAATGGTTATTTCCCGGATGTGGGTGACGATATTAAAGCTAGAGAACAAAGGAAATCATTGATATTCATTTATGCAGTGGTGAATTAACATAGAACAAGTATGGTCTTTAAAAAGAACTGGCCTCTAGAACTATGGGGTTACCAATGTACTTTCTGTTTACTTTTGTAATGTTAGCTATTCTTAAAGTTATTGAACGTTATCCTTTAACAATTCATATCTACTAAAGTTGGCTTTACCTCAGGAAGTTTAAAGTTGGGAGGTTGTGGGAATGGGTTTTTAAGAAAAAGAGAAAATGATTATTGCAAGTAGCTCCTGGCTGTTGTACCTAGAGTCTTATTAAATGCATTAAATAATTGATTCAATTAAACACGCTACTACAATTATTCCAGAGTTCTGTAATCGCAAAACTTGCTCCCTGCAAGATACTTTTAGAAAGGCTCGCTCTTTCGCTAATCTTAAACTTTCAAGTTCAGTTTATTTTTTTTTTCAGGCCTAGTAATATTTTAATTGTTTTATTGTAAATGGCCATAATTATTTTATCATTTTTTATATGTAAGGTAAATTTATCTAATTCTCTGGTATTAAATCTCGGACCAGTTGGGTATTCTTTTCTCAAATCCAGCATTCTCAGAATTGTGAGTAGTTTCAAGTTATCAAAATTAAATACCATTTTACCCCTTAAGGCGTTATACTTGATTTCACAATTTCAAAACCACCTTCCTCCCCCACGTTTATACATCCTTTATTACTAGCCGAGAACTTTAAGGGTATCCTACCCATATTCAGTGGTGCAGGACTTAACAAACACAATTGATTGCTGTTGTATTTACAGGCCGCACTTGGTAAGTGATCTCATGGTATAACCCAGAGGTATAACCTTGGACGAACAAGGGAATAAGAGTGTCACGAGGCCACGCAATGGTTTCTCGTTGCTTTCAGCATCAAATTGTCTACCAATAAAAGCATCGTGAGGAAAATCCTCTCAAGGCCAGATTTGTTAGACAGCCATCCCTCCGTAGCTTGCAGCTGACTTATGATAAGCATTGACCGGTATTTTTATGGAAACTACAAATTATATAAAGTCCTGTATGATGACTGCGGGAGAAGATTTCCCACGCTCTGGTATAACACACTTGTTTCATCTGATCTCATATTATCTATTTATATGTAAAACAATCGATGATTAAAAGGTAGCGAGGAGGGGGTTGGTTCCTAAAGACTTTTTTTACTTTTACTGAAACAAGAAAGCACAGATAACTCGCTTAAAATACTTAAATTACTAAAAAAAAATGCATAGAACAACAAATGTAAATAATCAATAGAGAATCACTTTATTGTACAAATTTTTATACAGTTTGTGGGGCTGCTCAATTACATTGAGATGCTGAAGCACACAGCAACTTAGTCAATCCCTAGGACAACAATAAAACAATACAAATTGTATTTAGTCAGCTCAATAACTAAAATATTAACTAAAATATCACAGTCAGGAACCTAAAAGGTGAATGTCACTAGATATAAAATAAGAAACATCATTATTGTACTAACATGATCCGTCGATCTATAATAAGATCACTGGTCAGAGAAAAATTTAAAATATATGGTGGGAAATAATCCCTAAAGTATCAATAATGATACCCTCGACCAAGGTTTGCAGAGCCTTCTTGTCTATTCCCACCTCGTCAAAAAATGTCCGGGTACGTTTAGGGACCGATCCTCGGGCACCGAAACACAAGCCAATCACCAGAAAATCCCGCTCCCCAAATGATTCCCTAAATTTTTCCGAGTAAAATTTAGTACATTTGTCGTAAATATTTTTCTTTTCCTGGTGGATCTTCTCCGCTTGATCAGGGTCGTTGCTCTCGTACCTTATCGTTGGGTCCAGGATGTAGGCAAATTTACAATTCCTACTTACAACCAATAACAATATTGGTGCTATACAATTTTCCGATCCGACTCATAATAATGCAGATCTTTCGAATTACCAAATAACAATCTGTACCCACACTATTGCATGCCCAATTTCTGCCAATAACAAATATGATCTTTAGTGTTGGCTGAAACGGTTAAATATCAAGTGTGGTATAGATCAAATAAACATTTTCCAGTTAGAACGTAAGATCTGAGTTGAACGCGTAAAACCTGAGTTGATCACACAACGAATTCACTCGTATCTCGTACTAAAGGTCTCTTGAAAACAATATTTGGTATTTAAGCTTAGAACAAAGTGTTTCATATTATAATAACACAGTATTGCAATTCTGTCAGGAATAGGAGTGGGGGTATACAAATATTAAGGGAAATCAGCTATTGAGGTAGTACTCATGACGTCATTTTCGAAATTTTTCTTATTATTATTACCAAATTCTCAAATCGATTTTGGTCTTATCGTTACCCAACTTAAAATGTAATGGTTTTATGTAAAAAGAAAGTTCAAATTTCGAAAACTTTTGATATCTTCGTTATTATTCGTCGAATCGAAACGTTGTATAGAGCCAATCATATCGCAAATGTAATGCTCTATAAATGTTGTTATGTACGTATGTTCACTATCTTTGTTATTAACCATGTTATTTTCATTTTTTTAATTTTCGGCCTTCACTAAACCCACACTCCTACTTTATCTCATATTAACAATATTCTGTTATGTTATGAAGCACTTTATTTGAAGCTTAAATACCAAGTATTGTTATCATTGAACTATTACGTTTTGAGACAAATGCATATACGCAACGCACGTGGGAAATCTGCTTAGTTAACGCAGCCCCAGCGTGACGGACTTTTTTAAAATTTAACTTGATAATAATTTGACTCCTATTCAAAGCAATGACAGTGCATGAAGGATAGCTTTCAGGGACGAACTCATAGAATTAGCAGTAAATATCATCTGTGCCTTATATAACAAGGATTTGTGCCCAAGGAGAATAGATATATTTTCCTTCAAATAGGATATAATTAAAATATTAATTAAGAGATCATATTCCAATATGTCGCCGTAAGCTGCTGGACTAATCCTGGCACGTGATATTAGCTGTCTCTATGGTTTGGATGATATTTGCGCCCCTTGAGTCGCTTCTCCAACAGTAAACATGTGACAGGATTACGTAATGCAGTGTGTGTGTGTGTGTGTGTGTGTGTGTGCGCGCGTGCGTGTTGTGTGAGTGTGAAAAGATTCGTTGCATTACTCAGCCAAAAAAAAAAATACTTGAAACCTTTTTTTACTTTGATCCTTATAGAGTTTTTTTTATGCTCAATATATTTCAGCTTTTTATTTTATAGTGTAAATCCCCTGTGGGAAAATTAGTGAAAAGCTATTTTACATCATAAGCATGGTTTGTATGTACAGTGGGCCACTTACAACAATGATAAAATGTGCTAATACAGATTTCACTTGTCAGCTGGAATTTACTATAATATCCAGGTAAAAACGCTCACCTTGCTCTATACTAACATCTTCCGAATTCTCCGTCAAGTAATCTTGGTGGCTGTTTTTTTGTTTTTTTTAGCTAAGTTTATGTACCATATTAGCCCTTAATAGGCCAGGAACTCAAAAAATGACTTGAAATGAATTTTTTTTCTTTAAAACTCATTATTTGCGATCCTAATAAGTAGAATATATAAGGTTTTACTTATTTTTTTTTCTGAACAAAAATATTACATGGTGTCTTTAAGTACACCTTGGCAGGTACCCTAAAACCTTAGTGGTGTCTTTAAGTACACTCTGGCCAATCACGTAAATCAATGGTGGTGTCTGTAAAATATGTTAATAAACTGAAATAGTTTCTAAAAATGTAATTAAATAATTTATTATGTAATAAAAGAAAACGTGTTGCAAATAAAAAAATAAGTACATTGTAAACAAAATATAAATCCGTCAAAAATATCATTAAACCTTCCATTCATTCAAGAAAACAGGGCCTTTTACGGGTGTTACAATGTTTCACATTACATTTTCAGCATAAAAAAAACCGTTTGATTTTGGTGACAGAGTCTGCACTTTCCTTTTGTAGTGAATACTTGTCAATGGTGCATCCCATCAAGTCTTGCTGCATCGGCTATGAGAGCTGCAACAGTTCTTGGCTGCAATTGGTGGTGTCTAGCCCTTTTAGCTCGCCGGTCCAGCAGAATATCCTCTGCAATGTGTATTCGAAATTGTTTTAAATACATTTTTTTAGGGTGTTCCTTTTGTGCAATAGCAATACGTTATTAACCACCAAATCCAATTATTAACTGAAAATGTTCATGTAATATTTGTGGGAGCGGTAACCTGTTCAATAAAGTGCAACTAACATGTCACTAAGGTCAACACTTTAATAATGCTGATACACTTTTTGTTATCAACGTATTCTTCATAACATCCTCTTCCCTCTTTCACCCTCAATATTGAAATGTTCCAATATTTCATTCATTTCAATTTGAAAATTTCCTTCATCCATTTTGGGGCATCCGTCTGCATTTTCTCCTTCATTGTTGCTTTCTTCTTCATCAGAGGTGATACTAAATTTTGGTACCAAAGAGTAAAATGGTTTCACCTCGACTTTTATACGTATCTGTTAATTAAAATGGTAAAAGTATGAAATAATATAAAATCATGCCCCTTGGGCAAATTTGTTGGTTGTTGGCCAGGGTGAACTTAAGTACACCATCCTAAAAATCCATGCTAAAACTCTATTTCTTTCCTGAATGGACAATGAAACACATAGGAACTTAAATACAATCCTTTACAACTAATTCACCCATTTTAGTTCATATTTAAATCGAATAGCGTATATTTTAATGAATTAGAATCTTCGCTGGCAACTAGTGTGAAGTAGGGTGGTAAACAATGATGATTTTCTTTAGTATATTGCTAGTAATTAGCTCCAATAACAATAAATGTACTTGTGTCGCATATGTCCATGCTTGGGAGGTTACAGGGGTGTGGACTGTGGCTAAAAAGGGGTAAGAATAGAAGCAGTTGCTCTCTGAAAGGGTTAAATATGAATGGTGTCTTTAAAGACACCTTGGCCAGTTAAGGGTTAGCCAGAATAGAAACATATTCTGAGTGTTTCATTCCCCAAGATCAAATTTTACTGCTTATTAAATGTTCTACGAATGTTGTTATATGCGGTTTTTCACTATCACACCGAATATTTGCATATTTTATATTTTGGTCATTTGTAAACCCCCACTCCTACTCATTTCTTATTAACAATAAGCTGATATATCATGAAACATTTTATTCTTAGCCTAAACACCAAATATTGTTCTCATTGACGTTTTGAGATAAATGCAAATACGTGGCTCACACGGGAAATTTACTTAGTGCTTTTATTTTTAAGAGTTCGTCACGAAATAAATTCCTATTGCACAGGCGGGAAATGAACTCATCAATTTATATATTAATTAAGTTTGTTTATTTATTTTGTTTAAAAAAAAATCATTTATTTAAAATCAAAACTGAATACTGATTTCTCTAAAAGTAACTGGCGCGGACTAAACGAAAAAGACCCAGATTTTCTATTGAGTTACCATGACACGGTCAATACCATTCATTACATAGTAAAATTAAGTATTTAATCTTTATTTAATTAAAATTCTCTGCGTGATGTTATGAAGGGAACTATTTGGTATATTGAGTTATTAACTCCAAATCCGGATTACAGAGGTTCCCGTTCGGGTTGAGCGGGCAATAATTCTGAAGGGTGGGCTAAATCCCTGGGAGATGTGAGCTGCCTAGCACAAACTCTGCCCTTTCATGGACCGCCCTAACTCAAGTTTGGGTTTCATTATATACACGTATATTATATATATATATATATATATATATATATATATATATATCTATATATATAAAGTATCAACGTTGACAATTTTCTATCTGGAATAAGAATGAACAAACATGAATATGGAATCTTCATTATCATCGGGCAAAAGTCTGCCACGCAGGGGCTGCGTAACCACCCCTGCGTAAGGTAGCCATATTTAATGATCTTAACTCGCCACATATTTTCTATTTCTAAGGAAAGGAACCAATGTGTAGATATGGGGGTTTACTGAAGGCTGAAAACAAGTACAAAACTCCGTCACGTAGGGGCTGCGTTAACTAAGTAGATTTCCCAGGTGCGCCACGTATTTGCATTTATCTCAAAACTTAAATGTTCAATGAGGACAATACTTGGTATTTAAGTTTCAAATAAAGTTCTTCATAACATAATAGAATATTGTTAATATGTGATGAGTAGGAGTAGGGCTTTACTGAAGACCGAAAACTAAAAAATGCACATATCTCAGTTAATAATCAAGATAGTGAAAAAATGTACATAACAACATTTATAGAACATTATTACATTTGCAATAAGATTGGCTTTATACACTTCTTCGATCCAATGCATAATAACGGGAATATTGAGAATTTTAGAAATTCTCTCCCTCTAATACTCCCCTCCCCCTGGTCCGATTTCAGCCGTTAACTAAATTGATCTTTCTATTTGTATAACAACAATTGCGACCGCTAGAGCGGTAACAGACAAATATATATATATATATATATATATATATATATATATATATATACAGTTTTGAACGGACCTCATTTTCGTCATTTCCTGGGTAGGATCGAATCACATTTTAAGAAAAAATTTGGGAACTGCGTTATGAGTGTGACTTCAATAGCTGATTTCCCTTAAGGGAATATGCTGTAAAATACATAAAGCAACAGGTAGAATACCAATAATTGACCAGAAGATGGCTCTATAAAATATTCTATTAGACTCATAATAACGAAAAACATTTGAACTATTGACCCCCCCCCACTTTCCGTACGATTTCAACCACTAGCAGATATGATCATTATTATTGAATGTATCTGTTAAATTTCGAGTTAAGCACAAATAAGATAATCATTTTGGAGTTAAGACAGAAAATCTAAATTGATGACATCACACTTTCCTCGTATCTCCAATAGTAAAAGTTCTATAAAAACGATATTTTGTATTTAAACTTCAAATAAAGTGATTCATAATATAACAGATTATTGATAATGTCACATGAATACGAGTGGGTGTTTACAAAAGCCCGACCACTGAAAAAAAAAAAAAATATCTCGGTTAATAATCAGAATAGTGAAAAACATCCGTAACGCAGGGGATGCGTAAACTAAGCAGATTTCTCAAATTTGCCACGTATTTGCATTAAACTCAAAAAGTAAAAATTCAATAAGAACACTATTTGGCATTTGTGCTTCAAATAATGTGTTTCATAATATAACAGCTCATTGTTAATATAACATGAGGAGGGGGGGGTATTTTAAAGGCCGAAAACTATAAAATGCAAATATCTTGGTTAATATTTAAGATAGTGGAAAAACTTACATAACAACGTTTATAGAAAATTACATTTGCAATAAGATTGGCTGTGTACAATTTTTCAATCTGACTCATAATAACGCAGATATTAAGAAGTTTCCCTCAACCCCCCCCTCCCTTACGTCGGATTTCATCCAGTAACGAACTTAATCTTTTATTATAAATAAAACGATTAAATATGGAGTTTGGTAACGATTAAACCAAAATTGCGACCGCTAGAGCGGTAACAGACAAAAATATATGGTGATAGTGACAATTAGAAGCGGGCATCCTTGTCTTACACTTTCTTAATTCTAGCTTCCCTTCCAGATTGGTTAATAATGATTTGATACATACATACATATATATATATATATATATATATATATATATATATATATATATATATACTAGCTCAGATACCCGGCTTCGCTCGGGAATTCATTTGAGGCTGCATGGTGATGGTATATTTTTGGCAAGGCTTTACTTTGCACAATATTTTGACATTTAGCCGTTCCAGTGTTTAGGGTTAATACCCGTTGTTGGCATTTGTTAATAATAAAATTATTTTTTTATGTAAGACTTCACTGTCCTGCATATTGTCATATTTCCCGTCTCCTGTGCATTATGCATAGATTTGAATTATTAAGGAAAAAATATTGACATACATTTGAATTAATTTTTTCAGGTAAGGTACCTGGTAATTCATATTGAAAAGGAGTGTTGAGCAAATTTCTCTAAATAACAAAATAAACAACTTTTGTTATGTGCACATTTGCTGAAACCCAATAGGATATCATTATTATTAATTTCAGGCCTCCCTTATAACCCCCACTCCTGCCCGCCCCTAGAAATGTTAGTATGGCTTATTATAAGGAAATCATTAGTATTAATTCACATAGCGAGTTCGGTTTAGTTCGGTTGAGTCTTTTCTGCCAAATAAAATTGTGGACTCCCGCAATAGTTTTTAGCGTATAACTCATTTATACTTCCGTGATATACGGCAAAAGTGCATATAAACAAAAGATACTCAAAATTACAAAATAAACAACTTTTGTTATTTGCATATTTGCTGAGAAACAATAGGAAACGAAATATCGCTATTTTTAATTTCAGGCCTCCCTTATAACCCCCACTATCCTGCCCGTCCTTAGAAATGTTAGTATGGCTTATTATAAGGAAATAGTTAGTATTAATTTCACATAGCGAGTTTGGTTTAGTTCGGTTGAGTCTTTTCTGCCAAATAAAATTGTGGACTCCCGCAATAGTTTTTTTAGCGTATAACTCATTTAATACTTCCGTATACGGCAAAAGTGCATATAACAAAAGATACTCAAAATTACAAAATAAACAACTTTTGTTATTTGCATATTTGCTGAGAAACCAATAGGAAACGAAATATCGCTATTTTTTAATTTCAGGCCTACCTTATAACCCCCACTCCTGTTCGTCTTAGAGAATATTAATATAGCCTAAAGTTTAAGTTGGGCTAGTAGTAATAAACATACCAAGTTTTCATAAAATTCGGTTCAGCCCGCCGTTTTATGCGTGAAAATGTAACAAACAAACAAACAAAGAAACAAACAAACAGACACGAAAGAAACAAAATGTAGTTATGGTGTCTACGACATGTGAAACAAAAAGTTATCGTGAAATTTCGCGTAAAAAATCAATGTACAGACAGAGGTTACAATCTATATATATATATAATATATATAATATAATATATATATATATATATATATATATATATATATATATATATATATAATTGTAACCTCTGTCCTGTACATTGATTGTTTTCGCGAAATTTCACGATAACTTTTCGTTTCACACATGTCATAGACACCATAACTGCATTTTGTTTCTTTCGTGTATGTTTTGTTTGTTTGTTTGTTATCTTTTCACGCATAAACGGTTGAACCGAATTTTATGAAAACTTGGTATGTATATTACTACTAACCCAACTTAGACTTTAGGCTATGTTAATACTTCTCTGAGATGAACAGGAGTGGGGGTTATAAAGTTGTTTTACGCGAAATTTCACGATAACTTTTTGTTTCACATGTCATAGACACCATAACTACATTTTGTTTCTTTCGTGTCTGTTTGTTTGTTTGTTTTGTTACATTTTCACGCATAAACGGCTTAACCGAATTTTATGAAACTTGGTATGTTTATTACTACTAGCCCAACTTAGACTTTAGGCTATATTAATATTCTCTAAGACGAACAGGAGTGGGGTTATAAGGTAGGCCTGAAATTAAAAATAGCGATATTTCGTTTCCTATTGGTTTCTCAGCAAATATGCACATGACAAAAGTTGTTTATTTTGTAATTTAGAGTAACTTTTGTTATATGCATTTTGCCGTATACGGAAGTATAAATGAGTTATACGCTAAAAATTATAGCGGGAGACAACAATTTTATTTGGCACAAAAGACTCAACCGAACTAAATAAAACACTCGGTATGTGTAATTAGCACTAACCCCTTCCTTATAATAAGCCATACTAGCATTTCTAGGGACGGGCAGGAGTGGGGTTTATAAGGGAGGCCTGAAATTAAAAATAATAGCGATATTTCGTTTCCTATTGGTTTCTCAGCAAGTATAGTTGTTTATTTTTGTTATTTAGAGTAACTTTTGTTATATGCACTTTTGCCGTATACGGAAGTATAAAATGAGTTATACGCTAAAAATTATAGCGGGAGACAACAATTTTTATTTGGCACAAAAGACTCAACCGAACTAAATAAAACACTCGGTATGTTGTATTAGCACTAACGCTTTCATTATAACAAGCCCATACCAACATTTCTAGGGACGGGCAGGAGTGGGGTTTATAAGGGAAGCAAGAAATTAAAAATGGTGATATTACGTTTCCTATTGGGGTTTTCGGCAAAATGTGCATATAACAAAAGTTGTTTATTTTGTTGTTTAGAGAAACTTTTGTTATATATACTATCGTCGTATACCGAAATATAAAGGCGTTATACACTAAAACTATAGCGGGAGTCCACAATTTTATTTGGCACAAAAGACTCAACCGAACTAAACCAAACTCGCTATGTGAAATTAATACTAACTATTTCCTTATAATAAGCCATACTAACATTTCTAGAGACGGGCTGGAGTGGGGGTTATAGGGTAGGCCTGAAATTAAAAATAGCGATATTTCTTTTCTTATTGCTTTTTCAGCAAATATGCACATAACAAAAGTTGTTTATTTTGTTATTTAGAGTAACTTTTGTTATATGCACTTTTGCTGTATACGGAAGCATAAATGAGTTATACGCTATAAACTATAGCGGGAGTCCACAATTTTATTTGGCACTAAAGACTCAACCGAATTAAACCAAACTCGGTATGTGAATTATTAGTAATGCCTTCATTGTAATAAGCTGTCAAATGTTGTTTATTTTGTAATTTAGAGAAACTTTTTTTTATATACACTATCATCGTATACCGTATCATCATCGTATAAGTATAAAGGCGTTATACGCTAAAAATTATAGCGGGAGACAACAATTTTATTTGGCACAAAAGACTCAACCGAACTAAATAAAACACTCAGTATGTGTATTAGCACTAACCCCTTCCTTATAATAAGCCATACTAACATTTCTAGGGACGGGCAGGAGTGGGGGTTATAAGGGAGGCCTGAAATTAATAATAATGATATCCTATTGGGTTTCGGCAAATATGCACATAACAAAAGTTGTTTATTTTGTTATTTAGAGAAATTTGCTCAACACTCCTTTTCAATATGAATTACCAGGTACCTTACCTGAAAAAATTAATTCAAATGTATGTCAATATTTTCTCCTTAATAATTCAAATCTATGCATAATGCACAGGAGACGGGAAATATGACAATATGCAGGACAGTGAAGTCTTACATAAAAAAATAATTTTATTATTAACAAATGCCAACAACGGGTATTAACCCTAAACACTGGGACGGGTAAATGTCAAAATATTGTGCAAAGTAACGCCTTGCCAAAAAAATACCATCACCATTCAGCCTCAAATGAATTCCCGAGCGAAGCCGGGTATCTGAGCTAGTTTTATATATATATATATATATATATAGATATATATAGCGGCGTGTTACCGCTTACCGTGAATAAACTCCCACTTTTGGTCATCGCACATTATGATTTTGCGAATATATCATGAGAGACCTTAGTTCAAGCATAAATGGCTGTTATTGTTTTCAAAAGATCTTTACTATATGAGATACACGAACGTATTTTCACACAACGTATTTGAAGACGTCATCAATATGGAATTTGTGTTCTTGGCTCTAAAATATCTACATTATAAATAACATACTCGATGTTTAATTAAACGATTAAACTTCGAGTATGGTATTCGCCAAGGATTATAATCCTCTATTGCTGAAATCGGAACAGGAAGGGGAGTTTGTTGGAGGAATTCGAAACTGGCACAAATGAGGGGATGATTGGGGCATACGCTAAAATTTATTCAAAATAATTGGCATTGATTTTAAATATAAATACTACAATTAAGCGTTGCTTATATATTCTGCAGAGAAAATTGTTTTTCTAGTGTACATTTTATTGTAGGGGTTAATTATAAGAAAGTATACTCTTAACTAAGTGGTGTTCTAAGTTTCGTGCCCCGACGATAAGACCGGGGATTTTCCTTATGGGGTTCTATTTCGGTCTTTTTACTGAACAATATGATGGTTTCCCCTTAACGACTTTCAGTCAGTTAATTTAATAACTTTTGTACAACGGCAAGAAATTTCCTCCATCTCTTGTATCTAGAGCTTGATGAATTATTGTTAATCAAACATTAATAAAACATACAATAGATAAAGAAACATGTTATCATTTCTGTATCAGTAATTCTTGAAACGAGTAAATGTCATATATTATTAGGCAACATCACCAACTAAAAGTCCGTCCCGCAGGTTCTGCGTAAACAAAGCAGATTTCCCACTTGGAGTTTGGCAATAGATAAATCTACATATAGGTAACATAACACCGCCGTGAATATTAAGTGAATAAGTACAAATGATAAAGAGAAATCTTTCAGTCAATTTATATTTTAATAACCTCAACAACGGAAGGCGTCTGAATTGCAACCAACACGACATCACCTCAGAGCTGATTAGACGAAATATTCTTGACGGAGGGGGGAAAAAAACAATTACTGAAATATATATCTGAATAAAACATATTAATTCTATTGAAAACCATCATATCATATAATAATCTAATTTATAATGAATCATAATAATTTTTCTCTCAATTACTCATATTTTAAGAATCCAAGAACAAAAGACGAGGGTGGAGGGTGGGAAATGAGCAGAACGTATTTGCCTATATATCTCCTAAAAAAAGTCTCTTGAAAAACAATATTTGGTATTTAAGCTTCGAATAAAGTGGTTTATTATATAATAGAGTAATGCTCATGTGACGTGTGAAGGATTTGGGGTTTTCGGAAAATTGAAAACTGGAGAATACAAATATCTCGGTTAATATTCAAGATAGAGAATAAATAATAAATGCATATAACAATATTAATAGTATATTTAATTTGCAATAAGATTAGTTCTACAAAATTTTTCGATCCAACGTAAGGTACCGAAGATATTTCGATTTTGTAAAAATCTCCCCCACTAACCCCCCCCCCACCACTGGGTCAGTACATTTGATGTGCAATAAGTTTGGTTCGTTATAATTTTTAAAGTCCCCCTCTATCCCCCCGACTGTACCGGTATCTGTCATTAACGAACGTAAACTTCCTTTTTACATAAAAGGATTAAATAAAATATCAAACGAAAATTGTGACCGCTAGAGCGTTAACAGTCATATATATATATATATATATATATATATATATATATATATATATATATATATATATATATATAAATATATAGAATTTTCGTCAATCATGAATCCAACTGTAATAGCGGATTTCTTTTAATGGATATCTGCTCGAACATGAATAATAAATGGATAACCATTGAAACCATGACCATTTCTTATATTACTGGTTAAATGCCTTTATTCTACAGTAGAATTTCTACTAACACATAACAAAGTTCAGTCATTATAGGGCTTGACTAGCTACTGACCTTTACAGAAACAGGTATAGATTAAAGTTCAATAACTATAATTTCCATATTTCTAGCACATATTCATGGTAAAATCATTTATCACATTTGCAGTCGGTTTAGTCCAAGCGATAGAGAATAATTATTCTAACCTTTCAAAAAATATTTTTAATATTTTAATGTATTTTTCTTCGTTAGTACTGTATTTGAGTTTACAATTAAATTATTATTTGTATATGAGAGTAGTCTACCTATCGGTATTTTATCCCTCCGTCGGGCGCACCTCTGGACGAAACAAAATCGGGCGCACCCGGCCTGAGAGGCCGCTCACATATTTTAAACCCCCACTACCCAACTAATTAATTTTAATTTAAAACGCTGGTCGGACATCACTTCGCTAGGATCTTGGGAAAACCAAATATAATATTTTAGAAGTAAAATATTGTTTTTATTAGAAATAGAATGAAAACATAGTTTAAAATTGATCAGGCGCATTCGGCCTGGAGAAGAGGCCAGAGTTAGGAACTGCACTTATTTCTCCAAGATAGCGACACGAACTTCCATATAGAATAGCATTAATTTTAGTAAAAGGGACGATTGCATAGATATATCTTGAAAAAAAAAAAAAAAATCATCTTTCAAATGAAGGAGCAATTGGGCGCAGTCGGCCTCAAGCCACATAGGCGGAACCAGTCGGTCTGGATGAAGGATGGCCCCCCAATAGACTAAAAGTAGGGGATTCTAAGCATGAACACAAATCAGGAAATTACTGGGAATGGCCCCTCACAGGGGAAACAGAATGAGGCGTGGTATCAAAAAGTATGTTTTCCTGGCCTCTCTGGCTAGCTGCGCCCGACGGAGGGTTAACTAGGTACACTGGGTGTGAAAAACCTCTCTGTCTCGCTTTGTCTGTTTGTTGAATTTTTAAAACACGGCATTGGTGTTGAGCATTTCAAGGGAGAACAAAATTGCCAATTGGTGACTTATAGTTGAATGCTCATACAAACTGGAGTCACTTAGTTTTTTTTATTTTCAGAACAGGGCATAGCGTCACTAAATAATAATAATAACGTAGCAAAATTATATTTATTTGATGAGTTGCACAACTAGGGGACGACTCTCAGTATCATTGACTTTCCCTAAATTAAAAATTTTTAAATAAAGAAAAACAAATTGTTTTCAAAGTTATTAGATAGAAATAAAAAATATAGCGAAATAAAATTGAGGAAGCGTTAAATTATAACTACGTAAAACTATATTGTTTGATGACTAACGATTATGACTCTAATGTAGGTAGATGAAATAAATGGCTACGCTTCCACTGTAACAATTTATTTAAACGACAGATCACTTTCGGTGCAGTGCATCATCATCAATGCCCTGTTGACACACAAAAAAAATAATTACTTATCTCTATTAAAATATTTGAGACGTGGGGTTGGAATAAACGTCCCTTTTTTTGACTTCATGAGGTCATTAACTTCTACCCTCCCTTCGAAACTTATGAAAACGTCATCTACATAGCCGACGTAAAAGTTAATTAAATTGTAACATGGGTTAATTGGTGACATGATATATCTCGTCTCCATGTATTCCATAAAGAGGTTAGCTGCAAGAGGTGATATTGGAGAGCCCCTGATCAAACTCGAGGATAAAGTATAAAACAATCACCTTATGACTTACCGGATATCTTGCCATTCCTGTGAGGCTACATACATAGGACAGAGTGGCAGGAAGATAAATACAAGAGTCAAAAGAGCATTTCACTGCAAAAGCAAGTGAAATGAGAAAGCACCTATTGACGGAAAGTCATGACCAGGGTTCTTTACAATTGGAGGTGTTGCACCACCTACCTAAAGGAAGGAAAATGGACAGGGTTGAGGGGTTAAGATTAGATTAGATCTTCTAACGTCGAAGAAACATATTAATATTAAAGAAGATGTTTTCCCACTCAAGTTTTTACCATTAGCCTCCTTACCTCAGCTAGCTGGGGATGAAAAGCCAGTCTAGTTCTCGGGCCGTCAGGTCAACATCCAGGATATTTGGTAGGTCTCCTCTCTCTTTTCCTTCTCCTTTGTACAGCAATGAATGTCTTTCTTTGTCTAAATAGTTTAGATAGTTTTAATGTCCTGTACTTACTTACATTACTGTGCCTGTACTTACTTACATTACAAAAAAAAATTACCTGTTGATGAATGTAGGGTTTTATATGTTATTTAGTTCTAAGAAAGATAGTTTTTATTGGTGTACGTATGTTATCTATTTTACCCTTTATCTAAAATATTTTAACAGAGATAAGTAATTATTGTTTTTGTGTGTCAACTGATGATGATGCACTGCATCGAAAGTACTGAGTTTAATAATTTGTTACAGTTGAAGCGTAGCTATTCTTTCATCTACCTACATTAGATGTCACTTCCACCAGCCAGAATACCAACTCAGATTATGTTTCTCTAAGTTCTCGTCCACAGGCAGGCTTACAGCGTGTACTGGCCTGAGATTCTCCATGGACAATGGGGTCTACTGGAGACCCATCTATATCATCTACTCATTCCAGGCCCTCCTCGGATAACGGAGATTATAAGTTGAATTGATCATTAACTGTGTAAAAACCCTCATGACGAATCCCTGGAGTCTCGCTCGGGGATGGCTAAGGATCTCTAAGTCCTGTAGTGCCACCCCCCCCCCCCCAAAAGAAAAAAACCCGTCACGCAGGGGCTGTGTTAACTAAGCAGGTTTCCCACGTGCATCACGTTTTTGCATTTATCTCAAAAAGAAAAAGTCCAATGAGAACAATATTTGGTATTTAAGCTTCAAATAAAGTGCTTAATAGCATAGTAGAATATTATTAATATGAGATGAGTAGGAGTGGGCTTTACTGAAGACCGAAAACTAAAAAAATGCAAATATCTCAATTAATAATACAGACAGTGGAAAAATGTACATAACAACATTTATAGAAGACTAAATTTGGAATAAGATTAATCCTATACAATATTTTGATCCGATTCACGTAGATATTAAGAATTTACGAAATTCCCCCTCCCCTTGTCCGATTTTAGCCGTTAACGAACTTGATTTTTCTTTTTGTAAAAAACGATTGTATATGAAGTTTGGTAAAGATAAGTCATAAATTGCGCTGCTAGAGCGGTAACAGACAAATATATATACAGGTATGAACGGATATCATTTTCGTCATCGCCTAGGTAGGATCGATGGGCATTTGAAGAAAAATTTCAAAAATCGCGTCATGATTACGACCTCAATAGGTGGTCCAGTAAAAACTGGAATTTATTTGATTAGATTTCACCAGTTCATTACCGTAATAATATTTTTTCTTAGAAACCATTTATCAGTGTAATGCAGAGTACTCTCAAAAGTAATCTAACAATAGGTTTTTAGTTGTCCATTTTTGGTCTTCGTTAAAGAATGACAGAAAAACTCTCCCTTACACAGTTTTGTTAATTTCTTAGCTGCATTCGATGACTCATCACACACCATCTTTCAACATGATCTTCGATGTGAATTCCTTACTCTAAACATGCATAAAGTATTTAAAATCTAATCAGGTGGTAGGAGCTAAAATTCTGAGGACCCATTTTTAATTTTCTGTAAAATTGTAGAAATTTTATTATTCATGAAATTTGTTTTCTAATCTGGTTGTGTTTCTTAAAATGGAATCATCTAGATCCCTGCAAACTCTATCACTACAATTCAGTTTTATAGCATTTTACAATAAGAGTTCCCCTATCCAACCATTATTGCGGTAAATGCGGTCTGGGCATGGCGGTTCTAGTCGTGGTCGTAAAACTCCAACATCATGAAACAGTCATTGCTCGGCCAGTGCAATCCAGTGCACCAGCCTGCAGGGGGGTGCATTATTCACAGCTACTGCAATGCAATCTTCCGAGTTGTAGAGAATGAATCAACAGCAATACGAATAGCAATGACGCCATAAAGGCGTTTATAAAAATCGTTAAATGGGCAGTTGATAACATTAAGGAAATGTCATACAAAACGAGTCAAAGTTGAGGCAATCCGATGTGGTCATGAAAAAGTCCGTTACTCAGGATTTGCGTAAACTAAGCAAATTTCCCTCTTGCTGCTACGACTCACTTCATTGATTTCTTCTCTATTTATATAGAAAAAAACAATGAGTAGGGGGGAGGGGCTACTGAAGGAAAACAAGAAAGTACGAATAACTCGCTTAGTACTTCAGCCACGAAAAAAAAGTTGAAAAACAAATGTAGAACTTTAATATTTTATCAAGATTGACTGTAACATTTTACAACCCGAGAAATAATAACGGAGATATTTACAAATTTTTAATTCCCCTCTCTCGAAACCCCCACAATAGTCTGATTTTTGTGAATCACAGATATGATCCTTAGTGTTGAATAAAACAATTAAATATCGAGTATGGTATAGATCAAATGAACATTTTCGAAACAAGAATGTAAAATTTGAGCTTAGAATAAAGAGGTTCATATTGAAACAGCTTCTTGTTATTGCGACATGAGTAGGGGTGGGGGTAGGGTTTACTGAATGACAAAAACTATAAATTTCAAATATCTCGGTTAATATTGATCTTAGAAAGAATATGTGTATAAAACCTTTTATAGGGTCTTAAATTTACTATATGATTAGTTATATATCCTGCGATCCGAAGAACAAAGGGGAGAAATTTTGAATTTTCGAAATTCTCCTCCTCTGAACCCCCTCTCCTCCCCCCTGTCCGATTTTAGCCTTAGCGAACTTAACATTAAGGGAAAACTACTAAAAACAAATTGCATTTTTCTTACTTACCCCTAGCGGGGAGCAGGGAACTGACAGGTTTATATTTAAATAGTTTTCTCATGAAGGACTTTGGGAATATAGTCTAGCTATATATATGAAATTGTAACCTCTGTCTGTACATTGATTTTTTTTCCTCGAAATTTCACGATAACTTTTCGTTTCACATGCCATAGACACCAGCATATCTGCAATTTGTTTCTTTGGTGTATATTTGTTTGTTACCTTTTCACGCATAAACGGCTAAACCGAATTTTATGAAACTTGATATGTATATTACCATTAATCCAACTTAGACTTTAGGCTATATTAGTATTCTCTGAGACAAACAGGAGTGGGGGTTATAAGGGAAGCCTGAAATTAAAAATAGCCATATTTCGTTTCCTATTGGGTTTTCCGCAAATATGAACATAAAAAAAAGTTGTTTATTTTGTTATTTAGAGTAACGTTTGTTATATACACTATTTTCGTATACCGAATTATAAACAAGAGATACGCTAAAACCTATAGCAGAAGTGGACAATTTTATTTGGCACAAAAGACTCAACCGAACTAAATAAAACTGGTATGTGTATTAGCACTAACACCTTCATTGTAATAAGCCATACCAACATTTCTAGGGGCGGGAAGGAGAGGGGGTTGTTAGGAGACCTGAATTTAAAAATAGCGGTATGTCGTATTTTATTGTTTTTTTCTGCAAATATGTAGATGACAAAAGTAGTTTATTTTTTTCATTTGGATAAATTTTGTGATATTCCCATTTGTCTTATAATAAAGTATAAACGAGATATTCACTAAAACTTAAGCGGGAGCTTACGATTTTATTGGGACCTAACGATTGAACCGAACATGAAACTCTGTATGTCAATTAGCATTAATTCTTCCATGATTATAAGGTATATTAAAGTTCTTAGGTCCAAACGGGAGTGGGGGCTATAAGGGAGGCCTGAAATAAAAATTCACGTTATTTTATTGTCTATTTGTTTTTCGACAAACGTGCACATAAAAAATGTTGTTTACTTTGTTATTTAGAGTAAGTTGAAGTAGTGGTTGACGCAGCCCCTGTTGGACGGATATTGTGAAATATGAGATGCTTAAATGCGTCACGCCGAAACTAGTCCATGTTCATTTAGGTATCGTCAAAAATGATAATGCATTTGAAATCTGAAAACCAACAATGCGTTTCCTTTTACAATAAATTCAAAACGTCAACATTTCAAGAAAAGTATAAGACAAAGACATTCTATCGGTGGCAAAGAACAGATATGTTTACTGATTCTCAATATCTAAATAACTGCTATGCTACAGCTAGCATTAACCACTACTTACGTAAGTCCATATGCACTGTGCACAAGGACAAAGTCAAGGGCAGTTTTACTTTCTTCTACTGCACGATCTATATTAATTCGAATTTAACAAAGCTTTTAATTCTGCCAAGGTCAGCCTTTGAAATATGTTTTATAAACTGGTTGTATTTACTTCCTCTTGCAGACTTGAGCTGAAAATGTAACGCTAGTAATGTGTACATGATATGGGCTTATCTCATTTTAGCAGATTTCCCTTAAGGGAAATCAGCTATTGAGGTCGTACTCATGACGCGAGTTTCGAAACATTTCTTCAAATGTCCATCAATCCTACCCAGGAGATGACGAAAATGAGGTCCGTTCAAAATTATATACACATATATATATATATATATATAATATATATATATATATATATATATATATATATATCTATATATATATATTTTGTCTGTTTAGCGCTCTAGCGGTCGCAATTTTGAATGATCGTTACCAAACTCGGAATTTAATTGTTTTCATGTAAAAAGGAAGATGAAGTTTGTTTAATGACTGAAATCGAACCAGTGGGAGGGGGGGAGGAAATTCAAATTATCTCCGTTATTATGCGTTGGATTGAAACATTGTATAGACTGGATCTTATTGCAAATTAAATTTACTATAAATATTGTTCTATACATTTATTCTGTATCTTGAATATTTATCGAGATATTTGCGTGTGGTCGTCAGGAGTGGGCTATGTTCGGACTTTCCGACGAGAGCTCTGGCGGCCGTTTCCGTAACTATTCGTCCCTCGTGAATAGGTTTAGAGGTTTTCTTACTACTACAGTTGTTATTGGGCAGATTTATCTACTGTGAAACTTCACGTGGGGAAATCTGCTTAGTTTACGCAGCCCCTTCGTGACGTACTTTTAGCAGATTTAAGGGAAATCAGCTATTGAGGTTGTACTCATGAAGGATTTCCTAATTTTTTCTTCCAATGTCCATACGATCCTACCTAGAATGACGAAACTGCGAAAAAATGAGGTCCGTTCAAAACTGTATAATATATTACATATATATATATATATATATATATATATATATATATATATATATATATTTGTTTGTTACCACACTAGCGGTCGCAATTTTTGTGTAATTGTTTCCTAAACTTTATATTTAGTCGTTTTATGTAAAAAGAAAGATTAAGTAGTTAATGGCTGAAATCGGACCAATGAGTGGGGGGTTTAGAGGGGGGATTTTCCGTTACCTATACGTTCCAGAGCCCACAGTAATGTTGGACAATGGGGAAAAAAATAAAAGTTCTAATTTGGGATTTTGATTGTATTGTTAGTACAACATAAACCCTTTTCAATTGAGCAGATTGATTTTTAGCCATATTATTGCTATATGATTTTTACATAATGCCAGGTTATAATTGCTATGTAAAAAAAAGCCTTGGCTTATTAAATTCGTCGTGAACTTTTATTTCATTTTATAATTATTGTTGCTTCCAGTACACATTAAGGGTATTATAACACATCAAAAACTGGCACAAAAGGTTTTTAAAATTCCTCTACTTTTTTTTTTTTAATCGAGCTGAAAATAATTTTATTTAATTGAATTCGCAAATCGCTTGTATTTGCTTGAAAAAATACAACATGGCATTATTTTAGGAGTATATTGTCGTTTTTACAACGTCGTCAGATCTTGCCTAAACTTGCCTATTCATATATATATTTTACTTTTAGTTTTATACAACTTTACGGTGCTGAAGACGAATTATAACCTCCCGGCCGGACCCTTGCCAGATTACGTACGGTGTAAAACGCCTCCACCTTTACGCAATTGACGCCACAGCCATTCACGTTCGAAGAAATAGTTACAATACGTGTTTTTATAAAACATATGTTTGATCTTATGTGCCTACAAATCACAATTCTCTACTTAAGTAAGCTGATACATAATCTGTATGTTACACATTTTATAAAATTTTGCCTACCGTTATATCGCATCTGGCACAATTGCCTAAAAAATTTCTGATCAGGTAGTTTCAATAGAGTATTTCGATGTGCTTTAAAATGGACACCAGAATCAGATATTCTAGGACCAGTAGAAAACGGAGATATTAATGAATATGTCGGGACTTTACCCCTATCACGTCGCATCCAGTGTGCGTGCGGATCATAAAAATTGTTTTGGGGGAGAAATCAATCTCTATTCTAAATTAAATTTACTAATAAATATTGTTCTTATACTTTTATTTCTCTATCTTGAATTATTAACAGAGATATTTGCATTTTTATAAAATTTTGGCCAGATAACAGGTGTCTGTTTCCCGCCAAGAGCTAGTTTCGCCCGTTGCCGTAACTGTCCGCGCTCTCGTATTGCCTGAACTTACTCTATTTGATATTAACTGCACATGGGGCAAATGTGCTTAGTTTACCACAGCCCCTGCGTCGCCGGACTTTTTAACTAAATGGTGATTGAAAGCAGTTGGGCAGTCTATTGGTTCATTGGTAATGGAAAAAAAGTAGCTGCATTAACTAAGTAGATTTCCCATGTCCAGTTATGTATGTGGTGTACCAAGTTCCGGCCCATCCCATTTAAAATCGCTAATTGTATTTAAGGCTGAGACTTGGTGTGCAATAACTGTGACACCTGAAGAATCTTACCTTCTCGAGTACTTCTCCAGCGGCCATAACTTTGGAATTTCCAATGGAATGCTATACTTTTAATGACGGATTCTTGTAGAAAATCGAAATGTAAAACGAGTTTATACTTTAAAAATAACCTAATATAACAATGACGGTCTTTTTCCAAGCTTAAACACTCAATATTGTAAGAGATCAAAAGATCTTTACTAATATACACGAAAATACGTTGAGTACGTAATCAATTATGTTTTTATTGACTACCCAAACCTATTCATTGGTTTTTTTCTTTGAAATAGTGATGATATGGCGAGGGACCATTAGTGTGTCGTTCCAGCTCGTGGGAAAGCGTCAGTTTACGCAGCCTTCTTTGACGGACTTTTAGCAGATTTTCCTGAAGGGAAAACACCCGAGGTCGAACTCCTCACGCAATTACCGAAAAATTTTCTCAATTGTCCATCGATCCTACCCAGACGTACGAAATAACGTCGGTTCAAAACTGAGTGTGTGTATATATATATATATATATATATATATATATATATATATATATCGAGAGAGAGAGAGAGATTTGTCTGTTAATCCTCCGACGGGCGCGCCTATTTGAGTCACGTTAGCGGGCGCATTGCGGTGTTTGGACTGCATTTTGTTTTTTTATTTTTTATTAGAAAATGAGCAATAACTTACTTATTTATCTTGTTTATTAATTTTTGCTTTGTTGTTGTTTTACAGTAATTCTAATGCATGAAAATTATACGTTATCATATTGCTAAGTAAAGGATGGCTAAACAATTTTTTTTATAAATAACTTTGGAATATAAAAAAGTCCGTCACGCAGGGGCGGCGTAAATTAAGCAGATTTCCCACGCGAAGTATTACAATAGAGAAATCTTGCCAATAACAACGCCACTTGTGAGGAATCTTTAAACCTATTCACTAGGGACAAATAGTTACAGAAACGGCCGCCAGAGCTCTCAGCGGAATGTTCGGAACATAGCCGACTTCTGCGGACCACACACTCAATACAAACGCAAATATCTCGGTTAATATTCAAGATACAGAATAAATGTATAGAACAATATTTATAGTAAATTTTATTTGCAATAAGATTGATTCTATATAATTTTTCGATCCAACGTATATTAACGGAGATATTTCGAATATTCAAAAGTCCCCCTTCTCTAACCCCCCCCCCCTCCCACTGGTCCGATTTCAGCTATTAACCAACATGATCTTTCGTTTTACATAAAACGATTAAATATGAAGTTTGGTAACGATCAAACAAAAATTGCGACCGCTAGAGCGGTAACAGACATATATACACATACGTATATATATATAGTTTTGAACGGACCTCATTTTAGGCATCTCCGGGGTAGGATCGATGGACATTTGAAGAGAGATTTGGAAAATCGCGTCATGAGTACAACCTCAATAGCTGATTTCCCTTAAGGGAAATCTGCTAAAACATTCTTGCAATAAGTAGAATAATGATTGAGATATTTTAATAATAAATTGTTTGTTATAAATAACCACCAACATAGGATATTCAGGAACGTAGGAATACTGGTATAGGAACAATAATTTTATGTTTTATAATATTATTTTACAGACTAAAAATAGAGTAAAATTATTAATTATTTTCATAAAGTTTGAGCAAACATTTTTTAATATAAATACAGATTAATAGTATATTAGTAATATAATTAAAAAATAAGTTCAAGGTTATAAATGATCAAATACTGAAAAAAAATTCGGTTCAAAATTAGCAAGAAAAAAAATTAATTTATCAATTAGGAAGTAGAAAAAAAAAGAACTTTTTTTTATATTACAGAATAAAAATCAAACTTCTTCCTCGTATAAAGCATTTTCCTGACAATTAATGCACGTTACTTGATAGATACTGTGATTTCGGCAAAAATTCCTTTGGCACATATTGCATACAACACTTGTTCAATTATTTCCATGTGTCCCACAAAGGTAGCAAATTTTTTTAGCCCTCACAAAACCGACTCAACATGTCAGAACATGTTGATATACAAATACCTGGAAACCCCAGCCCGCTGAAGTCATTTCTATTCCTAGTATTTTGACAGATGTTCAGATTGCGGTCCAAATGCCTCAGCCGCCGAAGGGTTAACGATGTAGCGGTCGCAATTTTTTGTATCGTTACCAAACCGATATTTAAACGAATAATTAAATGAAGGTGTAAAAATTAAGATCAAGTTCGTTAATGGCTGAAATCCTAGCAGGAGGGGGAGTTAGAGGGAGCGATTTCGAATTTTCTGAATATCTCTCTTATTATGCATCAGATCAAAGAATGTATCTTATTGCAAATGTAATGTTCTATAAATGTTCTTATGTACGTCTTTTCACTATATTGTTTATTAACTGAGATATTTGCATTTTTTTTAGTTTAGTCATATTTTACTACTCTTTTCAAATTAAAAATAAGCTGTTACATTATGAAGCACATTCTCATTGAACTTTTAACTTTTGAGGTAAATGTAAATAGGTACGTGACGCAGGTCGGTAATTTGCCTAGTTAACGCAGTATCTGCGTGACGTACATTTTTTTTATTGTGCTGTGTGATAAAATAAGGTTTGCATGTGTGAATGCAAACGACGCTCTTGTCAAACCTCCACGGCCGTTAGAACACTTGTACGTGGTTGGTATGTACCACTCACAGCTTGAGCAAGTCTACCACGTGAGTGTGTCAGGGTAGATAAATTACCAGACAGTGGGATTGGTATCCTGTTTGAAAGTGCTTTGGTAGACTGATAGAAGCTGGATTAGCAGACTAATTCTGTACAGCATTGCCACAGCTTCCATTGGTGTAACGTAGTTCCAACGATCTCTTTGAGCCAGCAGTATGTGATTCAGCTTTGAAAATAGCTCATTTCATGTATTCAGCACAGATGAAAATTAACATGTAAAGATATTTCAATTTCTTTATTATGACATTAATTAATATTACGTATGTCCTTTTATAATTCATAACTTCCTTCAGTGTGGGAGAGACAATATACAATTAACCCATCATTAATCTAAATATCTCCGTTACTGTATGTCGGATCGAAAAATTGTAAATAACTAATATTATTGCAAATTAAATATGCTATAAATATTGTTATATCCACTTATTATTTTTTCTCTTGAATATTTAACGACATATTAGCATTTTTCACTTTTCAGCCTTCAGAAAACCCCCACTTATACTCATGTTACATGAAAATGCTCTGTTATATTATAAACCACTTTATTTGAAGCTTAAATACCGAATATTGTTTTAAAGAGATCTTTATTATACGAGACATATGCAAATATATTGTGTTGATCCCCCTCCCCCCATCTTCTTGGACTACTAAAACTGATTTGACGATTGTTTGAGTGATTGGGAAGACAAATATTCCGATTCCTAATAAATTATAGTACTACATATAGTAAATAGTTTTCAGTATATAGGTCTGTTGAAGATTTATTTATATGTCTCTGTTAAGCTCTTAGCGTTTGGCACCTGTATGTTTACAATTCAGACGCTTTCAAGTGGGAGGTTATTAAAATTGACTGAAAGATTTCTCATTACCGTTTGTATTTATTCACTTAACTTCCAAGGTGGTGTTAAGTGTTACCAGTTTGTAGAGTCTATTGCGAAACTTCACAAGAGAAATCTGCTTATTTTACGCAGGCCCTGCGCGATAGACTTTTTGTATAACCATAGTTGAGTTTTTGTCACAACTTTTTCTGTTGTTATTAATAATAATATTTTAAATATCTCAGTCCTAATGCAATATTAATTTGGAAACATTACAAATAACAACAACTTAGGCTTTTTCGTTTGGTATAATACTGGAAAAAAAAATCGTTTCATTTGTTCCTTAGTTTATCTACATTTTTGCTTTATGAAATATCCCTATCAAAGTAATCCATAAGAATATTAAGTACAATAAAAAAAATGGAGTTTTAATTTTCCAATATGATGACGGTTTTGATTAATACTACTTTTGAAAGGTATGGACCTTTATCTGTCTTAATACATTTATCAGGAACAGTTAACAATTCTTAAGCTAACTGTTCCTAATAAATTACTGCCATTGTTGAACGATATAATAAGCTTCTTGTTGCTAATAATTCAATTGCTTTGCATCGACAAGTTATTGTAGTATAAATTATATTCCTTGAATAATTAATTATATACAAATACAATAATTAACCATACCGAATTAGATCGATGCTAATTGCTTAAAATAATTATTCCCGACTGGTATAGGTTCAGCTGCGGGGTATGACAATCCAGTTGGGGCTGTCAAGGTTAAATTTAAATTAATATTGAACTATTTTCCTTTCTTCCGGATCAAGGTACCGTTCCCAGCCGACAATTATAGATTAAGGACAACCTCTGGTTGAGGATGTGGGGCAACCTTCGGCTTTTGATGAATTGCAGTCGCTAGACACATGGAGAAGGCGGGATTACCTCAAAGCCAGTGCACTCCATACATAACTAAGACAACTTGACTACGAATGACACAATAAGTTTTGTGACAATAGACCTTTTAGCAGATTTTCCTTTAGGGAAATCAGCTATTGAGTTCGTACTCATTTTCTTCAAATGTCTATCGATCCTACCCAGGAGATGACGAAAATATGGTCCGTTCAAAATTATTAGTATGTATATGTCTGTTAACTCGCTAGCGGCCGCAGTGTTTGTTTCATCGTTACCAAACTTGATATTTAATCGTATTATGTAAAAAGAAAGATCAATTTTGTTAATGGCTTAATTTGTGGGGGTTTCCGTTACTATACGTCGCATAGGAAAATCGAACCAATCTTATTGCATATTAAATCTACTATACATATTGTTATATACAATCATTCTCTATTTTGTATATTAACCGATATATTTGCATTTTTCAGTTTTCTGTCTTCAGCTAACCCCCACTTATACTCATGTTACATGAAAGATACGTTGTTACATAATAATCTCATTATTCCAAGCTTAAATACCAAATATTGGTTTCAGGTGACCTTTATTTATTTATTTTATAGTAAATAGGCACCGAGCTCGGGGGAGTTATTTGTGCCTAGGTGGTCGTGATTCTACTTTCATTTTCCTTCTTGTTGTTCAGTTGTCCCTTTCTTCAGATAAACCATCCACTTCTCAGCCCTCCGTCATCCTCGCTTCTGTTGGATCTCTCCTAGTTTTCTTCATCCCCAATTCTGTGACAAATAACAAAAAACACAGCAGTATTTGGTTATAATCAATTTGATATATAAATACTTAACTCACTGCCTTGTATGCCCATATGTTGAAGGCCTATATTATTATATTTCTTTATTTAAACCAGCAATTACGAAACATTTTAAGAGTTTTTTTTTATAGAGTTGCTATCATCCCCTAGTATTTCGGATAGTACTTCTGATATACCAAGGGACCTTTTGATGTCCTCATACGTTCAACACTCAAAAAGTATGTGTGCAGCTGTCAGTTATACTCCACAAACAGTGCAGACCCTTTATTATGCGAGATACTTGCAAATATATTCTGGTGCCCCCTCTCTATCATAAGTTCTTGGACTACTAAAATTTGATTGATTGAGATAAAAATTATTGCGATTTATAAAAAATTACAGTACTAGTAAATAGTTTTCAATAAAATCAATGTGTCATATTCTGATATATTTCAGTAATTGTTTTTCTTCCCGGAATGAGGTTGGCAGCCCTGTTTGTTTACATTTCAGACGCTCCCCATCGGGAGGTTATTATAATTGACTGAATGATTTCATATTTTCGTTTGTATTTATTCACTTAATATTCACCGTGGTGTTGTGGTACCAGCATATAGATTTATCTATTGTTAATCTTCAAGAGAGAAATTTACTTAGCAGCCCATGTGTGACGGACTTTTTCTTTTAAATTTCGGCGTACCTACAGCCATTAATTATTTGTGGTACGAACGTAGCTTCAAGAGAGGAAGAACGTCTGATGGGGCTTTAGGTTGAATTCTTTATTGTATTTTCGAAAAGTGTATATTTATATAATAAAAAGTATAGTAGAAATTTGTTCACTTTCATCACTGTGTTTTGACAGAATGAAGGAATATATGAGAAAGCGCAAGGGAGCATATTCACATCCACAGGAAATTAATTCAACGTACCCCGAAGAGGATGATTCGAAATAAAAATAGTCCACTTCATTACATTGCAATTAGGGTTTTCGTGTTTTGATCATGTTTCATATTTGTACCGACGTTTCTCTGATTGTGCAGCGATCACCATACTCCAGGACAAACAATTATATGTTTTAAAGCTACTAAGAGTAAAATTACAAGTAAGTTAAGCACTTGAGGGGGGAGTGACGTTTTCAAGAATCATTGTATGAAAAAGCAAATTTCCTATTTTAACTTCAAAAGTTCTTTTGAAATTTCGCCTTTTGAACCCCAAGCACGTGGTTAAAAAATTGCTTTATGCCTCCACTTTTTCAAAACATATTTGTCAGCTAATGGCACTCCGGGTGGAAGCAGAATAATCATAAATAAGTATGTCATATGTTCTCTTGACACTTCAAAACAAAAACAATTCTGGGTAATAAGAATTTATATAATACTAGCTCAGATACCCGGCTTCGCTCGGGAATTCATTTATGGCTGAATGTTGATGGTATTTTTTTGGCAAGGCTTTATTTTGCACAATATTTTGACATTTACCCGTCCCAGTGTTTAGGGTTAATACCCGTCGTTTCTGTGGATTTGTTAATAATAAAATTAATTTTTTATGTAAGACTTCACTGTCCTCCATATTGTCATATTTCCCGCTTCCTGTGCATTATGCATAGATTTGAGTTATTAAGGACTAAATATTAACAAACATTTGAATTAATTTTTCCAGGTGAGGTACCTGGTAGTTCATATTGAAAAGAATTCTTGAGCAAATTTCTCTAAATAACAAAATAAACAACTTTTGTTATGTGCATATTTGCCCCTTATAACCCCCACTCCTGCCTGTCCCTAGAAATAGTATGGCTTTTTATAAGGAAGGCGTTAGTGCTAATACACATACTGAGTGTTTTATTTAGTTCGGTTGAGTCTTTTGTGTCAAATACAATTTTTCACTTCCGCTATAATTTTTAGCGTATATCTCGTTTATAATTCGGTATACGAAAAAAGTGAATATAACAAAAGTTACTCTAAATAGCAAAATAAACAACTTTTGTTATGTTTATATTTGCCGATAAACCAATAGGAAACGAAATATCGCTATTTTTAATTTCTGGCTTCTCTTAAAACCCCCACTCCTGCCCGTCCCTAGAAATGTTGGTATGGCTTCTTATAATGAAAGCGTTAGTGCTAATATACATACCGAGTTTTATTTATTTCGGTTGGGTCTTTTGTCCCAAATAATATTGTTGACTCACGCTATAGTCATAAGCGTATAACTCATTTAAACTTTGGAATACGATGAAGGTGTTTATGACAAAAGTTACTCTAAATAACAAAATAAACAACTTTTGTTATGTGCATATTTGCGAAAAAACCAATAGAAAACGAAATATCGCGACTTTTAATTTCAGGCCTCCCTTATAACCCCCACTCCTGTTCGTCTCAGAGAAAATTAATATAGCCTATCTCTCAAGTTAGACCAGACTGCTCACGGTGTGCCAATTTAATTTAAAATCGGTTAAGTAGTTTAGGAGTCCATCGCGGACAAACATCGTGACAGGAGATTTATATATATTAAGATATATTTTACTTATCTATTTGGTTTATGCCCCACATCAAAGGTGATTTACATTATCTCTGCTTAGATTAATCTATTTATTCCTTTAGGCAATCCTTGATATTTCCTTTATAAGTATTCCTTAATTATCTGAGGTTTTCCCTACTTTATATATTAGATATAAAAAAAGTTTTCCCTTTGAAATATTTGTATGCATGCTGTAGAACTATTGTATTTTAATTATATATGCTTTAGTAAGTGTGGAATATATTGGCTTCTGTCACCTAGTAGTTCTATCACATTGTTGGGTATTTCAAGGTGTTTTCGTTGGATGCAGTATGTGTTTTATCGTTGGTTGCTTGTTGCAGTATTTGCATAAAGGATTGTCTGTCCTTGTCAATATGTGCATATATGTCATATGCATATCTAAGGATGAAATCCCGAGTCTGGGAAGAACAACTTCCTCCCGTCTAGTACTCCTATTGCTCGATGGCCACTTCTTAATAGTACTTTTGATTTTGCTTATCGGTACTGCTGGTTGTTTACTTTCATCCATTCTGATTGTCAATTAACTAGGATTCGGTGTTGTATATGTCTCACTATGTCTTCGTATAGTCAGTTTTCTTATGTGTATTAAGTTTGATGAGTAGTTCAGTTTTGCCTGATGGTCTCCTGCCACCATAAGTCCTCGTGTCCTGGCAGCCAACATATTGCAGTTGTATTTTGGTATGTTTCTTGTTTTAAATTTCTTCTGTTATGTTTAGGGCTATTGGGTGAGTGGTGTAAATGCCTATGAGAGTTTAATCAATAAATAAACAACAAAATAAAATAATTTTTGAAAAAAAAACACACCGAGGGAAAATTATATTTGAAAAAATAACCTGGCAAATACTACGAAGAGACATTTATCTGAAGTCATGAAACCTACAGAAGACATTGTTATACTTACATAGTCTCGCACGCAATGGCAGACTGGACATGGAACTGCAATGAACAACTCTTTCTGTTTCAACTCATGGAAATACTATAGTACGACTAAAACACTGTTTTTAATATATAAGGGACGGTTATATTGATTCAAAATATATAGTTTAAAAATAGAATATGGCCTAAAATAAAAGAGCAATTATTTTTTGAATTCAATAATGAAATGTATTTATTTCCATTAAAAATTAACATTAAATAAAAGGTTAATTTCGTAATCCTAACAATCTCATCAATAACACTCTAAATATTTAAAATTCATTTTTAATTTATAACATGCTTTCTTATTAACCTTAGATTTATTACAGGATGACGCATGAGAAATTGTACCCACCTTAAAGAGACAACGTATATTGTCTTAAGATTTTTCCCGACCGATTTTTATGAGAAAAATTTGATTGTATTGTTTAAGAATTAAACATTATTTATAGTACTCATCTTGTGCATAAATACATCCTTCAGACATGACGTTATTTATTTTATAATGAAAGAAGTATATATATACTAATAGATTCCATATATTCGAGCAGAGCGTTGGAGTTTTTTAATCCTGAAACTGAATCGCCTTTCTTGTAATATTAGCAGATTTCACTTAAGTGAAATCAGCTATTGAGGTTCAGCTCATGACGCGATTTTCAATAAATTTCCTCAATGTCTATCGATCCTACCCTGGAGATGAGGAAATTGAGGTCCATTCAAAGCTATATATATCAGTTAACGCTCTTGAGGTAGCAATTTTTAAAAAATAAAGGCCAAGGTCGTTAAGGGCTCAAATCAGACAGGAGGGAGGGGGTGTTAAAGAGGGGGGAATTTTCTATGTTTCTGGTTGGGGCATAAATATATTCTTGTATCTTCTTTTATGATTCCGTGCTATTCAATTTCTTAATTCCAGTTCATGTTTTGTTTCACAAACAGTGTAGTTTGTTACAAATATTTTGAAGGGAACCTCATATGAGTCATAAGTAATTGGAATAATTTTCAATAAATTTGGAATTTCAATAAATTGGTTTTTCAGGAATATAGTGTATTTGAAAATATATTTTTGATATTTACGTATGGGGTAGGCTTAAGTCTTTAGTGTACAGAGTAGCCATTCAGGACATCACCTGACTGCAAGAATTCGCGAATCATGTGTAACAATTAGATCTAACCATGACGAGATTAGAAGGGCTACATGAGCGGTGTTGACCAGATGTCGTCATTGTATTCTACAAGGAGGCCAGTTTCATCAACTTTTATAATTTTCCAAGTAATTTTTTTGTCTTCAAATTTAATATAAGGGTTACTTTAAATTACGTCAATTATTCTTTTTAGCAGATTTCCCTTAAGGGAAATCAGCTATTGAGGTCGTAATCATAACGCGATTTTCGAAAAATTTCTTAAATGTCCATCGATCCTACAAAGGAGATGACGAAAATGAGGTCCGCTCAAAATTATATATATATATATATATATATATATATATATATATATATATATATATATACATATATTTGTCTGTTATCGCTCTAGCGGTCGCAAGTCTTGTTTGATCGTTACGAAACTCGATATATAACCGTTTTATGTAGAAAGACAGATCAGGTTCGTTAATGGCTGAAATTGGACTAAAGGGAAGGGGGGTTTGGAGGGGGGATTTTTGAAAATTCAAAATATCTCCGTTATTATGCATCGGATCGAAAAAGTGCATAGAAAAAATCTTATTGCAAATTAAATGTACTATAAATATTGTTATATTCATTTATTCTCTATCTTGAATAGTAACCGAGATATTTGCATTTTTATGAAGTCTGTGGTCGGGTATAGTTTGGTTTAGATCGGCCATTTTCGTAACTGCTCGGCTCAGGTGGAAGCTTCTTCTAACCTTACCTGTCGTCTCCAACCTTACCTTCCCTTCGCTACTTTGTTGAGATTTATGCAAATTAGCTCGGTTTATCCGCCCACCCTCCTTCTTGAGTTCTTTAACTAAATTATTCTACTAAATTTAGATATAATTAAATATAAATAATTAACTGACAGACTTTTCATTACCGTTTGTAGTTAATCACCGTGGTGTTGTGTTACCAGTATGCAGATTTCTCTATTGTAAAACTTCACATGGGAAATCTGCTTAGTTTACGCAGCCCTGCGTGACGGACTTTAATTTATATCAAAATAATTTTCATTTATTTTTTTCTACGCTCAAAAAAGTAAACATGATATCAGTTTTATTTATTAGTTGTTTTTTTTCACCCACTCCCATTCCTATTACATTATGAAAGTGAGAGCTAATTGGAGTTCTGCGTGCACCGCTGGAAAGGTAATTAAATTTTACATCTTTTGTGAGTTTCGGCAGTTTGTAAGATCTTTTTTGGAAGAGTAGTGATCCTCGAAACATTGTCGTTAACTAGACTTTTTTTAAATTTCTGTTTTTTGATCTGTAATAGCGGAGTGAAAAAGTCACTTGTGAACATTGAATTTGTCTAAGCCTTAAAGTAAATTTAATGCTGATTTCAAATATGCAATGATACGTTGAATATTTTTTGTAAAAGTAGAGAAATTTGGGGCTTTCCTGCAAAAAACATGGTTTTCTCGAAATAACCTTTAGAACGACATATGTCCGGAACGGAATGAGATAAAAACCTGCGGTTGGTGGCGTTTAACTACATTTTTGGGGCAGTTTTACCGTTTTAAGGATTGTCAACTACTTGCGATACTCCCTGTATACTCCGATTCATTAAGTCGTTTAATTTCCTTGAAATACATTTACAACACTCATCCCTTAATTATTCAGATTCTAGAAGAAATTTCGAAACTAAAGTGACATTGATGTGGTTCCAGGACATTAAAACATTGTACGTACAAACGACGTGGGCAAATTCGCCAAAAATGCTACCCAGATAAAATCTTGATAAAACATTGAATGAATTGTAAAAATGCTGTGAAAGAGCAGCAGAAAATCATTTGAGAGAAATAAAGCCTTGTATAAGCGAGTGGCCGTCCAGCAGACGTGACAATAGACGAGACGAAGTTGTTCTAACGAGACTTAGGATAGGACACTCATATTTAACACACTCAAACCTCGTGACGAGAACAGAAAGACTTCTCTGCAGAACATGCATGACCCATTTACCATTGAACACATACTGAATAACCGCAAGAACATTAAATACTCCGCTTAACATGTACGAACTTTTTACAAACAGGAGCCCACATATCGACAATATACTGACTCACCTTAAAAAACTGAATTTGTTTTACAAAATTTAACTTCTCTTTTGTTTGATTTTGACTTGTGAGAAATTTAATGTAATTATGTATAATAAAAGTGGACTAATAAACAGGAATAACATATTTTTTTTTATTATAACAATTTTAAATGGTTGTCTTTATTTCTAGTCTAATGTTTATTTGTTGTCTTTGTTACTTGTATTTAATGTTTATTTATTGCGTTTAATTGTTTACTTGTTGGTTCAGCTTTTGTTATTTTTTTATTATTTGGTTTTTCTTTTACGTTGTTGAACTTGGAGCCAAATCGTCTAGTTGCGGGTTCTCCTGTTTAAATAAATTAAAAGGTACAATTAAGACTATTATTTTTAATACTTTCATAGTTGAATCGCCTGTGTTACTAGCAACGAAAATAAATAAATTCTGAACGATGTAATGATCCTAGAAAACATTAGGATATTTATCATTCCATAAGCTTTCATAATTCAGTAATTTCAATTACTTCAGCACCTAACTCGCACCCCTGCGGTCACCGTTCACAGGCAACCGCCAAGGACAGAGGTTGCAATAAGGAAAATTATTTCAAGTTAAGTTTGCAACTAAGGCTCATGAGTTGGTAAGTGTGTTCTACAGAAGTTGGAGTTGAACTATTGGCAAACATGGAGTCGGAAATTAAAAGGAATTTATATAGTCACCTGTTCACCAATTAAAAAAGTCCGTACGGCAGGGGGGCGTTAATATGCAGATTTCCCTCGTGAAGTTTTGCAATAGAGAAATCTGCCTACTAGTAGTAACAGTAGTAGTAAGGAGTCTCTAAACTATTTTCATGAGAGCCGAACAGTGAAGGAAACTGCCGAACTAGCTTTCGGCGGAAATTTACGAATAGAACCGATCTCATCTCGTCCGGAATCCGCACACACTTAATAAAAATGAAAATATCTAGATTAATTTTCAAAATAGGGAATAAATCCACGTAAAATTATTTATAATAAATTTAATTTGAAATAATATTGACGAATGCTATTGTCCATACATTATCTTCTCAAAGCAAAATTCTTAAACTCTCACTGAGTCCCCAACAATGCTGATGAACATAAAATACGGAAGTATACAGCAAACCCATCGAGACAACAACCTCTACCAATCCGATTCCTTAAATACACACACAATACCTTTATCCAAAGAACAAATATTTACACTAAATATACTGAAACATACTATCCTTGGAAAACTGACAAACTGAGTTTTGACTTGACTCTAACACAGTACCCTAAAACATTACATGTTCATTAAAAAAACATTTTAGTTCTCATCCATTCATCTCGTACATATTACACAAAATCCAGACGTTAAACAAAAGAATAACTATGTACTGGTTACCCGGACATACAAACATTAAACAAAGCACACAAGTAGACGAACTTGCCAAATTAGCTACTCAAAAAAGAACTCACGACAACACATACTGTACATACCAAGATATTCAAGCCCAAGCAAAACATATGATACTCAATTCATGGCAGAAAACTTGGTTTACCACAACTGATAACAAATTTCGAGAACTGAAACATACACTTGGTGAATGGCCTTCCTCAAAAAGGCTAATTAGAAGAGAAGAAGTAGTTTTAACGATGTTGAGAATTGGCCATTCACGACTAACTCACACTTACCTGCTTACTGGAGAAGACGAACCCTACTGCCAACACTGGAACTGGAGACTTACTATAAAACATATACTTACTGACTGCTATCTAAGGACTCACATAGACCTACCATACACTTTGACTGAATTACTACATGACTGTAGCCCGCACATAGACCGCGTATTACAAAAAATATAGGTTATATGTTAATTATGTTATATGTTAAATATGTTATATGTTATATAGGTTATATGTTAAATATGTTATATGTTAAATATGTTATATGTTAATTATGTTATGTGGTATAGGTTATATGTTAAATATGTTATATGTTAAATATGTTATATGTTAAATATTTTATAAGTTAAATATGTTATATGTTAAATATGTTATATGTTAAATGTGTTATAGGTTATATGTTAAATAGGTTATATGTTATAGGTTATATGTTAAATATGTTATAGGTTATATGTTAAATATGTTATAGGTTATATGTTATAGGTTATATGTTAAATATGTTATATGTTAAATATGTTAATTATTATGCTGTATATTAAATAACTGATTCGTCGCTAAATCGCCCCTGTTGCGAAATGCGATTATTGTATGAATAATAATAATAATAATAATTTGAAATAAGCTTGGTTCTATACAAGTTTTCGATCCGACGTATAGTAAACAGATATTTCAATTTTCAAAGTACCCCCCTCCCCTCTAAACACCCTCTCCTACCTTTCCGTCTTCAGCCATTAACGAACTTAAGCTTTCTTTTTACATAAAACGATTAAATACCGAGTTTGATAACGATTATGTACTAACACACAAACACACACACACACACACACACACACTCGCTTGGTTTATGTCAGAAATATTTGCTAAATACCCTTATTTCTGACTTTCCCCGGTGAATGCCAACCTTCACATACTCGCTTGGTTTATGTCAGAAATATTTGCTAAATACCCTTATTTCTGACTTTCCCCGGTGAATGCCAACCTTCACATACTCGTTTGGTGTATGCCCAAAATATTTGCTAAATACTCTTATTTCTGACTTTCACCGGTGAATGCCAACCTTCACATACTCGTTTGGCGTATGCCCGAAATATTTGCTAAATACCCTTATTTCTGACTTTCCCCGGTGAATGCCAACCTTCACATACTCGTTTGGTGTATGCCCAAAATATTTGCTAAATACTCTTATTTCTGACTTTCACCGGTGAATGCCAACCTTCACATACTCGTTTGGTGTATGCCCGAAATATTTGCTAAATACTCTTATTTCTGACTTTCCCCGGTGAATGTCAACATTCACATAGTCGTTTGGCGTATGCCCGAAATATTTGCTAAATACCCTTATTTCTGACTTCCACCGGTGAATGTCAACATTCACATAGTCGTTTGGCGTATGCCCGAAATATTTGCTAAATACCCTTATTTCTGACTTCCACCGGTGAATGTCAACATTCACATAGTCGTTTGGCGTATGCCCGAAATATTTGCTAAATACCCTTCTATTTCTAACTTTTACCGGTGAATGTCGACACACAATGAAATTTTCGATCTTTCACCAACATATTTGGTGTTTGTTGACATTCACTGGCGAATGTGGACATTCTCTGATTTCGGTCTTTCTCGTTATATGATTATAGTTTTGATCGGACCTCATTTTCGTCATCTCCTGGGTAGGATCGATGGATATTTGAAGAAGTTTTTTGAAAATCGCGTCATGAGTACGACCTCAATTGCAGATTTTCCTAAGGGGAATAAGTTGATTTCCCTTAGGGGAAGCTGCTAAAATGTGGTCTCTCAGGGAATGCGTAAACAAATTTTTCTCGTTCTAGTAAAACATGTTGGAAAAAAGGCGGGGGGGGGGGAATAAATCAACTAAGTACAAATAACTCGCTTAATATTTAAGTTTTCAAAAAATGCATAGAACGAAAATATTACAATATCAATAGTTTAACAAGATTGGTTCTATACCATTTTAGGAGCCGTCTCATAATAATGGAAATATTTTGAATTTTGGATTCCCCAACCCTCTACATCCCTACTACTCTAGCACCCATTTCCACCATTAACAAATATAATGTTTAGTGATGACTGAAAAGGTTAGATATCGTGTATCGTATAGATCAAATACACATATTCAAATTAAAGGTATAAAGGTATTTTGAAAACAATATTTGGTATATAAGCTTAGAATAAAGTGGTTCATTGATTAACAGATTACTGCTAATATGACTTGAATAGGAGTACGGATTTACTATTGACCGGAAACTAAAAAAATCCACATGTCTCGCTTGATATGGATAATAGAGAAAATATGTTTTTCTGTAATCGTTGAATAATTGTAACATTACTAACTGACTTGACGTGATAAGAAAGTTTCAACATTTTGCAATAAGAGTGAGAAAGTGAATGCCTTTAATGTAGTAATAAGTATAAACCTATTCAAAGGGACGAATAATTTGAAGGGGAAATTAAATGCTTCTTAAATGTTTCTTATACATTGTAAGAATTTTTTTTAACAAAATAAATTGAAAATATGAATGCAATTATTGGTGGAAATAAATCAATATATGTTAAATGTTAAAATATAATAATTACATTATCTTCCTTGTTTATAACCTGCACTTGTTTATACAATGCAATTTACTTCCGACAATCATCACTAGTTGTTTTAGAACTATGCTTATAAATCCCCCTCCTTCACAACCACTGCTTATAACCATTAACCAACAACATTACTTGTTACATAATCTTCACAACATCCTAAGTTTCGTTCGATATTCTGGTTAGAATCTGATCATGCATTACAGCGATTACAGAAAAAAATGATCTACTATTATATATAATATTTACACTCGTGACGAAAGTAGAAGTATATACAACTCCTCGTGAATTACTCAAACTCGCATTCGCTCGAGGACATTATAAAATGATCTACTTTCGTCACTTGTATAGTCAAAATAACTATTTATAACAACATCTATAAATCTATAAGTACTTTAATTTGCAATTAACATTGGCTGTGTACAACTTTGTCGGACCATTCTTATAAGGGTAACCATACGGTACATTAAAAAGGATATATTTTACATTTTAGAAATCCCTCCCTTTAAGGGCCCCCCCACTCTGTACGATTTCTGCCATTAACGTACTTAACCTTTAGTTTTGTAGGAAACGCTTATATATCGAGTTTGGCTACGATCAAATTAATTATTAACGTAACTAACATTAACATACAAACAACTCTTCGGTTGTTTGATCTTGACTTAGTGAGAAATTTAATATAAATTTTGAATATTTTAAAAATGTACTCAATATGTAAGAATAACATATTTTTTTATTAAAAACATTTTCAATTTTTGTCTTTATTACTAGTCTAATGTTTATTTGTTGTCTATTATTACTTGTATTTAATGTTTATTTCTTTTGTTTCTAACTTTCACCGGTGAATGTCAACATTCACATAGTCGTTTGGTGTATGCCCGAAATATTTGCTAAATACCCTTATTTCTGACTTTCACCGGTGAATGTCAACGTTCACATAGTCGTTTGGTGTATCTCCAAAATATTTGCTAAATACCCTTATTTCTGACTTTCACCGGTGAATGTCAACATTCACATAGTCGTTTGGTGTATGCCCGAAATATTTGCTAAATACCCTTATTTCTAACTTTCACCGGTGAATGTCAACATTCACATAGTCGTTTGGTGTATCTCCAAAATATTTGCTAAATACCCTTATTTCTGACTTTCACCGGTGAAAGTCAACATTCACATAGTCGTTTGGTGTATGCCCGAAATATTTGCTAAATACCCTTATTTCTAACTTTCACCGGTGAATGTCAACATTCACATAGTCGTTTGGTGTATGCCCGAAATATTTGCTAAATACCCTTATTTCTGACTTTCACCGGTGAACGTCAACATTCACATAGTCGTTTGGTGTATGCCCGAAATATTTGCTAAATACCCTTATTTCTGACTTTCACCGGTGAACGTCAACATTCACATAGTCGTTTGGTGTATGCCCGAAATATTTGCTAAATACCCTTATTTCTGACTTTCACAGGTGAACGTCAACATTCACATAGTCGTTTGGTGTATGCCCGAAATATTTGCTAAATACCCTTATTTCTGACTTTCACCGGTGAATGTCAACATTCACATAGTCGTTTGGTGTATGCCCGAAATATTTGCTAAATACCCTTATTTCTGACTTTCACCGGTGAATGTCAACATTCACATACTCGTTTGGTGTATGCCCGAAATATTTGCTAAATACCCTTCTATTTCTAACTTTTACCGGTGAATGTCGACATTCACACAATGAAATATTCGATCTTTCACCAACGTATTTGGTGTTTGTTGACATTCACCGGCAACTGTCGACATTCTCTGATTTCGGTCTTTCTCGTTATATGATTATAGTTTTGATCGGACCTCATTTTCGTCATCTCCTGGGTAGGATCGATGGATATTTGAAGAAGTTTTTTGAAAATCGCGTCATGAGTACGACCTCAATTGCAGATTCCCCTAAGGGGAATAAGTTGATTTCCCTTAGGGGAATCTGCTAAAATGTGGTCTCTCAGGGATTGCGTAAACAGATTTTTCTCGTTCTAGTAAAACATGTTGGAAAAAGGGGGGGGGGTATAAATAAAATAAGTACAAATAACTCGCTTAATATTTAAGTTTCAAAAAAATGCATAGAACAAAAATATTACAATATCAATAGTTTAACAAGATTGGTTCTATACCATTTTAGGAGCCGTCTCATAATATTGGAAATATTTTGAATTTCGGATTCCCCAACCCTCTACATCCCTACTACTCTAGCACCCATTTCCACCATTAACAAATATAATGTTTAGTGATGACTGAAAAGGTTAGATATCGTGTGTCGTATAGATCAAATACACATATTCAAATTAAAGGTATAAAGGTATTTTGAAAACAATATTTGGTATATAAGCTTACAATAAAGTGGTTCATTGATTAACAGATTACTGCTATGACTTGAATAGGAGTACGGATTTACTATTGACCGGAAACTAAAAAAATCCGCATTTCTCGCTTGATATGCATAATAGAGAAAATATGTTTTTCTGTAATCGTTGAATAATAGTAACATTACTAAACTGACATGAGTGAAGGAAGTTCAACATTTTGCAATAGAGTGAAGAAAGTGAATGGCCTTCTTAATTAGTAATAAGTATAAATTAAAAAATAATTTGAAGTTTGAAATTAAATGCTTTTAAATGTTTCTTAACATTGTAAGAATTTATTTTAACAAAATAAATTGAAATGTGAATGAATTATTGGTGGAAATAATCAATATATTTTAAAATTTAAATATAATAATAATTACCTTCCTTGTTTATAACCTGCACTTGTTTATAACTGCACTACTTCACAATCATCACTAGTTGTTTTATAACTATGCTTATAACCTTTCACAACCATGCTTATAACCTACCAACAACATACCATAATCTTCACAACATCCTAATTTCGTTCATATTCTGGTTAGATCTGATCATGCATTACACGATTACGGAAAAAATTTAATATTACACTTGTGACGAAAGTAGAAGTTACAACTCTCGTGTGGGTAAACGTTTCACTCGAGTTGTAAAATGATCTACTTTCGTCACTTGTATAGTAAATAACTATTATAACAACATCTATATGTACTTTAATTTGCAATAACATTGGTTGTGTACAATTTGTCGACCATTCTTATAATAACGGAGATATTTTACATTTTAGAAATCCCTCCCCTTTAAGGCCCCCCACTTGTACGATTTCTGCCATTAATGAACTTAACCTTTAGTTTTGTAGGAAACGCTTATATATCGAGTTTGGCTACGATCAAATTAATTATACGTAATAAATAACATACAAATAATTCTTCGGTTTTATTTTGACTTAGTGAGAAATTTAATATAATTTTGAATAATATAAATGTACTAATATGTAAGAATAACATATTTTTTTATTAAAAACATTTTGAATTTTTGTCTTTATTACTAGTCTAATGTTTATTTGTTGTCTTTATTACGTGTATTTAATGTTTATTTATTGTGTTTAATTTTTTATTAGTTGGTTCAGCTTTTGTTATTTTTCTATTATTTGGTTTTTATTTTACATTATTAAACTTGGAGCCAAATCGTCTAGTTGCGGGATCTCCTTTGTAAATAAATAAATTTATTTATTTATTTATTAACGTCCACTTTTTGCAACTTAGGCTAATCGGGACGGGCTATCTACAGGTTACCACCCTTTTCTAGCCAGGGTGGGATTTTAGGACGTTATTTAATGAATTTCGTCACTAAATAATTTCCTTTGCCCAGGCGAGAATCGAACTCGCCACTCTAGGTTTACCATGTGAGATAAAGGTCAACGCTTTAACTCGCATGGCTAACCTGAGCCCCTAATAAATAAATAAAAAGTACAATTAAGACTATTATTGTTAATACTTTCGTAGTTGAATCGCCTTTGTTACAATCAACGAAAATAAATAAATTCTGAACAATGTAGTGATCCTAGCCCCCCCCCATTAACCCATTAAATGCAGAGTTTTTTTTTACATGCACTGGAGTTCATAAATTCAATATGAACATTTTAAAAACTAAGATTAGCCATACAATGTTTCTTGATAATCTCTTAACAAAACTAGAAAATGTATTCATAAAAGAAAGGTGAAAGGAAAGGAGGTACTACCCCTTAAAGTAAACAGCACAAAGGTAACTTTGTACTTCTGTCACAATGATACTTATATTCTCATAACAAGCTCCCTTGGCAGTTATATATTCTTAAAAACAATATTATATGCCAAAGGAACGCAGAAATAATAGCCCGTCTTCGCACAAGGTTGTTTATTTGGGCTATTACTTTTAGCAGAATCTGCCATCTTCAGGTTTTTGGAACCTTCTAGACTAAAGTACACCACATTTAAAAAGCAATAAAATAAAAGTCCAAAAGCGGCAGAATGTGCTAGGAAATGTTTACCAAAATCCCATGTACGCCATTACGTACAGCTGAACCGTAACTTCCGCAGTGAATGAGGAGCACAAAGAAATTATCTTCTTCAAAGGAGTGCTGTTGTCCTTTAGGTTGTACTTCTTTTGTTTTCAGCAATAAGTACTGAAACATTCTTTGCAGTATAATCTATAAATGTAATGAAGAAGATTTTTTTTTATTTTAAACGTCGCAAGTATACTTAAAGCCAATCTACAGATGCAATAGACTGTAGCTTCATTTAGGAAGAAGGTGTTTTTTTTAATTTCAGAAGCTTCATAATTTCAAATTCAGGAGTTTTTTTTTACTTCATCTCTGTGATTTTCTTACTTCCAAGCAAAAGGGGGTTAATTAAGCCAATGCATTAGTATTTGAGTATAACGGTTCAACTAAGTGGTAACGCACGAAATGTTAGCATGTACGTGTGTGTGCGTGTGTGTGTGTGTGTATGTGTGTGTGAGTGCAAGCGAGCTATACTTACTTCCTTCTTTTAAATAGAAACCCCCATTTTTAATTTATATTCTGTGTATAAGGGCAGTTTGAACAAGAATAGACTTTTGAAATTTGATAAGTAGTAAAACATACTTGATAATTGTACTAAATTAGGTCTATAGAACAAACTCAGTTATTGTACAAAGCTATCAGTCTATAAGTCATTAATTGATTTTATTTGTCAGCTAGAGCTAGCTCTCATATTGAACCTCTAACAATAAATAAATTCCCGGGGCTATAACATTGATCGTAATACCAAAAAAGTCCGTCACGCAGGGGCTGCGTAAACTAAGCAGATTTACAGAATAAATGTATATAACATTATTTATAGTAAATTCAATTTGCAATAAGATTGATTTTATATAATTTTTCGATCCGACTTATAGTAACGGAAATATATCCAATTTTAGAAAATCCTCCCCTCTAAACTCCCCCTCCCACTGGTCCGATTTCAGCCGTTAACGAACTTGATCTTCCTTTTTACATAAAACGACTAAATATCGAGTTTGGTAACGATCAAACAAAAATTGCGACCGCTAGAGTGGTAACAGACATATATATATATATATATATATATATATATATATATATATATATATACAGTTTTGAACGGACCTCATTTTCGTCATCTACTAGGTAGGACCGATGGACATTTGAAGAAAAATTTCGAAAATTCCGTCATGAGTACAACCTCAATAGCTGATTTCCCCTAAGGGAAATCTGCTAAAAACCCGTCCGCAGGGGCTGTGTTAACAAATAGATTTCCCACGTGCGTCACGTATTTGCATTTATCTCAAAACGTAAAACTTCAATGGGACCAATATTTGGTATTTAGGCTTCAAATAAAGTGCTTCATAAAATAACAACTTATTGTAAATATGGCATGAGAAGAAGTGGCGGTTACTAAAGACCGAAAACAAAAAATGAGAATATGTTGGCTACTAATAAAGATATTTCAACTATGTATAGAACAAAATTTATAGAACATTACATTTTCAATAAGATTGGTACTATACAACTTTTCGATCCGATGCATAACAATGGGGGTATTTCTCTAAACCCCCCTCCTACAGATCCGATATTAGCCGTTAACGAACTTGATTTTCATTTTTACAGTTATCGAGTTAGGCAATAATCAAACAAACATTGGTCCGCTAGAGCGTTAATATATATATATATATATATATATACATATATTCATTTTTATTTATGTATTGGAGCTTCGCAGCTTCGGCGATGTTGCTCTAAACAAATGCATTTGTAGCTTAAAAAACAAAACAATACAAAAAAAAATTAACAAAATTAAACAAAATAGAAATGGAACACAAAACACAAAAAGAAAACAAAACAGATAAGGAAACACAAAACGTAAAAGGAACACATACCAGAAAAGGAACACAGAACACAAAACATAAAAGGATCACAAAACAGAGAGAAAACACGAAAAACAGAGATGATATCAAAACAAAAATTGGAAAGAAATAGAAACGCAACTCACAACAGAATTGGGGGGAAAAAAAAGAACACAAAAGCGAAATTAAACACTAAATTGAATGAAACACAAAAACGGAACTGGAACTCAAAAATGAAAATGGATCTCAAAAACAATATGGAACTCAAAAACAAGAATGGAAATAAAAAAAACAGATATTGAACACAACAAAGAAAAAAAAATGAACAAGAGAACAAATAATGACAAAATTCAAAGCTAGGTGCAAAACTGTAAATAAAAACTATTGATATTGCACAATAGAGAAACCATTAATAAAATATTTAAATATTCAATAAATAAATCAATAATTAAAATAAAATTGGTGTATAAAATGAATAAAAGAAATTTAAAATAATTAAGGTTTACATAAAATATAAGTTGTTACTGGTGACTATTTACATAAAACTCTGTACCTCCCTAATTCATTTTTATGTTTCAATGATAATTTTACATTCAACCACACCTACTTTTGATGCGAACAGTTTGCGCCAAATATCATGGATTATTATGAATCAAAAGCTTGTTGTAACTGACTGCTAACAAATGTAAATATATTTTCTGTCGAATATACCATATTTTTTGAATTTAGACAATTCGTGTGATGTTCTCTTTTTTTAATTCAGTGTATAAAACGGAGGTGGTAGAATATCATCGAAGTAGGTGCAAGGGATCCTTGGGTTGTAAAGGCAGGAGAGGCTGGTGTTAAATTAATAAGGCTGGCCTAGATCGGCTTACAGGAAACTTGTTTTAACCCAGTCACGTTGAATGTCCTTGTCAAGGGCGGGGCCTCTCAGCCTTCCAAGTTCATTTCAGTGTCTGCAAAATGCATCTGGAACATAAGCTGAATAAGAATATATGGAACTTGTAGCTGAGAGTCACTTGCAAGTGAGGTGCTTGCTATAAAGAAGGAACAGGTAAACTAGCACTATAAAAGGAAACCGTATGCTTTGATATACATAAAAAAAGGGTTAAGCTAACTAAGCAGATTTCCACGTATTTGCATTTATTTCCAAATGTTACATATGCGTGACTGGCAAAATATCAGGGAAGAAACGCTCCAAGTCTTATAATTTTGACATAACCTTAGTTGTAATGCATTGGATCTGAAAATGCCGTAGACTTTAAATTGTTAACTGTTATTTATTAAAGCCCACTTTGCGCTACTACGGCTAATTGGGTCGGGTTGTTCACAGGTTATCACCCTTTTCCAGTTTGGGTGGGACTTAGGATTTTATTTAATTTGTGCGTCACTAAATAAATTCCTATTACCCAGTCAAGAATCGATTCGCCTCTCTAGGTTTATCAAGTGTATAAATTATGTTTAATTTTATGTTAAAAAAAAATGGCCTGTACAAAACTTGGACATGTCTAAATTATTTGGAGAAATTTGCAATTTTTATGTTTTTGTCCTTTTGTAATGACTTCTGCTCATATGTCTATTTTAATTTTAATCCAAGGGCACATCTTGATTTTACAGCAGTCCTAAACTTTTCAACCTGGCTGTTTGTTGGCCAGTTACTAGTCAAAAATCGGTCACTCAGGGGCTAAGATGATTTCACACATGCTGATATAAGCGCACCCTAGAAATGGGGTTTTACTGAAAACTGAAAAGAAGTGAGTACGATTAACTCGTTTAACATTTGAGTTACAAAAATATACGACAACAATTGTAGAGCATCAATAGTTCAACAAGATTGGATCTATAAAAGCTCTTAATTCCCCCTCCCTCTACGCCTCCCTATTCCTGTTTCAGTCCTTGACAAATATAATCTTTAGTTTTGAATAAAACTGTTAAATATCGAGTATGCTACAGATTAAATAAACGTTTTCGAGTCTAGTACGTAAAATCTTACTTCATGCGTCATCACACTACCTATTTGCATGCACCCTCACATAATAAAGGTACGTTGAAAACAATGTCTGTTATTTAAGCTTGAACTAAAATGTTTGACTACAGAACTTGCTTTATTTGGAATAATGAAGTGAAATGGTCTAAGAACAATATAAGTTTACATTTTTCGTGTCTTTTAGCAGATTTCCCTTAAGGGAAATCAGCTATTGAGGTCGTACTCATGACGCGAGTTTCGAAAAATTTCTTCAAATGTCCATCGATCCTACCCAGGAGATGACGAAAATGAGGTCCGTTCAAAATTATCTCTCTCTCTCTCTCTCTCTCTCTCTCTCTATATATATATATATATATATATATATATATAGAGATAGATAGATAGATAGATATTTGACTGTTAACGCTCTAGCGGTCGCAATATTCGTTTGATCGTAACCAAACTCGATATTTAAACGTTTTATGCAAAAATAAAGATCAAGTTCGTTAATGGCTGAAATCGGATCAGTGGGAGGGGGGGTTTAGAGGGGACGATTTTCGAAAATTCAAAATATCTCCGTTACTATACGTCGGATCGAAAGATTATATAGAACCAATCTTATTACAAATTTAATTTACTATAAATAATGTTATATACATTTATTCTGTATCTTGAATATTAACCGAGATATTTGCATTTTTCTGTTTTCAGCTTCTGAGATGAGATCGGCTAACTTCAGGTCTAGTCATGAGTTTCCGTCAAGAGCTAGTTCGGACCGTTCCCGTAATTGTTTGACTCTCCATTCTGAAATTTCTCTATTCTAAAACTTCACTTGGGAAATCTGCTTAGTTTACGCAGCCCCGCATTAGTTTTTTTACATTAGCCCCGCATTTCAAATTAGGTTATAATCACATGATTTTAGAAATACTTAACTAAATAAATAACTGTTACAATTTATTACCTTCCACATTTTTTCAGAACATTAGTTGCATCGTTTGTTGTTGATCGTTGCATTGATAAACATAAATCTAATTCAGCTCTCGAGTGCTTTTTCAAGTGAATCCAGGATTTCTGGATTATTCACAGAAAGGACCTGCACTAATGGATATTACATGAAGTTGTATAGTACAGCTGATGTATGCCCCAGATGGGGATGCAATAAATAAGTTGAGTTGCAGAAATGAAGTCAGCTATGACTTATTTAATGCAATATTATCAAGTATGAGGGTTTATTGGCCACCAAAATAATGTTATTTTTGTTAATTTAATACTTAATAAATGTGGTTCAGTTTCTCTTAAAACTATCTTTTATCAATGTTTATAATAGTTTATTAGGGGCTCAGGTTAGCCATGCGAGTTAAAGCGTTGACCTTTATCTCACATGGCAAACCTAGAGTGGCGAGTTCAATTCTCGCCTGGGCAAAGGAAATTATTTAGTGACGAAATTCATTAAATAACGTCCTAAAATCCCACCCTGGCTAGAAAAGGGTGGTAACCTGTAGATAACCCGTCCCAATTATTATTATTATTATTTATTAACTTCTACTTTTGGCAACACAGGCTAATCGGGACGGGTTATCTACAGGTCACCACCCTTTTCTAGCCAGGGCGGGACTTAGGATATTATTTAATGAATTTCGTCACTAAACAATTTCCTTTGCCCAGGCAAGAATCGAACTCGCCACTCTAGGTTTATCATGTGTGATTAAGACCAACGCTTTAACTCACATGGCTAACCTGAGCCCCTCGTCCCGATTAGCCTAAGTTGGAAAAAGTGGACGTTAATAAATAAATAAATAATAATAATAATAGTTTATTAGTAAGAGTTTTATCACTGGTATTTCTAAAATCATGTGATTATAACATAATTGAAATGCGTGGCTAATGTAAAAAGGACCCCATTTTTCTGGTATAATACTAAGAGTAACCTAAAGATTAAATTCCTTATTTACAGTTGTACGAGGTGAATCCAACCTGATCTGGATCATGCTCGCTCCAACGTGACCATATCTATACCAACGATGCCTCTCTCTTTCTAGGTTACATACCGTGCTGTGACTCAATCTTTTTCTAGACACATCCTTGGCATTTTTGTACACATTTTTTCTCTCTAATGCACACGAGTCAAGGGAGTATAAGTCAAGTAAATGAAATCATTGACCTTACGAAATCAGTTAAGTTTGTTATTGAGTTCTAAAAAAAATCTATCAAACAGTGGCTGAGTTAACTAAGCAGTTTCCCATGCCCGTCACGTATTTGCATTTATCTCAATACGTAAATGTTTAATGAGAACAATATTTGGTATTTAGGCTTTAAATAAAGTGCTTCATAAAATAACAGCTTCTTGTTATTGCCATATGACATGAGTAGGAGTTGGGGTTTACTAAATACCGAAAACGAAAAAATGCAAATATTTCAGTTCATAATTAAGATTTCATACAATACATATATATAGTTATAGAACATTAAATTTACAATAAGATTGCTTCTATACAACATTTCAATCCTATATATTAATAATTTCATATATTCTTCATAGTTTTATGGCAAAGGTCACTAATAAAAAATATTTTCTCGCTCATACTTTATTCATACTGCCCTACTGTAATGTGGCTAACACCACTTCTTCTTGGACACCATTTCTAAAGTGTACGGTTCTCTCTTACGTTAGTTGCAACTGTCCTGAATGGGGACTCAAAATTAAGATTTTCGAAATTTCCCCCTCTAAACCTCTTTTGGTGTTCCGGGAGTTGTCTCGAGGTCAGCGGATTTTGGACCCCTCTGTGGAAGGTGCGGCAGGGAGACCGAAACACCGGCCCATGTGGTCGGGAATTGTCCACATAACATGTTGCTGATCACGAGGGGACATCACCGGGTAAAGCACGCGATCTAAGAATTTTACAGGCTTTGAAGAGGTGTACGCTGTCAATGACTCGCGGTCAACGAGGTACGCGGACATCAATGCCTTCAAGGAAAATTGTAAATTTGCCTACATCCTGGACCCAACGATAAGGTACGAGAGCAACGACCCTGATCAAGCGGAGAAGATCCACCAGGAAAAGAAAAATATTTACGACAAATGTACTAAATTTTAGAAAAAAATTTAGGAAATCATTTGGGGAGCGGGATTTTCTGGTGATAGGCTTGCGGTTCGGTGCCCGAGGAACGGTCCCTAAACGTACACAGACATTTTTTGACGAGGTGGGAATAGACAAGAAGGCTCTGCAAACCTTGGTCGAGGGTATCATTATTGATACTTTAGGGATTATTTCCCGCCATATATTTTAATTTTTTTTTGACCAGTCATCATATTATAGATAGACGGATCATGTTAGTACAATAATGATGTTTCTAATTTATTTCTAGTGACATTCACCTTTTAGGTTCCTGACTGTGTTTATTTTAGTTATTGAGCTGACTAAATACAATATGTATTGTTTTACTGTTGTCCTAGGGATTGACTAAGTTGCTGTGTGCTTCAGCATCTCAATGTAATTGAGCAGCCCCACAAACTGTATAAAAATTTGTACAATAAAGTGATTCTCTCAAGTCGGATTTTAGCCTTTAACGAACTTGGCCTTCATTTTTACATGAAACGTTTAAATATAAAGTTTGGTAACGATCAAACAAAATTGCAACCGCTAGATATTTTCAAAATGACCTCTCTATACAAATATATATATATATATATATATATATATATATATATATATATATATATATATAAATTTGTCTGTTAACACTCTAGCGGTCGCAATTTTTGTTTAACCAAACTCGGTATTTAATCGTTTTATGTAAAAAGAAAGAACAAGTTCATTAACGGTTGAAATCGGACCAGTAGGAGGGGGGGGGTTTAGAGGGGAGGGGGACTTCGAAAATTTAAAATATCTCCATTATTATTCTTCGGATCGAAAAATTGTATACAACCAATTAAAGAAAATTAAATTTACTATAATTATTTTTATTATACATGTTTTCTATTTCTTGAATATTAACCGAAATATTTGCATTTTTCAGTTTTCAGCCTTCAGCAAACACCCACTTCTACTCATATTCCATAACCAATACTCAGTCATGTAATAAACCCCACCATTCGAAACTTAAATACCAAATATTGTTTTCAAGAGACATTTATAATACGAGATACATTCAATTATGTACTGGTGACCCCCCCCCCCTTCTTAAGTTTTTGGACTACTTAAATTTGATTGACTGAGATAAAAATTATAAATTTTGATTCATTATAAATTACAGTCCTAGATATAGTAAACAGTTTTCAATCACATTAATACGTTATATTCAGATATATTACAGTAATTGTTTTTCTTTCCGGTAAGAAGTTGGCAGAACTGTTTGTTAACATTTCAGATGCTTTCCGTCAGGAGGTTTCTTAATATCGTTTGTATTTATTCACTTAAATTCACGATTGTGTTGTGTTACCGGTATCTAGATTTGTCTATTGTAAAACTTCGCATGGGAAATCTGCTTAGTTTACGCAGCCCCTGCGCGACGGACTTTTTGTAATCTCCTAAGTAGGATTGATGGAGTTTGGCGAGCAAATGTAAAATGTAAAGAGTAGCTCCCGATGGAACACATTGGTTTCAACTACAAGACGTAGCCTTTAGATAATGATGATGACTTTTATCAGTGTCATCTTCAGATCCAACTCTAATTTTGCTAAACTGTAACAGCTTCTAAAAGAAATGTATACGAAGGCCAACTCAAGGAAAGCTCCCAATCTCCCGCCCACGGAGGGTGGAAGTTATAAATTCGGGAATTAAAAAAAACCAGTTGACCTCCAAATTGGCCAGAATCTTGTAATGACTCTAATCTGACTCATAATCTCACCATTATTTAATACGAGTAAAATTATACCCCTGTCGAAATGTTTCAAATATATTAACCTTCATATCTGATATTAAGAAGTGAAAGATAAGATAATTTAAATTATATCTGTAATTGCCAATTCGTAATGTAGTTCTCGTTCAGGAACAATGAAATAAACTGTTCAGTTAAATATATTTACCAGATTTCCATCTTCCATGATGACGAAAATGAGGTCCGTTCAAAATTATACATATATATATATATATATATATATATATATATATATATACTAGCTCAGATACCCGGCTTCGCCCGGGAATTCATTTGAGACTTAATGGTGATGGTATTATTTTGCACAATATTTTGACATTTACCCGTCCCAGTGTTTAGGGTCTATACCCCTGGTTGCTGTGGATTACTTAATAATAAAATTCATTTTTATGTAAGACTTCACTGTCCTCCATATGGTCATATTTCCTGTCTCCTGTGCTTCATGCATAGATTTGAATTATAAAGGACAAAATATTAACATAGATTTGAATTTATTATTCCAGGAGAGGTACCTGGTAGTTCATATTGGAAAGAATTGTTGACCATATCAATATTTCTACGCGAATGACTTGCTTCATACATTGTTTCTAAAAAAAATGTATATTAAAAAGTAACTCTAAATAACAAAGTAAACCACGATTGTTATGAACACATTTATCGAAAAACAAATAGACAACGAAATATCGCCAGTTTTTATTTCAGGCCTCGAAAATTCAAAATATCTTTGTTATTATGCAGCGGATCGAAAAATTGTATTAAACCAATCTTACTGAAAATTAAATTTACTATAAATATTGTTATTTACATTTATTCTCTATCTTGAATATTAACCGAAATATTTGCATTTTTATTAAGTGTGTAGGACATGTGATCGGGTATTGTTCGGCCGTTTCCGTAACTGTTCGGCTCTGCTGTAAGCTTCTAACCTTTCTTGTCGTTTCAGTTTTTACTTTGTGAGATTTATGCAAATACGTTCTGTTCATCGCCCCCCCCCAACCTTCTTTAGTTCTTGGACTACTAAAATTTGAGTTATTAAAATATAAATTATTCTGATTCATTATAAATTGCAGTACTAGATATAGTATATAGTTTACAATAAAGTTATTGTTTTATATTCAGATGTTTATCAGTAATTGGTTTTCTTTCTGGTGAAGAATATGCCTATCTATCTGTTCAGCTCTGAGTGGTTGGCAGACCTATTTGTATACAATTCAGAAGCCGTTTCAGTTGGGAGTTTATTAAAATTAACTGAAATATTTCTCATTACCGTTTGTATTTACTCACGGTGGTATTATGTGTTACCATTATGCAGATTTCTCTATTGTAAAACTTCACATGGGAATCTGCTTAGTTTACGCGGCCCCTGCGTGACGGACTTTTTAATTCTAGAAAACGTTTTTAAAAATATAAGTTTTGGAAGAGTTATACAGAAAACTCAGCAATGCACGAAATACGTCCCTCGTTATTTATTGATCCTTCTCTGCAATAAGCAATTTGAATTTAATTCAGGGTTTTTTTTGCATTAAGCGTGAACTTTTAGGGGGTGCCGTCCCTGTCCCCATGCCTTTTTTAAATGTAGGTTTCTATGAATATTATTCGTTCTCTTTGAAGCACTCTATCATTATTACATATAAGTGGTATTCCCTCCAGAAGGAGTTAGCAAGAACTGATAAGAGATAAGAGGGCTATTGGCTAAGCCCTAAATGTTATGGGAACTTGTGACCCGGAACACAAGTCCCCCCTAATCACGGAACAACCACTTGCCCCCTGATCTCTATCAGAAAACTTGGGAACCTCGTCATAATTACAACCATGCCGCAACCATTATACTCAAGTTTGAATTATTAATTATATAACAGTAGTAAGGGCTTAGCATCAACCATAACCTCTTATGTTTGTTTCATAAGTAAATGAAATTTAATAGTTTTAGTCATATGTGGAGCCTGAGGGAATATATTAATGGCCTTTATATGCGTTATAAGGCCCAAACAATTCTTAAAGGAAATTAAAAGAAAAAAAAAACTCATTGTATCTTTCCACACAAGGCAAAGTCGATTAAACTTTTTTATGACTGCTTGTTTTCTATAATACAATGTTTTTTATTGGAGACCCTTGCCATAAAATTTGAAGAATATATAAATAATATTGGGTCTAGAATAAGAAGATTAATTAAAATGTTTAAAGTAAAAACTTAAACAATCCCACTGCAGAGGACCTACAAACCCAGAAAGTTTTCCATTCAAATTAACACTTTCAATATTTCGTAATTGTTATGGAAATCTACTCATTTACAAGTTTTACATTAAATCTCTCTATTTTAGCTTCCTTTTTAGCAGGTTGCTATTGAGGTCCTACTTATGACGCCTCATATACTACCGAACTGACCACAGCCACTCCGGGTACATTGGGCTCCTTCAGTCTACTGGAGACAGCTCATTCCAGGTCCTCCTTGGTTAACAGGGGTTGGAATCGAGTTGATTTGGCTACCTTCTCTTGACCCTCTCTCGGGGCGGCCAGAGATCTCAAAGGTCTGTAATGACATCCGAAAAAAAAAATTAATTGAGTCAGAATTCAACAAAGTAGGTTTTAAACATATTTTTTTTTGCAACTTAAGAGACCTAAAGTTCTATTTTTTTTTAATATGAATTCTACTTCACTCTCTTATTTTACATATTTAGGATTTCTAATGGAAAATCCCTGGATGGTAACCCATCCAAAACAGTTTTTGTCTTTTTTCCACAACCGGAATTCTACATTTTGGTATTCTTTTAGGTTAAGTCCAAACTCATGATAAATAGAATGTCTAGTATCTCCACTTATATGTATTTATTCAGTATAATATATTCCCGTTTATCTCCTTATTAATGCATGCTCAGAATAGTCTTCAGAATTATTCCGAAATCAAATTCAGCAATTAAAGGGCTTTTGTTTTTACTATAAGCTCGTGGTTTTAATTTTTATCATGATTTTATAATGTCATGACCCACTTGGATAGTCCTGAACAAAATTCTTGTGATATGAAAAAAAGCTGTTCATATATAATCGGGACATAGGTCCTATAAACTAGTAAAAGTGAAGGACCATCTTCATTCAGGTAATTAATTAAGCTAATTTGAGAATTTCTGTTGAAACTTTGAACATTTTTGGAAAATTGAAATCACTTTAAAAAAAATCAAATATTCTATAATAAATAAACAGCCAAGCTGACTCATACTTATATGGTTCCCTCAGTTAACACAGACTTATAGTTTATTGCAACTGACTAACACATGTTGTAAATAGTCCTTCACGCAACGACTGAGTAAACTAAGCAGATTTCCCAAGCGAAGGTTTACAATAGATAAATCTATATACTGGTAACACGACAGCTAATATTAACTGAATAAATACAAACGGTAATGATAAATCTTTCAGCCAATTTACAAGTTAATTAACTGTACAACGGGAAGCGTCTGAATTGTAAGCAAACAGATTAGTCAACCTCGCACTGAATAGATAAATATAAAAATTCTAGACCGGAAAGAATTCGATTTTTTTTTTTTTTTAAATTTCAGAATCCATTCCTTATCCCTTATACTTTTTTCAAAGATAATTTTGATGTATGCAACTTTCTTGTCACTGAATGTTTCAATTAAAGGTTCGGTTTCTGAAATAAAGATTTGTGCATTTTACGGCTAAAGGATGCGTCAAATCGAAAAATTTACCGATATAATCTTATTTTAGAATTTGATTTTCTACGAGATTGCGTCAAAAAAAGTATTGCATTTCGTTGGAAATTCCAAAGTAAGGGTTGCTGGAGAAGTACTGGAGAAGGTTTGGAGATTAAATATCGACTGAAAAGATTCTTCAGGAGTCACAATTCTCCCACACAGCCATTTAGTCTCCAAAACCCAGCCATTTATTAACCCAATTGGTGATTTTAAGGGGGGTGGCTCGGGAAGCTGGGACACCCTGTATCACTCTCTCTCTCTCTCTCTCTCTCTCTACGAATTTTTGATATACGCATTATGTATCTCTCATAATAAAGGTCTATTGAAAACAATATTTCTCATATAGAATGAAATGGTTACCGCTCTAGCTGTCTCAAACTCGACATTTAATCCTTTTATGTACAATGGAAGGCCAATGACATTAAGGGCAGAAATCGGAGAAGAAGGAGCGGGTGGCGGTTAGTTGGGGAAAATTCGAAATATCTCCCTTATTATACTTCAGATTCAAAAATTGTGTTGATTGTTTAAAGGTACTATAAATATTGTTAAATACATTTCTTCAAGTATGCTCAACCAGCAGATGGGAAACCTGCTTATTTTACGTAGTCTCTACGTGACGAATTTTATTCTACCACACTTGCCATAAAGAACTTTTTGATGGTTAACCTGGTGTGCAGGTATACCCAGCTGGTATTTTTAATCAAGAGATATGAGGAACATGAGAATGAAAGAAAGGGATCAGATGTTTCATCCTCTGCTGATGAATGTGAGGCGATTTAGTGAGAGAGCTCTGGGTCAAACCCTGATGAACTGGGGCCTTGGCCAATATGTCTCGGCCCAGGAAAGCTGCAATTAGGTGCAACTCCTCTCAAGGACCGCCATCACCCATTCTCCTTGTCATTTACTAATCATCTTCAGAGTCAGTCATCCAAGGAAATTGTCAATCACAAATGAAACAATGCAATTGCAGCCCTGCTCATTTTGACTCCAAAATCACTTTTGATTACTCTAGTAGTTCTGGATAAACCTATTGTGTAAACCTCGTCCATAATTAGGCTTGTAATAATTACCTTATTTCGTTTTTTTTAATATTTAGCAGATTTCTCTCTAGGGAAATCAGCAATTGAGGTTGCACTCATGACGCGATTTTTGAAAAATATTTTTGTCCAATACTACCCAAGAGATGAAGAAAAATGAGGTACGTTCAAAACTATATATATATTTATAGTCTGTCTGTCGCTCTATCAGTCCCCATTTGTTTGATTTGATCCAAAACCACTCCATATTTTAAATGTTTTATGTAAAAATAAAGATCAAGTACGCCAATTAGCTGAAATTGGACTAGTAGGAGGGAGTTTTTTGTAAAGAGGGGAAGGGAGGAATTTCGAAAACTCAAAATATCTCCGTTAGTTATATTTCGAATCAAAACATTGTATAAAAACAATCTTATTGAAAATTTAACGACCTATGATTTTTATTTTGTCTTGTACAAATTTATGGTACTATTGAATATTAAAACCATTGAGGTGGGGGCAATACTATTCATGTCCTATATTAACTATAACTATAAGATGTTATTTCATGAGTCACCTCATTTCAATGAAAAATACCAAATATGGTTTTCATTTAAACTGATGTCACCAATTAAGATTTTTCGCTCTTAATTGGAAAATGTTATTTGATCTATTCCAAACTCGGGATTTAACCGTTTCGGTCAACACTTAAGATCACATTTTTGTTGTTTGAAAGCGGTTCTCTAATAGTGGGAGGGGGGGGTTAAGGGTTGGGAGGGGAGGGAATTCAAAAATATATTATAAATATTTTGAAAAATATTTCCGTTGTTACAAGTCTGATCATAAAATGCTATAGGACCAACCTTGTGAAACTATTGATGTTCTATGCTTTATTTCGTAACGTAAAGTATAAAGCGAGTTATTCGTACGGTTCTTTTTTCTGCCATCAGTAACCCCTCCCCCACCCTTTTCTTCGTCAGTTGCCTACATAAATGTAGAGAATATGTGGTGAGTTGAGATCAAAAGAGCGTGATACCAGCTCGTGAAAAATCAGCTCATGCATGTCGGACTTTTAATATCTCGTACTAGTTCACTTACTGTTAAACGCCGGTTTCTGCAGGACTTCATACTGTGTAAGGGACTTTGGAACATTTTTGGGGACTTACAGCTCCTTACTTGACACTACAGTATTCCTAGAACCTGGGATCATTGCAACATTAGACAAATCAGTGAAATCAGCTAAAGCACTCCAAATGTAGGCTTTTGTCTCTGCAAGTCCTCTGGAAACCGAACCAGCTAACCTCGAAATGAGATTTTACTCATGAAGCTACTTTCGAAAAAAAAAAAAAAATCATACAAATCCCCATAGATTCTACCTAGTAGATGACGAGGACCATTCGAAATTGTATATATATATATATATATATTATATTATATATATATATATATATATAGAGAGAGAAGAAGAGAGAGTGAGAGTGTGATAGAGAGATAGAGAGATAGAGGAGATGCGAGAGAGAGAGAGCAGTGAGAGAGAGAGAGAGAGTGAGAGAGAGAGACGAGAGAGCGAAGAGAGAGTGAGAGAGAGGAGAGAGAGAGAGAGAGAGAGAGAGAGCGAGAGAGAGAGGAGTGAATCTGCGAGAGAGAGAGACGCTCGAGAGGGTGTGGACAGAGAGAGAGCGAGAGAGAGAGAGAGAGAGAGGAGAGAGGAGAGAGGGGAGAGAGAGTGAAGAGAGAGAGAGAGAGAGAGGAGAGAGAGAGGAGAGAGAGAGAGAGAGAGAGAGGAGAGAGAGAGAGAGAGTGAGAGAGGAGAGGAGAGAGAGAGGAGAGAGAGAGAGAGAGAGAGAGAGAGTAGAGAGAGAGAGAGAGAGAGAGAGAGAGAGAGAGAACCAGTGGTAGACATGCAATATACGAAATATTTATAACACCAATAAATTATATACAAATAATATTTTATTTTCTAAATTTAAGTGTTCATCTATACTATTTTTAACACATAATTTACCGTAACAAAGTTCTAATGATTTCAATACTCTAGGTCTCATTTATTCGAGTCCCTAAGACCCGTAAAAACCGAAAGTTTATTTTTTTTTGGTGTACTGTTCGGTAGTAAATGAAGGAAAGAATATATGGTCGTTTATTGATGCTAAAAAAAAAGTGATAAACCAATATTGGTTTACACTGTGTCAGGGTGTAAATTAATTTAAATTATTTTTTGTTCCAACCTCACTTTAGCCAGATACTGATATCAATAAAGTTTTATTTAGAATTCGTATATATTGTATCCATTTTTTACTAGGCATAACTGGATCCACCTAATCAGTAATAACAATTTCAAAATATCTTTGATTTCAATTTTTGTAAATTAAATTATGAGCAGATTTCCCTTGAGGGAAGGAAATCAGCTATTAAAGTTCGAGTCATTACTCGATTTTTGAAAAATTTCATCAAATCTGCATCGATCCTACCTGGGAGATGACAAAAATGAGGTCCCTTCAAAATTATATATAGAAATATAGATATATATATATATATATATATATACTATATATACTGTTGTCATACCTATCGGTGGAGACCGTCGTCACTGGCTGCTGGTCGAGTACGGCATTGTGCTTTCGATGCAATGGCACCATCTTCAGGCCCGTCAAAAGTTGTACTGTGTTAGATGTCTGTTGGTCAGTAGTACATCAGTAATTACCTGGACACTAGCCAATACCCTTCATATGACAGATCTGACGTAAGTAAACAGACTTGGACTAAACCGTAAACAACTCACCACACGAAACAATTTACCTGGACACTAGCTAACACCCTTCGCTTGACAGATCTAAGGTAAGTAAAGAGACTTGGACTAACATAAACAAGTACACGTAAACAACTAATACGGTGACCAGAAGCATAAAACCTACTGACCAACTGACATCTAACTCAGTACAACTTGACGGGCTTGAAGATGGTGCCATTGCATCGAAAGCGCTTGCCAGCTGTACTCCAGTGACGACGGTCTCCATCGACAGGTATGGCAACAGTATCATTTATATTGGCGGTTCTAAAACTTTATTTGAATATATATATATATATATATATATATATATATATATATATATATATATATATATCTATATATATATATATATATATATATATATATATATATTATATTACATATATATATATATATTATAATATATATATATATATATATATATATATATATATATGTGTGTGTGTGTGTGTGTGTATGTGTCTGTACCATTCTAGCAGTCCCAATTATTGTTTTATCGTTACCAAACTCGATATATAAGCGTTTTATTCACAACTAATGATCGAGTTCGGCTAAAATCGGGCCGTTGTGAATATACACCCCATCTAAAACGTGTATAGAACTAATCTTATTGTAAATTTAATTGTCTATTAATGTTGTTATATACATTTTTCTGTAAGGTAAAATATTAACCCAGATATTAGGAATTATTAGTTCTCTGCCTTCAATAAAACCCCACTCCTACTCATGTCTTAATAGAAATAAGCTGTTATAACATGTACCTTTCGGTTCTTAGCTTAAATACCAAGTATTGCTTCTACTGTACCTTTAATGTGCGAGATACATGAGACTTCGTTGTGCGTTGCCGTCACCAATTAAGGTTTTACATTCTCGCCTCTAAAATCTGTATTTGATCTACGTATACCATACTGGATATTAAACAGTTTTATTCGTCACTATCATTTTGAGATAGGCGGAAATCGGACCAGGAATTGGTGGGATTAGACAGAGAGAGGAATTCAAAGAAGTCCGTCACGCAGGGGCTGCGTAAACTAAGCAGATTTCCCACTTGAAGTTTTACAATAGTGAAATATGCCTAATAACAACAGTATTAGTAAGGAATCTTTAAAGCTATTCACGAGGGACGAATAGTTACCGAAACGGACCCACACTAGCTCTCCTCCACGTGCGGAGAGCCCCGAACGTAGCCGACTCCTGCCGACAACACACTTGCATACAAATGCAAATATCTCGGTTAATATTCAAGATACAGAATAAATGTATTCAGCAATATTTATAGTAAATTTAATTTGCAATAAGATTGATTCTATACAATTTTTCGAGCCGACGCATAATAACGGAGATATTTCGAGTTTTCAAAAATCCCCCCTCCTAAACTCCCCCTCCCACTGGTCCGATTTTTTTAGCCATTAACGAACTTGATCTTTCCTTTTACATAAAACGCTTAATATGAAGTTCGGTAACGATCAAACAAAAATTGCGAACAACTAGAGCGTTGACAGACAAAAATATATATATATATATATATATATATATATATATATATATTATATATATTCTTATAGTATAATTTTGAACGGACCTCATTTTCGTCATCTCCTGGGTAGGATCGATGGACATTTGAGGAAATTTTTCAAAACTCGCGTCATGAGTACGACCTCAATAGCTGATTTCCCTTAAGGGAAATCTGCTAATATCTCCGTTATTGTGAGTCGGATCGTAGAATGTTATAGAATTAATCTATACTGTACTTCCTTATTTTCAGCCTGCAATTACCCTCTCCCTTCGACTATAGGGTTTTTCCTTAGAAATAGAGAATATGAGGTCAGATGAGATCACAATGTGTGCCATACAAGAACGAGGGAAATCTGCTTAGTAAACGCAGTCTCTGCTTGACGGAGTTTTGTAAATGTCAGCAGGAATTCTTATATTTTGTTGATTAACTACGCAAATGAAGATTTTGTAACAATTTCAAAAATTAACTTGAATTACATTTTCTATTTATTTATTTTACTCAGCTATTGGTCACATGATTTCTACACAAGGTTGTATTGAAGTCTCTATGTAGGAAGGCTACATCTTACTTATCCCTTATTAAATTTAATCAAGGTAAACCTCTTCTAGTGGTATTGAACTGTCTTCCGAACTTCAAATTCCAGGCTTCATAATATTTGAATAACAGTAAAAGTGGAAATATCAGAATAAAATATATAATGTACTTTTTAATCTTCTTTATTCCAGTTAATGATTATGTAAGTAGCATTGTATTACCCTTATTCATAATGGAAGAATTGTTTTTTATGGTCGAGAGCTATTTGTGTGTTTTAATGAACTTGGTAATTTTGTAGATTGGCATTCGGAACCCCCTTGGGCAATGGGGATTCATTTAATAAAGACTTCACTGAACGAAATCCTAAGTACCATCCATGCAAAAAAGAGTTTGGGCCGGAAAACAACAATTCCAAATGAAAATTATTAAATTAATTGCATCTAAACATTTTGTATATTTATTTAATTTAATAGGATCGTCTTTTAGGAAGTCATGTGGTGCCCACAACAAATGTTTAAATGGCAGAACAAAAACCTCTTTAAACATAATTATGACCTGTATAACCATCTCATAAGGTCAGAACCAACTCATATTATATTTAACAAATATAATAAAGAACTTATAACGTTATTATTATTATCAAAAGTATAGATATGGATGTAGCAAGTATACATTAGAATGTGAAGTTGATTCTGAGGATTGGGAATTATAATTCAGTACTTATATTTACCTTACATAGACTCGCAAATTTAACATCGGTTGAGATTAACTAAAATTGATTTGTGTTTTTGTTCTTATTTTATTTATTTATTTTTTCATTTCATCAATTAATTTTATTTGTAATCATCTTACTTATTTTCATATTTTATTTTATTATTATTTTTGAGTAGATAGTTGATTAACATGTATACATTATAAAATAAAAATGTATTCAAACATAATCATACATGCAATATGCCATATATTCAAATAAATAACTCATCATAGGGTTACTACGAGTATGAGGAGAAAGAAAAAAGATCTGTATAAGAAAATAATTACAAATTCGCAAGCAACCACTCTCCCACTCCCACTCACATATGTACAAACATTTTACGAGTATACATATATATATATATATATATATATATATATATATATATATATATATATATATATATACGGCTGCCACGAAATAAAGTACTGTTTCTTTTACTCTCTTGGGAATCGTACCCACTACTCTAGTTTTATCATAAAAGTTCCAGTCCTAATATTTCAAATTTCCTTGTTTAGTTTAGAAATGGAGATCTAATATATAATATTGTGGGTGTGTGTGTGTGTGTATATATATATATATATATATATATATATATATATATATATATATATATATGGGTGGGAGTGAGTGTTTGTGTCAGCTATTAATTGATTTCTACAGCACAGTAAATGGCCATTACACTTTTCTAAAACTATTGAAGTTTCTTTTTGTCAGAAGAAATTAAGTGGAGGGCAGGAAACTTTTAATCTGTTTAAGACTCAATCTTTCTGAAGGATTTCCTCTCTGGGTTAGTACACTACCTTTAAGTGCCCTACTTTTCCACCCTTAGATTTCATAGAGTCGAGATTTCGAACGACATGAGGAAATATGGAGATACAAATATTACTCATGAAAATATTATATTACTGTTTCACTACATGACAGATATAGTTCGTTTAGTACACTTCATTGGGCAATATTAAGTTGATGTGTCGAATATAGTCGCAGAGTGCAATGCCATGAATTTATTTCAGTTCAGTAGTTTTCTTTAGTCCGAATACCATCATATTATTTTTCATACAATCAAAAAAAAAATAAGTTAAAAAAATACAGTATGAATACAGACAACATCATTATAAATCATAATTATTTCTAAAACATTAGCGCTCATGTCATATTAACAATAAGCTGTTATATCGTGAAACACTTTTATTTCAAACCTTAAATACCAAATATTGAATTAGGAGGGTGGAATCCGATAATTTTATATATCCACGTTATTATGAGTCTGATCGACAAATGTTATAAAACCAATCATGCTAAAATATTGATGCCCTACAATTGATGTGCTATGCATTTTTTCGTAACTCAAATACTAAACGAGTAATTCGTTTTCAGCCAGAATATGTGGTGTCTTGAGACCACTAGTTTGTCATGCCAGCACGTGGGAAATCTGCTTAGTTTACTCAGCCCCTGCGTGACGGGCTTTTTAGCAGGTTACCCTTAAAGGAATCAGCTATTGAGGTAGTACTCATGACGCGATTTTCGACAAACTTCTTCAAATGTCCATCGATCCTACCCAGGAGATCACGAAAATGAGGTCTGTTAAAAATTTTATATATATATATATATATATATATATATATATATATATATATATATGTCTGTTAAAGCTCCAGAGTCCGAAGAGTTTTGTTTGACCGTTAGCAAACTTTATATTTAATCGTATTAAGTAAAAAGAAAGATCAAGTTCGGTTATTGCTGAAATCGTACCAGGGAGAGGGGGGGGGGTTAGAGGGGATTTTCAAAAATTCGAAATATCACCGTTACTATACGTCGGATAGAAAATTGTATAAAATTAATCTTATTGCAAATTAAATATACTATGGATATTTTCATATAAATTTATTCTGTATCTTGAATACTAATCGTGATATTTGCATTTTTCAATTTTCACTCTTTAGCACCCCCCCTCCCCCATTTCTACTCACGTTTCACAAATAAAACTATCATGTAATAAACCACATTATTCGAAGCTTAAATATCAGATATTCTTTTCAAGAGACCTGTATTATTTGAGATACATGCAAATATGTTCTGGTGACCCCCCCCCCCCGCCCCGTCTTAAATTCTTGGATTACTAAAATTTAATTGATTGAGATAAAAATTATTCTGTTTCATTATAAATTACAGTACTAGGTATAGTAAATTGTTTTCAATAAAATTAATAAGTTATATTCTGATATATTTAAGTAATTGTATTTTCCCCCCGGTGAGAAGTTGGCACACCTGTTTGTTAACCTTTCAGAAGCCACGCGTTGGGAGGTTTCTTATTATCGATTGTATTTATTCACATAATATTGGCGGTGTTGTTTTTTTTTACCATTATGTAGATGTATCTATTGTTATACATCTCCAGGGAAATCTGCTTAGATTAAGCAGCCCCTGCGTGACGGACTTTTTAATTTCCTGGAGTTATTCGACTTTGTCGTGAAGTTTGAAACTTCACAACTTCAGCGGTTCTATGCTACTACCCATTTCCGAATGTATTATTACCCCTTAAACTATCCGGCCCCTTTTTAACTTCATATTTATCATCATCGTCTTCAAGCTGATACTGACATTAAATTATGATGCCCCCACCACTAATAAATGAGGGCCGGGTGGGAAAACTTCGACTTACCTCTGAGTTAATTAGCGGGCTACTTGAAGTAAAGTTTTTAATCATTAACTTGAAGAGGCGAAGTTGCAGCAACATTTATTGATGTTTGTTTATGAAAGTTATAAAGAAACAAACACATTGCTGACCTCCTTCAGAGGTTAACCTATTTAGAGAGCCTGCAGAACAGTCCAAGTTAGTATGTAATCATATTATATAAATATTTATTTCTTCCCATATTAATGAACTTAATACAATCGTTTGAAAAGGGTCATTGCGTTTGATATGTGTAGTGGTAGTATTGTCCGTTTTCGTGTTCCATGCCAAAATGTTCACGACTGGTTCAATACAACATTTCTGCACCATTAGCAGCAAAATCGTCTACAACGGTTCTCCTAAAGAAAATCACATACATCCTGCAATGTCACTGCTCAAGCAGTATTCGTTTGATTGACATAAAACTCTCACGTTAAAACTACATAGTCCGTCACGTAGGGGCTGTGTAAGCTCAGCCGATTTCCCACGCGCCCTGTATATCATTCTTGTGACCTCGTCTCACTAAATATTCTGTATTTCTATCTAAAAACCGATGAGAAGATTGATATAGATCATAAATAGTTTAAAAAGATTGGTTCTATAACAACAATTGCACTCTGATTCATAAAAGCGAAAATATTTTGAATTTTCGAATCCACCCTCTAAACGACCCCTATTCCAGAGCTGACTTCAGCCAATCCCAAATATAGTTTTTAGTGTTGACAGAAACGCTTAAATATAGAGTATGGTATAGATCAAATTAACATTTTTGAAACAAGAACGTAAAATTTTAATTGATGATGAATTCGCATGTAACGCGCATAATAAAGTTCTCTTGAAAACAATATTTGATATATAAGCTTTGAATAAAGTGTTTCAATATAATATATCGATATAAAAGCTTACTTTTAATATGATATGACTAGTAGAGTGAGGGTTTACTAAAGACTGAAAACTAAAAAATCCAAATATCTCGGTTAATATTCATGATACAGAAAATATGAATATAACGACACTTATAGTCAATTAAATTTTCAATGAGATTGTTTCTATAATATATTTCGATCAAACGAATTATTACGAAAATACAAATTTTCGAAATTTCTCCCCTATAACCCTCTCCTTTCACTAGTCAGATTTCAGTCGTTAATTAATTTCATCTTTCAGGTTAATCAGGTTAATTGGACATATAAAAAAACAATAAAATTTACAACAATAACTCATAAATTTAACAACCTATTTATAATTAAAATAAAATAAATTAATAATAGCTTATTTATTATCTAAACATTAAAATTATACAAAACAAAATGTACCATTAGAGCGTATAACGTGCCTATATAGATGCTGGCCTGATCTCTGCCGATGCACAAAGGCTGAGGGGATCAGTCCAAGCCGCTAGGGAAGGGAGAGCTACAAGTCTGGACACGAGAGGTCCGTCTGCACATTTACATTCATTTTATTGTTGGTTTTCTCGAGTTTTATCTCAACGCCCACCATGGCCTTCAAACAACCTCTTAAATCACTGTGAAATAATTTTATCTGGTGGTCTCCAGGTTGGTGGTTCCCTCCCTACAGCAGGAATAAACCTCAGAGCCTGTAGGAATGAACCTACTCACCACACATTAAGAAAAAAAACATTATATAGGGTTGTGATTCAAGGTATTGTTCTCATTGGACCAAGAAGAAGAGAATTTAGGTGAGAGATATTTAGACATTTTACCCTGCATCGAATCAGAAAATGATGTATTAACAATAATGTTGAAAATGTAATATGCTGCTATTGTTGTACATATTATTTTCACGTAATCTAAAATATTTACCGAGGTATTTGTATTTTATAGTTCCCTGCCATCATTTGACCCCCTCATTTACTATTCCATGTGCTTTCTTCACTGTGAAACTGTCCCATTGTACAACATAGGTCGAAATTAAAACTCATTTTCTTCATGATACAGTAGAAATAAAGAATATGATGGTGCCTGACGTTTCAGCAAGTGGGACATCTGTTTAGTTCAAGTATTTCCTACGTTATTGACTTTTATGACAGTCATCAGTCGAAAGTTCATATATTAATAGAGCTGCTAACCTCAAGGTTCTATGTTTACCTCAGTAAAATTGACATCTAAAATTGTGGACAGAAGCTACTAAATTCCAAATAACTACAATTTGATATGGATTGAATAGGTTAGTAACAAACACAGTTGATATGATAAGAGTATTGATGATTTCATGGCACATGGGCCAAGGCACCATGAAGCTTAATATCATGATGCATATGTGAATAATTTATTAGGAGATTTATTGGTAATTTCCTCAATAAATAATTTGATTAATCTATTAGCTATAAAGAAATGTATAGAAAAAAAATAGTCGAACATCAGCAAATACATATTTTCTAGCCAAGAACGGAAATTCTTAATAGATGCCGTCATCATAATACGTATTTGCTTGTATCACAGAGAGTAACAGTTCGTTGAAGGCAATATTTGGTATTTTAGCTTGTAGGATTGGGGTTGAAAATTAAATAATGTACATATCTCGCATAATAAACAAGATAATGAAAATATGCATATAACAACATTTATAAGATTGGTATCATGAAGGAGATTTATGGAATTTTCAAAATTCTCTTCAAAACTTCCCCTCCCACGGGTTCACTTTCTGCCATTGACGAAAGTGATCTTTATTTTTCCATAAAACGTTTGAATATCAAGTTTGGTACCGATCAAAAATCAAATTTGTGAAACCTAAACGGACACACACACACACACACACACAAAACATATATAGTTTTTGAATGAACCTTATTTTCGTCACATGGGTAGGATTGATGGATAATTGAAGAGATTTTCCGAAAAATGGATCAGTAGCTGATTTCCCTTAATGGCTAAATCAGCTAAAACAAAGAGAATAACCAATAACAGACATATTTCTGAAATTCGTCTTATTTTGTAATATCCATTTTTGTGCTACTGAGGCTAATCGGAACCGGGTTACAAGTATTTCATGGTCATGCTGGTAACCCAAGGATAATTGCAACTAATCCATACTGAGACCAATAAAAGTATTTCAGGCAAAAACAAAAAAATATCTTAAGGTCTCAACTAAGCCATTTGTATTATTTTTAACTAACAGACTTCTCGCCCTCCTGTACATTTTCCACCCTAAAAACATTCAGGGTAACTTTGTGACTTTTATCATTCGTCCATAAAAGCCCTTAATCCATAATTTTCTTAGATAATAAGAGAACTCACCAACATTTAAAATTATTTTCATGTCAGTATGCTCATAAACCTCCTTAGGAGAATAAAAAACTCATATAATAATTAGCCTTAAACCAAGTGGTGATTTGAGTACAATATCTAATCTTTAACATAGTAGGTGCTACAGCCCTGTTAAGTGTTATGCCATAATTGAATATAATAGATTAACTTAATGGATGAGTGACAAAAATTATAATTTACCCTGTACGTATTTAGCACAGGTATGGGCAACCTTTGAGATGTTGCGGGCCAAACGTTAGCGTCTAAATACGTTAGCGGGCCGCTTTTAAAAATAGTGCATTTTAAATTAGTGTACAAAATTTTTAACAATAAATATCAGAAATGAAATTATACGACAATGTGATCATAATACAATTTTTTAAAATAACAAAATGAAATGAAAAAAATTGGTACAGCATTGTAATTAAATCGTAAAATATGGAATTATTACAAACAGCGAAAGTGAAATAGTGACACCAACATCAATGAGACACTTCAGCTTGAATTTGGGAAACTGATCCATTGATGTTTGGATTAATTCCACTAATACAAAGACGAAAATTGTCCAAATTATCATCAGTCAGCCTTGTACGATGTGTTTGATTTATTAACTCTCATCATTGAAAAGAACTGTTCTCATTTATAAGTACTGCAAAACGCACAAATCTCTCCTCGTCTTCCTCATTTGGAGTAAGTAGTGTAGTGTTTTTGTTTGATTGGGTTTTTCAAAGTGTCTCGCGAGCAGAATCAAACCTTACCGCGGGCCGGTGGTTGCCCACATATGATTTAGCCTAACGTCTGCCAGTTTGAAAATAATTAAGATGGCTAAATAAATTCTTACTGTCCACAAGAGATTCCAACCCACGAACTTCTAGTTATACCATTGAAATTACAGTAAATTAAGTGTTCAGTATTTTTGTAATTATTAGTTTAAAAGTCTTAGATCATCACAATTTGAATAAATAAATTTGATAATGTAAAAATAAATGGTCCTTAAGATTAATCTGATATTGGTATCAGACGTTAATTATTCGAGACATCCAATATGTATAAATTTGTACGAAAATAGTTTTTACTATCTTTTAGGTAGGATTTATAGACATGTGAAGACATTTTTTTGTAAAATCACGCCGTGCTGACTATCTCAATAACTAATTTCCTTAAAGAAAATCTGCTAGAAGGGATATATCAATTTATTCATCTGCCATAGTCTGACAGCTGGAGCCTGGCTATGGCATATAGAGACAAGCGCTCTGACTCATATTTTTGATGTGAAAATAAACTTGACTTGATCAGTCTTTGCTCTCAGCCACCCTCCATCTTTTAATAACCTGCAGAATAACGTCATTTAAACTTGGTTGTTAATTACTCGTCAATTTGAAGTTGCCTGACATGGACTAAGGTGGGAGTCATTAAACCTCTCATAAAATGAGTAGGAGTAGAGGAATTTGTATTTAGTGACGGTCACTAAATATAATCGTTAGTGCCATTCAGGATAGAAGAGAATAGTTATTTATTTATTTTATTTATTTAAGTCTTTGTTATATATTGTCACGGACCCTATATTTTGGAAAGGAAAGTCCGTCACGCAGAGGTTGCGTAAACTAAGCAGATTTCCGACGTTAAGTTTTACAATAGAGAAATTTCACGAGACGGAAACTAACGACAAGACCCGAAGTACGGGTATGACCTCAATAGCTGATTTCCCTTAAGGGCTGGGGGTCACTACGAACTGCACTTCCAGGTGCTGCTAATATATATATATATATATATATATATATATATATATATATATATATATATATATATACATTTGGCTACCCACATACACCTTTGTCAATTAATTCTTATAATTTGAAATTTAGTTGTACACCACGTACTTACTATGTATATTAAATTTTGTCGAATATTTGAATTTTGTGTAAGTATGAGATCATGTAAAAGTATGGGCTGCCTTCCGCCAATATTTCTTAAGTTAGTCATAGGTGAAGTCCTGATTTTGTCATTTTCGGCATTCTGTCAGTATATGTCTTATCGTCAAGAGAACGTTACAAGTCGAGCAAGTGAGTATATCAGTCTTTATTATTAAGTATGATGTTTTGTGACCAATTTTAAGTCTCGAGAAAACTACTTATTCTCTTCTAGAATTTATAAAACCCGATGGCCACACGCAAATAGTGTTATTTCGTACTTTGTTGACAGTACACCGTTAGGCCGGTTAGTTTGCCATTCATTTGAAATGTTTTCCTGCATTACGGTTATTTTTTCATCATGTCCGCAGTTTTACTCAGTCCTAAGTTGTAGTGTCTATATCTAAACTGATAAGTTCTTATTATCAGATTTCCCTAAAGGGAAATCACCTATAGAGGTCGTACTCATGACGCGATTTACGAACTTTTTCTTCAAATGTCCATCGATCCTACCTAGGAGATGGCAAAAATGAGGTATATATTGTTGTTTTATGTAATAAAAAAGAAAAAAAAGATCAATTTCGTTAACGGCTAAAATCGGACAAGGGGAGGGAGGTTTAGATAGGGAGAATTTTGAAAACTCGAAATATCTCCGTTACTATGGGTCGGATAGAAAAAATTTATAGAATCAGTCTTATAGCAAATAATATGCACTATTATTATTGTTATATACACTTATTTCCTATGTTGAATATTAACCGAGATATTTGTATTTTTCACTTTCAGCCTAGAGTAAACCTCCCACTTCTACTCATGTTACATAAACAATACTTGGTTATGTAATAAACCACATCATTCGTAGCTAAAATGCCAAATATTGTTTTCTCTGGAAACCTTCTTCTACCTTCTAATATTGTTTTGAAAAGACCTTTATTATACGAGATACATGCAAATATGTTCTGCTGACCCCCCCCCCCTGTTTTAATGTCTTGGGCTATTAAAATTTGATGGAATGAGATAAAAAAATTTCTGATTCGTCAGAAATACTGTACTAGATATAGTATATAGTTTTCAATAAAATTAATACTTTATATTCAGATATATTACATATTTTTTTTTCGGTAAGAAGTTGGCAGAACTGTTTGTTTACATTTCAGATGGTTTTCGTCGGGAGGATTCTTATTATCGTTTGTATTTATTCACGGTGGTGTTGTGTTATCGATATGTAGATTTATCTATTGTTAAACTTCCCGCAAGAAATCTGCTTAGTTTACGTAGCCCCTGCGTGACCGACTTTTTTGTTTCGAGTTGGGTGGTTTGTGTAAATATGCTGTTGCGTTTGAAAATAACCTAAAGAATCTGTGAAAAAGATATTGAGTTTTTTTTTTTTTTTTTGTAATGTGTGGGTATTCCCGAGGACAAATAGGATACCTCTTGAAGTTCGGCTCCTATAATGCTGTAGCAAGAAGGTAAATGTAATTCTTGTTTATTGAGTGTATTCCCTGATATGAGAGTTTCGGGTGAGTGACAGATTAATACAATAACTCCTTGAACCTTTTAATTGTAACTTTTGTGGTAATGTGTAAATAAATGTTTAAATACCATAACTTCTTTACTCACCTCGACGGAGCTCAGACTTTGGTCATGTACTGTTCTTAACGATGGATTAGTTAAGTATAAATGAAAGAGAAGTATTGCTCAGTGCACTTCCGTATTGTTAAGTGCGAGATGATGAAGAGCCAATTTCCGTATGAAAGTTACAGGTCGGACGTTAAAGAAGTTACTCCAAAGTAATTAAGTTTCCAAAGTTGGAGGCTGTAGCCTTCCTGAGAATGACGGTGGAGTTTCTAAATAACACCAATACGCTCTTATTACTTCTTCTGACAGACTATATGAATTTATGAATTGTGTTTATTAATATGTTATCTTGTAAGCATATTATTAAATTATTATTATTACTTATTAACGCCCATTGTTTGCTAATATGGCACATTGCGACGATCAATCTACAGGTTACCACCTTTTTAGCAGATTTCCATTAAGGGAATTCAGCTATGTGGGTTGCAGTAATGACGGATTTTCGAAACATTTCTTCAAATGTCCATCGATTCTATCTAGCAGATGAGGTAAATGAGGTCCGTTCACCTATTATTTCACGCATATTTGTCTGTTACCACTCTAGCGGTCACAATTTTGGAGTTATCGTTACCTAACTCTATATATTATCGTTATATGTAAAAGGAAAGATAACGTTCGTTAACGGCTGAGATCGAAAGAGGGGGAGGGGGGGGGTTAGAAGGGGAGAATTTTGAAAATTCAATATATATTTGTTATTATGCATCGGATGGACAATTGGACAATTAGTATGAAGTCAATCTTGTTGTGTGTTGTAGTGGTTTGTGTTTAGATATAGAAAAGTGTTGTAATGAGAGCGAGCGAGCGGGGGAAAGGCAAATAGACTGCTGACAAAAGCATTACTGAAAAATGAGGGCATTGTATTGCTGGCTTTCAGAGTGTTAACAGTTTTGTGATATGCTAGTGCTACTCTGTTGCCTTGGCCCTCCTAGCGGTATACGTGTTGTAATGTAATTAGCGTTAAGTCTTAGTATATGTTGTAAGTCGTAGTATAGGTAAATGCATATATAACGTAGATATAGGATAGTAGATAACTTAGCATTGTGTGTCCCATTTCCGTTTAGCCATCATGACACTTTGTATTTGTTTTTCTTGGTTGTATTTATTGTGTGTTGTATTCGTATTCTATTAAATGTTTTCTATTTTTAGCAGATTTCCCTTAAGGGAAATCAGCTATTGAGGTCGTACTCATGACGCGAGTTTTGAAAAATTTCCTCAAATGTCCATCGATCCTACCCAGGAGATGAAGAAAATCAGGTCCGTTCAAAATTATAAATATATATGTATATATATTTGTCAACGCTCTAGCGGTCGCAATTTTTGTTTGGTCGTTACCAAACTCGGAATTTAATCGTTTTATGTAAAAAGGAAGATCAATGGCTGAAATCGGACCAGTGGGAGGGGGGGGGTGGAAAATTCAAAATATCTCCGTTATTATGCGTTGGATCGAAAAATTGTATAGAGTGAATCGTATTTAAAATTAAATTTACTATAAATATTGTTCTACAAATTTATTCTGTATCTTGAATATTAACCGAGATATTTGCATTTGTATTCTGCGTGTGCTCGGCAGGAGTCGGCTATGTTTGGACTTTCCGCCGTGAGCTCTGGCGGCCGTTTCCGTAACAATTCGTCCCTCGTGAATAAGTTTAGAGGTTTCTTACTACTACAGTTGTTATTAGGCAGATTTCTCTATTGTAAAACTTCACGTGGGAAATCTGTTTAGTTTACGCAGCCCCTGCGTGACGGACTTTTTATCTTATATCTATGATATCTATTTTTTTTGTTTAGAGCAATGTCGCCCTAGTTTCGAAGCTCTGATATATATATATATATATAATAAATATTAGATGTTCAAGATAATCATGTGGTGCGCAAATATACCTCCCCCTAATCCTGATATTTATTTTTCCTTAAAAACAAATCGCAAGTCAGTTTCGTTTTAGTTTTAAACATGCAGAGTTAGACGAAACAACTGTTGTTGCCAACTCAATAGGGGAGTGTTTAATGACTGAAGGTTAACACATGTAGATTAGTATATATATATATATATATATATATATATATATATATATATATATATATTAGTAAGGGGGCGACGGAGACTATTGTTGCTGACGGGACGTTAACCGCTCCAGTTGCTGCTCAATGTTGTAGCAACATTAGACGTCATCAATCACCCCAGCAAATAAGAGCCCGTTCGCTAATGCCTCGTTAGAAGGACGCTAAATAGCTTCAGTTCCCTTTTAAAGACCTCCCTCTAAGCTGCCCCTCATTTCAATACTCCCCAACCTACTTAAACCTAATGAAAGCTTCAGATTCTTACAACTATTTATCAACCCCCTGTTAATTTACCATCGGTTGAGTTGGCGCTACTAACCAGAGCTCATTCATTGTGAACCAATTCGTCTGTTTCATTCATATGTTTCATGGAGGAGTACATGCAGGAGTAATTTGAATCATACATAACTTATCGCTTGGAGGAAAGACCCTCTAATAATATATTTGCGGTAATATTCTGAAATTATATAGAGAAATAAATCCAAAAATAAAATAACTATTTAGATTCTCAGCACTACTTATAAGTGTGTGGGCATTGAATAACTAACTCTTTTTAAAATGGTTTCCAGGCACTTTAAAATGAGAGTAATTTAATTGAGTTATTTGAATTTAAGAGATTAAATTATAACCTATGATATTAACATATAATATAGTCAGGAAATTTGGAATATTTTTTTATCCGTTTTTGTGGTGCTGGATGGTGAAGGAATTATTATCTCAGGCAAGACAAAGGCCTTGTTCCTTCACAGTAGTTTATTCGATGCAACAGAGCGCTTTCAGAGCATACGCTTCATCATCAGTACCCTCTTCACAATGATGTGACTGGAACCAAGGATTCCCTGTGAGTCACAGAATAAAGAAGTCTGAAGGAACAAGGCCTTTTTTCTTACCTGAGAGAGTTATTTTGTTGTTGTCCTCCATCCTAGTAGATTAAAATCACACAACTAGTTTTGCTCAATTCTAAATATGAAATTTCAACAAGCTACGTAAATATATGCCAAATTTATTCAAAATTGGGTTCAGGGGTGGCCAATGGGTATAACACCGTTGAAACCCGAATTTCCCAATGTAAAAAGAAAGATCAAGTTCATTAATGGTAGAAATCGGACCGTCGAGAAGGGGGGGGGGTTAGAAAAGGGAATTTCGAAAATTTGAAATATCTCAATTTTTTTTTTTTTTTTTATAAAACTTATCGAAAAATTGTGGATTACTAATATTATTGAAAACTAAATTACCATTAAATATTGTTATTTACGAATTATTTCTATCATGTATATTAACCGAGACATTTGGATGTTTAGCAGATTTCCCTTAAGGAATGATCTTACCTAGGGGATGACCAAAATGAGGTCCGTTCAAAATTTTATATATATACATGTCTATTACCGCTCTAGCGATGGCAATTATTGTTTGATCGTTACCAATCGATATTTAATCGTTTTATGTAAAAAGAAAGATCTAGTTCGTTAATGGCTCATATTGGACAGACGGAGAATTTTGAAAATTCAAAATATCTCCGTTACTATACATCGGATCGGAAAATCCAATCCTGTTGCACATTAAATATACTTTAATTATAGTTATTTACATTTATTCTCTATTTTGAATATTAACCGTGATATTTGTATTTTTCAGTTTTCAGCCTTCAGCAAACCCCCACTTCTACTCCTGTTATATAAACAATACTCTGTTACATAATAAACCACATTATTTGAAGCTTAAATAACAAATATTGTCTTCAAAAGACCTTTATTATACGAGATACATGCAAATATGTTCTGGTAACCCCCCCCCCCCTCCCCCTCCCCGCCGTTTTAATTTCTTTTACTACTAAAATTTGATTGATTGAGATAAAAATTATTCTGATTCATTATAAATTACAGTAGTAGATATAGTATATAGTTTTCAATATAATTAATATGTTATGTTATATGCTTCTCGTCGAGAGGTTTCTTATTATTATTTGTATTTATGCGCTTAATATTCACGGTGGAATATTCTACCAGTATATAGATTTATTTATTGTTAAATTTCATGAGGAAAATTTGTTGAGTTTACGCAGCCCCCTTTTTTTTTTAGTTTTAAGCCATCCGTAAACCCTCGCCGTTATATCATGAACCACTTTATTCTAAGCTTACATACAACATATCGTTTCTTCCATGACCAAATGTTGTTTATTTGATTTATACCATACTCAATATTTAATGATCAGTCGTATCTCCCGCGTTTCTAAGTTCATTAACCGGCCGTACGGCCTGGCAGGGTCACCAAGGCTGTGGCCAATAGCGGAAACTGCAGTGCTGGCCTACAGGACAAAGCGCCCGCTTGATCTGGGCGGCCATCAGTTGTTGGACTCCATCGCTCGAGTAAAAAGCACGTGGTTGTGCTCCGCAAAAGAAAGGTGAACACTGTTCTGCTCCCGCCGCTCCTGAATTCAGAAAGTATCCCCGCATCGAAGATACGCTATTATTTTGCACCAGCGAGAAGAAGAAATCTTCTATGGAACACAAATAACACGGAAAGAAAGCCAGCCGCAAGGAAAGTATAGTTTTCTAAAGGGAACCTCTCTCTCTCTTTATTATAATGCTAGCATTATCGACGTATTAAATGAGTACTCTTGATATAGGACATTTAAATCATTATTTAGTGTATATATATTATTGGCTTGCCGCTAAAGTTTACAATCCAAACAAAGGGTAGCCATTTTGTTCTGTCTATGTTGTACAGTCTTATTTCATAAAGTTAAAGTTTCTTTGTTTTTATCTCATCTTTATCAATGATTAATGTTTGTTTCCTTAGATTTAAGGTTAGTCCCTAAATTTGTATTCTTTTCAGGTTTAAAGTGTATCAAATTAGTCTCATTCTGTTATAACCTCTCAGAAGGTTCATTACTATAAAGTTATATTTATATGCTATTCTTTCTTTAATATATTTTGATTCTTTGGAGAACTCAAATAGTGGCTTGTATTATTCACCCTCATCTTTCCATAAAATAGTAAATACTTCGGTATAATCAAGGTGAGGAAATTATCTATTTTATTAATTTAATTTCAGTCTAATGCTCTCTATTATTATTAGCGCAAATGCTAACCGCACGCCCTAATATTTTTGTGCCGAAACCAGGGAATAATGGCTTTCCCGCCCCTACATTTAACCTTTTCTGCCACTCACTAAATATCATATTTCTTATTGGCAGAAATCGGACCTGAAATAGTGGGAGTTTTGGAGGGGAGGGGGATTCTAAAAGTAGAAATAGATAAGTCCCCATGCCTCAACCCTCTCATGTATTTTCATTATCATGCATTAAATTTCTTCAAAATGAATTCAATTTTCGACTGATTTCTTAAAATAACTCTTCGCATATAAACATGTAACCACTCGCAGCAATGTCACTACTTAGTTACTAGTGACGTCAATTAATGGGGTAACCTCAATAAGATTGACAGCTATTTGGTTAGCAAATCAATACAATTTGGGAGGGGGGAGCGAGAGCGGACTTTGCATAATTACCGTTAGGACAAGCCGATTCTAAGGGAATTCGGGATGACTCCAGTGCCCGGAGACTCGTAAATACACTTCAGACCTTCTGCAAAGCCCCTGAAGTAAAATAAATTCCAGGGAAACAGTGCCCAAATATCTCAGCTGCTGAGTGAAGTTTCAAAAGCGTGCTTAAAGGGAGTTATATTTCAATGTTTAACTTAGGCTTGCAAGTGAAGTATGCCTCCCTTTGTGAAACCAGAACTTTTTCCCCCTTTGGAGAACAGCCTAATTAATGTGCTGTCCATTGTTATCTTTTTTCTTTATACCAAATTTTATTGAAAGTATTCCGCGTTAAAAGCTTATCCGTAAAAAAAATATTAAATACTCCAAAAACCCCATAAAATATTTATACAAAAACCGAATACTAATGAGCTCCAGTTAATTAATTAAAATGGACTAACTTATGTTTTCTCTTTTTCGTAACCTGAAAAATTTCCTTTTTTTTTTCACTGAATACTCTTCATTTTGATGTCTATAGATGAGAAAGTCCGTCTTTCATGGGCTGCGATAACTAAGCAGATTTCCCAAGTGTCTTACGAATTTGCATTTAAATGTAAACGTTCCATGAGAACAATATTCGGTATTTAGTATTTAAATAATGGGTTTCACAGTATCAAATCTTATTGTTAATATGACATGAGTAGGAGTGGGGGTTTACTGAAGGCCGAAAAATAAAAAAAAATGCAAATATCTCGGTAAAAACAAAGATAATGAAAATCCGTAAAAAGCAACATTTGCAGAACATGAAATTAGAATATGATTGATTCTATACAAATTTTCAATTGTATAAATCAGTTAACGAAATTGACCTTCATTTTACTTACAACGTTTAAATATCGAGTTTAGTATCGATCAGAAAAAAATACCGTGTCAGTTGACTGGTTTCAAGAAAAATAATTTTCCCACCAAAAAAAAAAACATAAATGAATTGTGTACTTATCGATTATCGGGAGTCTACCCATTGCAAGACTATTATTAAATCACAATTAGAAGAAAATCTCTTTATTAGTTAAATTAACGCTTCTAAAGTTTATTTGAATAACAAAATCTAATTATAAATTAGAGTTAGGCCATAACTGGAAGATGTCGCGGAGCAGCTGAATCAAGCGGTCGTCCCCTACCATCGTCTGCCACACGAACTCTGCACTGTCCAAGTGGTGTAATAATAAACCATCATCAAGTGGTGTTAATAAACTCCAAATGTTGTAAATAAACACCAAGTGGCGTTCATAAACGATCACTCATTTTTCGATAACGAAAAAAAGACAGAATGATTAAGATAATCTAGTCAAGTATGAACAGCCTAAAACAATAGCAATACCAGCGAATAACGATACGCGGTTTTGAACCAGTAAATATTTTATTTGTAAATAATGAGTGGTCTCCCGTTAACGATTTTGTCATTTTTAAAATTTGAAAGTTTTATTAATAAGTACCCTGAATTTTTACTAGCTGTTCGGTCTTTATATCTTTATAAAAAGTTTAATGTGGTAAATATATTAATATTCGACGTTATTATGATAAAATTTCTGTATAAACTCATATCCCTGTAGTAAACAAAAAATAGTATACATTGCCGATTGTTATTTCTTCATTAAACTACATAAATTAAACTAAGTTCTACTATATTTATAGATGAAATACCAGTGTTGTAAGGTTTGCTGACCGGAAGTCGGAAGTCATAATTTCGAAATTTTAACGTCCTCTATGATCAATGGAATGGAATGTTATTTTTTTTTTTTTCTCGATGAAACTAATTGTAACCGATAAATTATTATCAAATACTAGCCATTCCTTTCTCTCTCTCTCTCTCACACACACACACACACACACACACACAAAAAAAAAGGCCGTCACACAGGGGCTGCGTAAACTAAGCAGATTTCCCTCACGAAGTTTAAAAATATCTGCTAATAGATAAACCAACATACTAAAAGGAATATTAAGTGAATAAATACAAATTGTAATAAGAAATATTTTCCCTCCCTTTCTTTGGGGAAGTGTCTGAAGTGTAAACAACCAGGTCAGCCGACGGCTCACCGGAAAGAAAAACAATAACTGAAACATATCAGAATATTACATATTAATTTTATTTAAAACTATTTACTATATCTAGTACTGTAATTTATAATGAGTCAGAATAATTTTTAACTCAATCAATCAAATTTTAGAAGTCCAAGAATTTACGAATGGGGGTGGGTCACAAGAACATATTACACATATCTCGTGTAAACAAGGTCTCTGGAAAACAATATTTGGTATTTAAGCTTCGAATAATGTGTTTTAATATATGGAAGAGTATGGTTTATGTAACACGATTAGAAGTGGGGGTTTACTGAAGGGTGAAAACAGAAAAATGCAAATATCTCAGTTAATATTCAAGATAGAGGAATAAGTGTATAATAACAGTATTCATAGTAAATGTTATTTGCAGTAAGATTGCTTCTATACAATGATTCAATCCGACGTATAGTAACAGAGATATTTCGATTTTTCGAAATTCCTCCCCTCTAACCCCCCCCCCCATCTCCCTCGTCCGATTTCAGGCGTTAATGAACGTTATCTTTTTTTTTTTTTTTTTTTTTTTACATAAAACGACGAAATATCGAGTTTGGTAACGATTATACAAAAATTGAGGCCGCTAGAGTGTTAACAGGCATATATATATATATATATATATATATATATATATGTAGTTTTGAACGGACCTCATTTTCGTCATCTCCTGGGTATGATAGATTGACATTTGAAGACATTTTTCGAAATTTTGGTCAAGAGTACGACCTCAATAGCTGATTTTCCTTAAGGGAAATCTGCTAAAAAAAAGTATATTTGAATTCTGTTAATTCATTCTCCTCTCACCAGCTAGGTTCCACGTCCCTATCAGTACTAAGTGACTCGATTATAGTCGGCTCTCTCGTAATCATAAATTTCCTTCTTCATTTTTGAAGGATAAACAAAGGAATTGCCCCAGTTCTACCGTGAAGCCATATTTATTAGAGAAGCGCCTTTCTCTACTTATTAAGACATCAATCTGATACCTTTCGGTTCGTCAAATAGATATTTTATAGTACAACATTACAATACATCCTACATTCTGAAGTCTTCCTTGCTTTCGCTCAGAAATACAGGAGGAAGATATTGCCCGCATGAAAAAATGAATAATATACTTTTTTCTGTAATCGTTGAATAATGGTGACATCTTCACAAGTGAAGAAAGTGAATTGCCTTCTTAATTAGTAATAAGTATAAATTAAAAAATAATTTGAAGTTGGAAATTAAATGCTTTTAAATGTTTCTTAACATTGTAAGAATTTATTTAAACAAAATAAATTGAAATGTGAATGAATTATTGGTGGAAATAATCAATATATTTTAAAATTTAAATATAATAATAATTACCTTCCTTGTTTATAACCTGCACTTGTTTATAACTTGTTTATAACTACTTCACAATCATCACAAGTTGTTTTATAACTATGCTTATAACCTTTCACAACCATGCTTATAACCTTCCAACAACGTACCATAATCTTCACAACATCCTAATTTTGTTCATATTCTGGTTAGATCTGATCATGTATTACACGATTACAGAAAAAATTTAATATTACACTCGTGACGAAAGTAGAATTTACAACTCTCGTGAAATTACCACACTCGCTTCGCTCGTGTGGGTAAACGTTTCACTCGAGTTGTAAAATGATCTACATTCGTCACTTGTATAATAAATAACTATTTTATACTTGTGAAACTAGAACTCATTTATTTTATTTTAGATGATTTTCTTTAAGGGAAACCAGCTACTCAGGTTGTACTCTTGATGCGATTTTCCAAGAACGATCTTATCTAGGAGATGGCGAAAATAAGGTCCGTTTAAAACTGTATTTCTTAAAGCTCTATCGGTCACAATGTGTGTTTGATCTACTATACCCTATATTTAACCGTTTTATGTAAAAATAAATGTAAAGTTCGGTGACATCATCAATTCAAATTTTTATTTCTTCCCTCGATAATGTTTATTGGTTCATTTAACTAATAAAGTGATTTATTTTAATTATGATTTAATAATCGTCTTTTAATGGGTGCCCCCTCCCCTAAAATCGATAAGTATCAAATTCACTTGTGTTTTTTTGGCGGCAAAATTATTTTTCTTGTAACTAAGTCAACTCCTAGTGGTTGACATTAGACCCAATACGCCACGGTACTTTAAACATTTTTAACAATTTCAGGTGCAATAGAAGGGATGAACATCGATTCGCACCCCCTCTCCCCAGCTTTATCCTGCAGTGGTGACGTCACTGGTATCGGAAATTATAAGGATATTCCTACTTCCTTAATTTCGCTTTTCCATTTCCTTAACACTCCTTAGGCATATTTTACCATTTCTCACTGCACCAAAGTATTCCGGAACGCTACTTCCTGCTAACGCGGGTAGTAGAGTTCCCTTAACGGATCTTCAAATGTCCAACGATCCTACCTAGGAGATGATGAAAATGAGATCCGTTGAAAACTGTATATATATATATATATATATATATATATATATATATATATATATATATATATATGTTTCTCTGTTACAAATCAATGTCGCAATTATTGTTTAATCGTTTCCAAACTCGATATTTAGTCGTTTTATGTAAAAGATCAAGGTCGTTAACGGCTGAAATTGGACCAGGGGAGGAGGGGCTTAGAAGGAAGGAATTACGAAAATTCGAAATATCTCTGTTTCTATACGTAGGATCGAAATATTATATAGAAACAAAATTATTGAAAATAAAATTTACTATAAATATTGTTCTATACATATTTTCCTTGTAATGAGTATTAACTGAAATATTAGGATTTTATAGTTTTACGCTTCTAGTAAACCCCCTACTAGTGTCATATTAGTAATAAGCTGTTATATCATGAACCACTACATTACAAGGTTAAATACGAAATATTGTTTTCAACTAAGCTTTATTAAACGTGAATTGAACAAATACGTTCTGTTGACCCCCCCCCCCTCCCCTTTTTTTGTTCTTGGATTACTAAAATCTGAGTGATTGAGATAGAAATTATTCTCATTCGTTTCAAATTACTCCACTAGCTATAGTAAATAGTTTTCAATAAAATTATTATGTTCATCTTTCCGGACTAGAATAACTTATCTATTCAGCGTTGCGAAGTTGGCTGCCCTGTTTGTTTACAATTCAGACGCTTTCTGTTGTAGATATTATTAACTTGTAATTTGACTGAATGATGTCTTATTACCGTTTGTTTTTATTCCCTTAACATTCACGGTTGTGTTACCAGTGTGTAGATTTATCTGTTGTGTACCTTCACGTGGGAAATCTGCTTAGTCTACGAAGCCCCTGCGTGACGGACATTTTAATATACGTGGTAGACGTGGAAATACACGACGAATGATTAGAAAGGTCATAATAAACACAACTATTTTTTTTTTTTTAAATGTGTTTTGAGTTTCGTTCCATGTCAGCTTTTTCGAATATCTAAAAGGAAATAAAATTCTTATTTGTGTAAAATAGTTATTTTCATTACTAGGACGCAAAGTGGGCGTTTTCGGTTCTAGGCCTAGTTTACGAGCGAGGCGCAGCCGAGCTCGGAAATTTGGCCAAGCACCGAAAGCCACTTTTCGTACGTGTAATGAAAATTACTTTTCATTATACTGCTCAAAATTTTTCATTATACTGCTCAAACATAGTAAAAAAAAATATCCATTTCAGTTATAATTGATTCATTTTTATAAAGTATCACAAATCAAATTTAGACAGCTATTACATATTAAAATTTATATTAATTGAACAATTGTTATTATTAGATATATTTAGACATTTATTGGGTAATGTTTTTTCGATTCCTGATAAAAGTTCGGTTTGCCATACATTCTACAAATTCAGGATCATCTCTAAAAAGGTCGTCTACCGTGAAATAGTCTTCATTTTCTTGAACAGCAACATTATGATACTTTTTGGGTAAATTAACTGACTCGCCACAGCCGTTCTTGGGTGCACGCCCAAACAGTTTCCTAGAAACTTCAACTTTTCTTGTGGTTGATTCTTCTAAATACCCCTCAGCTACACTTGATGATTGCCATCCACCGTGCCTCTTTAATGTGAGAAGATCTCCACCAGCCTCAACCAACATAGTTGCTGAGGACCGACATTGTATTGAAATAGTAAACACAGGTTTCCTCTGAACTGAAATCGCTGAATAACATAAGATAACCAAGAGTAAGTTTTCCAAAACATCTGTTTTACTTTGCCTCCTAGGACGGAAAAGTAAAACATCTGTTTTACATTGCGTCCTAGGACGGAAAATAGCTACTTTGCGTACTCAAACTGGATATTGAAAACACATGCTTTGCGTGCAGTATAATGAAAATAAATTTTCCTTCTTGGACATCTCACTAGATTGTTAAAAAACAAAACAGTCTTATAATCTCCAAGTAAATGTTTTTTTTTTTAGTTCGAAACGATTGACTATGGGCAAAAATGTCGAGAGGTTTGTCATTTCAAGAACCAAGTAAGAAAACAATTTTAAAGCCATAAAAATAGTCGGTAGATGTCAACTCTATTACTTCGTCTACAACGCCTGTTTCATTGATGCTAAATATAAATAACTAGCGAATGTACCCGGTGATGCCCGGGAAATCATTATTAACCGAATAATGATGTAAATTTTTTAGCAAGGCATCCTAAATAACACTTTAAACAAACGTTTTTTTAAACGTGTATTATTTTGTGTCATAATGATATTACCAAGTAACGTTAAATATTTATAAATAGTACATATTAATTTCAATAACGTTAACATATCGGAGGATGTAAGATAATATTTATAGAATTAACGAATTACCGAAAAAGGAACAGGAAATGAAAGGAATCCTTATAACCTCCAATCCTACTTGTTCCTATAATTGTTGATATAGCTTATAATCATTGAAAAGGTAATGCTAATTCACATACCCAGGTTTGTTTACAATAGTTCGGCGCAAACCCAATAAACTTTTTAGTCCCGCTATAGTTTGAGTATATCTTGATTAAAGTTCGTTATTCGACAAAAATGTATTAAACAAAAGTTACTCTCGATAACAAAATAAACAACTTATGTTATGTACATGATTGCCGAAAAACTAATAGAAAACGAAATATAGCGATTTTATTTCTGGTATTAAAAAGTTAATATGGTCGTTAAGTTTACATTAATTTTCTAATGCTCCGCGAAACTTTCTTAATGATTTCATTCATAGGAACCATCTTCTCACAAGAAAAAAAAGTCCGTCACGCAGGGACTGCGTAAACTAAGCAGATTTCCCACGTGAAGTTTTACAATAGAGAAATCGGCCTAATAACAACAGTAGTAATTATGAATCTCTAAACCTATTCACGAGGGACGATCAGTGACGAAAACGGCCGCTTAGTTTACGCACCCCCTGCGTGAAGGACTTTTGACGCTTAAGTTAAATGATTCTATCAAGGCTGAAACTTTTGACTATGCAAAAATTTAAACTAGAGTGCTCCAAGTTTTAGTTTTGCAATTCTTTTTGTATACATTGGCCGCGAAAATGAGGTTTCAGTGTGACTCCAGTTGTCAAACCTTAATTCAATATTTTCGCAAACAGCTTTCTGGAAGTAAAGTGTACGGTAATGAGGTAAGCAGTTCAGATACGATGACGTCAGGGTTCTAATTCTTTTTCCACCTGTTGGGGAGCATAAATCAGCAATGGCCTTTGCTAAAAGCAACCTCTGCCCTTTAACCTTTTGTTGCTATAAATCACCTTAATTTTCTATGTTTTAGCTGTTCTTTGCATTGACCTAATGGAGATTGCCTCTTGACCCAGATTTATTTTCCCGAAAGGCGATCAGTTCTCCGAATGGGAAATCTATTTTGTGAAAGAGTAATTGTAAGTGCAATAGTTCTTAGAAATAACAATTCGCTAAAATCTGAGAAGAAAGACACTATTGAGAGTCTACCATACTATATCTTAGATATAAAAGTCCGTCACGCAGGGGCTGCGTAAACTAAGCAGATTTCCCACGTGAAGTTTTACAGTAGAGAAATTTCACAAGAGGTGAGCAATCAAGGAAACGGCCGAACGAGCTTTTGGCGGGAAAGTTACTCTCGTCCGTTAGCCGTGGATTTAATAAAAATGCAAATATCTCAGTTAATATTCAAGATAGAGAATAAATGTATATAACAATATTTATAGTAACTGTAATTTGCAATAAGATTGATTCTGTACAATTTTTTGATCCGACGTATAGTGACGGAGATATTTCGAATTTATTTTCGAAAATCCTCCCCTCTAAACCCCCCCTCCCACTGGTCCGATTTCAGCCGTTAACGAACTTGATCTTTCTTTTTACATAAAACGACTAAATATCGAGTTTAGTAACGATTAAACAAAAATTGCGACCGCTAGAGCGGTAACAGACAAATATATATATATATATATATATATATATATATATATATATATATATATATATATATATATATACAGTTTTGAACGGACCTCATTTTCGTCATCTACTAGGTAGGATCGATGGACATTTGAAGAAAAATGTCGAAAATTCCCTTAAGGGAAATCTGCTAAAAATGAATGTTTGTGTGTATGTCCTTTATAGACTCGTAAACGGCTGAACCGAATTTATGAAACTTGGTATGTATATTACAACTAACTCAGACTTGGTTTCTGGCTATATTAGTATTCTTTTTTCTGGCTATACTAGTATTAGAACAGGAGTGGGGGTTATAAGGGAGGCCTGAAATTAAAAATAGCAATATTTCGTCTCTTATTGGTTTTTCGGCAAATATGCACATAACAAAAGTTGTTTATTTTGTTATTTAGAGTAACTTTTGTAATATATCCTTTTGTTGTATACCGAAGTATAAATGAGTTATACGCTAAAAACAATAGTGGTAGTCAACAATTTTATATGGCACAAAAGGCTCAACCGAATTAAACGAAACTCCGTATGTGATTTGGTATTATCACCTCCCTAATTATAAGCTATATTAAAATTTTGAGGTACGAACAGGAGTGGGGGTTATGAGGAAGGTTTGAAATATAAAATCGCGATATTTCGTAATGTGTTCATTTTTCGGCAAACCTGCATATAACAAAAATTGTTTGTTTTGTTATTTAAAGTAACGTTTGTTATGTGAACTTTTGCCGTATAACGAAGTATAAATGAGGCATTCACGAAAAACTATAGTAGGGGTCAACATGTTATAGGACACGAAAGACTAAATCTAAATCAACTGAACCCCGTATTTTTGACTATAAGCTATATTAACATTTTTAGAAAAGTACAGGAGTGGGGGTTGTTAGGGAGGCTGGAAATGAAAAATCATCATATTTCGTTTCCTATTGTTTTTTTGACGAACGTGCACGTAACAAAAGATGTTTAATTTGATATTTAGAGTAACTTTTGTCATATACATCTTTATCGTAATTTGGTATTTTATTTGGTGGCGTAGCAACACGCGCAGGGTATAGCTGGTCTTTATATATATAATTCTACTGTACGTGTGTAAGTCACTGAACTCCTCCTAAACGGCTGGACTGATTTGAATGCTTTTTTTTTTATATGCGTTTGGAAGACGCCCTGGATGGTTTAGATTCACTAATCAACCCGGCAGATGGAGCAGGAGTGGGGGTTGTAAGAGAGGCCTAAAATTAAAAATAGCGATATTTCATTTCCTATTGGTTTTTCGGCAAATATGCACAGAGTAAGTAGTTTATTTTGTTATTCGAATAATTATTTGAATAATTCGTATTTCGTTCCTGTTAATTTCTTATATATAATACAACTGGTGATGAATAAGAAGTAATTATACCTTCTGGAACGAGATGGAAGAAGGACGAAGGTCACTTAGTTCTTGAAGTTCTAAGCATCAATTGATCTTACTTCTAAGGGTGAGGTTGGACGTTTTCAAAAATGAACTTTTTTATGAATAGTATGAACCATGAAAAATTGCAAATATTGATAAACTTGTGTAATGGCTCATGCTTGAGTTAATATTTCATTGGAAAAATCACATTTATAGTTTTAAGCAGAATGAAAGGAGTGTGAACGAATGTTCAAGCAAATTGAAAAGCAATGGGATGTGCAAAAGAATGGAAAAGCAGTCTGTGAGTTTCCAGAAAGATTTTAGCAGATTTCCCTTAGGAGAAATCAGCTAAAACGTAGGAACAGACTATTGTTTTTTTTTTTTTTAAATTAACTTATAAGTTATGCTATTATGACTAACCGGGATGGGTTATTTACAAATCACAAATTTAGGTACGTTTTAAGTACGGTGATGGATTTCATTAAATGAGTAATATCTACTACCTCGTTATTAGAAATGACTAGAAACATTGATCTGGGTGAATTTATTAAGCTTCCGTCGGCTTAATTAGCGAGACCGTCCTTAAACCCAAACCAATTCGGGAATTAAATGGAATTGCAAGTTCATCAAGAATATTAACTCCCGTGATATAAAATTGTCATCTCCGAAAGTAGCTGTGGCAGCTATAAGCTGTGAATGATTGGACCGGAGGAATATAAAATATTTATAAATTATTTCATTTTTGTAAATATTCATTTATTTTTATTTTTTAAAGAAGTCTACAAGTCGAAATTTGTTTATTTTAAATTCGTCTTGTCTTTAATGTTCAATTTAATTTCGTTTATATACAAATGAGCTTGCTTTAATGAATAAATAAATCATATGAAAACACCATTCGCTGTATACACGTTCAGCAGATCTTTAAGGGAAATCAGCTATTGAGGTTGTACTCCCGAAGTGATTTTCGAAACATTTCTTCAAATGTCCATCGATCCTATCCAGGAGTAGACGAAAATGAGGACCGTTTAAAAGTATATGTGTGTGTGTGTGTGTGTGTTTGACTGTTAACGCTCTAGCGGTCACAATTTTGGTTTGGTCGTTACCAAACTCCATATTTACACGTTTCAATGTAAAAAACAAAGATCAAGTTCCTTAATGGGTTAAATCGCACTAGAGGGAGTGGGGTTTCAAAAATTCGAAATATCTCTTTTACTATCAAAATAATGCGTATAACCAATCTTATTGAAAATTAAATTACCTATAAATGTTGTTGCACTTATTGTTTCTGCCTCATGAATATTAACTGAGATATTTGGATTTTTTACTTCACTACTACTCAAGTCATATTACATATAAGCTGTTATACCACGAACCACTTCATTCCAAGATTAAATACCAAATTTCGCTTTTATTGAAGATTTGCTTTGTCATCTATTAAGAATTTTCGTTCTCTACTCTAAAATGTTGATTTCATTTATACCATACTCAAAATTTAACCGTGTTTCAGTCAATATTAAAGATCGCTTTTGTTACTAGCTGAAATCGGCCTGAAATAGTGGGGTCCATTTTTGATTCTCCCCTTTTAATCGCCATTCCTGATGATGAAAAAAACATTTCTGATTTCAAAACGCAAACTCTTGAATGATGAAGTAGAGATCGGGTGGGGAACTATTTCCGAAATCGCGGCATTAGCAAAACCTCGATAGCTGATGGCGGTTTACTTAAGACGTATGTAACAGAGATGAAAACTATAAAAAGTCCGTCACGCAGGGGCGGCGTAAACTAAGCAGATTTCCCAGGTGAAGTTATACAATAGAGAAATCTGCATACTGGTAACACAATACCACCATGATTAGATAATGAGAAATCTTTCAGTTAATTAAAATAAATACCCAACTGAAACGGCTTCTGAATTGTAAGAATATTTTATATTTTAATAACTCAAATTTTAGTAGTCCAAGAACTAAAGAAGGGAGGGCGGATGAACAGAACGTATTTGCATAAATCTCACAAAGTAAGGAAGGTAAGGTAAGGTTAGAAACGTCAGGTTAGAAGAAGCGCCTGATCCGAGAAATGACGAAGATGGCCGACGTAATCCGAACTATACCCGACCACAGACCTCATAAAAATGCAAATATCTCTGTTAATATTCAAGATAGAGAATAAATGTAATAACAATATTTATAGTAAATTTAATTTTCAATAAGATTGGTTCTATACAATTTTTCGATCCGATGCATAATAACGGAGATATTTTGAATTTTCGAAAATCCCCCCTCTAAACCCCCCCTCCCTCTTGTCCGATTTCAGCCATTAATGAACGTGATCTGTCTTTTTACATAAAACGGTTAAATATCGAGTTTCGTAACGATCAAACAAAAATTGCGACCGTTAGAGCGTTAACAGACATATATATAAATATATATATATATATATATATATATATATATATATAGAACAACATTTACATTGACATTGTATATTAATTACATTGATCGTGTACAATATTTCGAACCGACTTATGGCAAAGGTGATATTTTATATTATAGAAATCGCCCCCCCCTTTAACCCCCTTCCTCCTAACGATCCGATTCTGCTATTAATGAACTTGATCTATCTTTTTACATCGACTACAGTCGTATATTAACTGATTGTAATTTGTTTCGCTACAGATGTAACACAGACATACAGTGTTGGTTAGTTTAAATTTATGTATATAAATTCGGCATAAAACATTTAAATCGGGGTTGGTAACAATTTGCGACGGCATATATATATATATATATATATATATATGCATATAATTTTGATCGGCCCTCGTTTCGTCATCTCCTGTGTAGGATCGATGGACATTTGAGGGACTTTTTTGAAAATCGCCTCAAGAGTACAACCTTAATAGATGATTTTCTTTAAGGAAAATCTGCTAAAAGCGGAGTAACCACTGAGATCTGAAATAGCATCGCTCTAGGTATGAGAAGAATGCAGTGAGCGCTCTCTATCGATGGCATGGAGAATTACCACAAGCATCGAACATTGGATGCCTACGCTATCTTGCGGCTCCTTTCTCACTCATTCCAGACAATTCGAATTAAGTTCCTAAGGAAACCTAAATTATGAGTTTAAACAAAAAAAATAGTAGCTTGTGAAAATAATATTTGTTTAATATATATGAGTAGCACATTTAAATAATTGTGAATATAATAGGTTCAAATCGAAGCAAAATGTAATACTTAAAATATTGAGTCTAATACATTCATTCAGTGAACAAAGGAGCAGTTCTGCCAAGTGAAAGTTTTCTTTTTAATCTCAATGCCGGTGAAAATAATTTAAAAAGAAATTAGGGGAGTTACGTTTTAGCAAATTTCCCCTCCGGGAAATCAACTATTGAGGTCGTACTCATGAGATTTGGAAAGATTTCCACGAATGTCCATCGATCCTTCCTAGGTGATGATGAAAATGAGCTTAGTTTAGTATAATATATGTGTATATACATTTATTTGTCTGTTACCGGTCGCAACGTTTATTCGGTCGTTACGAAACTTGGAATTTAAACGTTTTATGTAAAACTAAAGATCAAGTTCGTTAATGATTGAAGTCGAACGAGTGGGAGGGGGTACAGAGGAAAATAATTTCGAAAATATCTCCGTTATTATTAGGTGAATCGAATAATTGTATAGAACCAATCTTATTGCAAATATAATAATATTCTATAAATGTTATTATTTACCTTTTTTAACAATCTTCATTATTAACCGAGATATGAGCATGTTATAGTTTTGCTCCTCTGGTAATCCCCCATTCATGTCATATTATCAATAAGCTGTTATATTAGGAAGCACTTTATTTGAAGCTTCAATAACAAATATTGTTTTCGTTGAACTTTTACGATTTGAGATAAATGAAAATACGTAACGCACGTGGGAAATCAGCATAGCTTAACCCAGCCCCTGCGTGACCAGCTTATACGTATGCGGATGCTATTTCTTGTAATGTACATGTTACGGTGAAACACCGAATTCTAGAGAACCAGATTCAACGGTGAATGTCAACATAGTCGCTTGGTGTATGTCCTAAATATTTGCTAACTATCCTTCACCATGGACTAATTGTCGACATACACTGGTAAATCTACAAGAATGGAATGAAATATTCGATGTTTCACCGACGTATTTGGTGTTTGTTGACATTCACCGGTGAATGTCGACATTCTCTGATTTCGGTATTTCACGCTAAAATACATACATACACACATAACTTTGATCATAAGCATTACGTTAAATTAACTGACTCTAAATCATGGACATTAGGCAGAATGAACTTTCCTCGTGGCTAAATAAAAACCAACTTGTCAATCATAATTAATACGAATAAAACATAATGGAAAGCTATACATGTAATATACTTTATATGCATTGGGTAGGAATGTTTACCTTTATCTAAAGGTGTATAATAAAAAAATTGGAAACAACAAACGAACATCACAAGAAAACGTTTTATTTATTCTACCGGCATTTATCATTTTTGATACTTCAGTATTTAGAAATTATTTTTTTAATATCGATGTAGCACTTGCAGTTCTACACCTATTCATATATAGGTTTTGAATATTTTGAATGGATATTAAAACATACGCCATTCTAAAGAGGGGTTGGATATTTTCTAATTTAATAAAGCTTCGTAGCTGTGGCGATATTACTAAAGAATATTGAAAATAAAGCTAATCACCAAAAAAAGAAATGGAACACAAAAACAGAAATTTACTCACAAAAATAGAAAAGGAACACAAAGACAGTAATGATGGGGGTTGGAAAGGATGTACAAAAGAAAAGGAATACAAATTAATTTAGATATACTTAGGGGTTCGGGTTAGCACGTGAGTTAAAGAGTTTTTCTTAATCTCACTTCGTAATCCTGGAGTGGCGGGTATAAATTTATGATTTATTTATGATGACCTCACTAAATAAAACCCAAGTCCCGCCCTGGGTTGAAATGGGTGGAAACCTGTTGTTAATCCGCAACAATTTTAATCATTAGCTCATAGTGGACGTTAATAAATTAAGGTATGCGAAGATATTTTTATACCAATTAAATAAGATCTAATAAATATTTTCTCTTTTCCTAAGGGCGAAACAATTTGTAATTTTACATCATCTTTCCCAGTACTCATATAGAATTAAATATACACAGAATTCAATTAAAATATTTGAAAAAGAATATTACCCTTGAATATTATACTTCTTATTCTGGACCCAATATGTCATATTCTTCATATTTTATATATGGCAAGGGTCACCAAAAAAAATTTTTTTCGGTGCAAACTTTATTGAATCTGCCCTATTTGTTTTGTGGCTTACTTGCCACCTCTTCAGGGGCTATCCCTTTTTAAAAAAAATTAATATCATTAATTTACCAAATCCCTTACTAATTCTTCTGACATACTCGTATATTGTATTAGTAGGTGTGTATAGGTAAATATATCATAGATGTAGGCACCTACTAATACAATATCTATCAATAGAATTATTAAGGGATTTGTTTTATTTAAAAGTTTGTTAAAAAATGTTTTTTATTGGTGACCCTTGCCGTAAAATATGAGGAATATATTGAATATTATATTTTCTACTGTATAAGAGTAAGAGTAGAATGTTTGTTTGGGCAATCAACATCGAGGTTATAATGCCCTTTAGGAAGTGGAAAATTTAGTGTAGTGGTTAGTTTGTATCTGTGTATATAAATACACACATATACACAGTTATTTTTCTACAATCTTTTCAACGCGCACATACATGTTCACGTACATAAATGTTTTTAATATACATTTATATTTTGATATCCTTTTATACAATACCTAAATTTTAGCAGATTTCCCGTTTCGAAAAATCTCTTCAAATGTCCATCGATCCTACCAAGGAGATGACGAAAATGAGGTCCGTTCGAAATTATATATATATATATATATATATATATATATATATATATATATATATATATATATATATTTGTCTGTTACCGCTCTAGTGGTCGTAATTTTTGTTTGATCGTTACCAAACTCGATATTTAAACGTTTTATGCAAAGTTACAGATGAAGTTCGTTAATGGTTGAAATCGGACCAGTGGGAGGGGGGTTTTAGAGGGGGGATTTTCGTAAATTCGAAATATTTCCGTTACCATACGTCAAATCAAAAAATTGTATAGAATCAATCTTATTGCAAATAAAATTTACAACTATTAATATTTTCTATGCATTTATTCTCTTTCTTGAATATTAACCGAGGTATTTGCATTTATATTAATTGTAACGGACGAAATGAGATGACTGACGGAGACTTCAGGTCTAGTCGTGAGTTTCCGTCAAAAGCTAGTTTCGACTCTCATGAAAAGTCTCTAATGTAAAACTTCACGTGGGAAATCTGCTTACTTTACGCAGCCCCTGAGTGACGGACGGTTTTTATTAATAGAGATAACTTCTTTCTTAACGAAATGATTCTACCTACTGCTTGCCAAGTGTTTTGTAAGGCCGATTTTGTGTTTCTAAGAATGTCGAATTCCTCGAAAATTGTTTGCACAGTTTGACATTTCTCTATAAGATGGAATATTGTGAGTGGAACATGGCATATTTTGGGGATCTTTAGTTATTAACTGTATGAGGGTAAGATTTGTGTGGCCTATGCGCATCCTGGTTGCCACTACCTCTTCTTTTTGAATGCCCCTCAAGTGACCGTGCCATGTCCCTGAAGAATCACTCATGATCTTATATATATGCATATATTTTGGTAATTTTTTGTGAGAGGTACTTCATTCCATATTGAATCTCAATTTGTATGGACGTAGCTATTTAGCCTGGTCCTCATATCATTAGCTTCATAGACATGGAGTTGGGCCCCTCCCATATGAACTGCTTCTTTTGCTTCTTTATCAGCAGTCTCATTCCCTGCAATTCCTAAGTGTGCGGGTATCCAAAGCAATTAGATTCTTCAGGATTTGCAAGTAATTATAAACTGTATAATGCCAACAATGAGTCTTATTTAATCTAAAAAAAATAAGTACAAAATAAATAAAATAAAAACTGTTCTGACAACGTTTAGAAAGCTCTTCAATCATTTCCCTAAGCCGAGCGGGCTTGGTCAGCTATACCACCAAAATTCGGCTGGGAACGTGTCAAACCGACTACGTGTCCTCCAACAAAAGCCCTGTATCCTGGAGCTCTTAAGCCCTTCACACAGTGATAAGCCTACAAGGTTTCTGTTGAACCCTACTCATAAATTTTGTGTTGAGCTATTTCTAAAATGGAGCTCCTCTTTATTCATGTCTACTCATTTACTGGTTTTATGGCTTTTATCTCATTTAAAACCAATATTACATCATCATTACTCAGCATTTATAACTGAACTTATATTTGGAAATTTACCTTAAGGAAAATCAGCTATAGAGTTTGTACACATGAAAATATTTAAAACTCGATCTATAATCGTTTTATGTAAAACTAAAGTAAAGTTCGTTAACGGCTTAAATCGGATTTTGTCGAGGGGTGGAACTTCCAAAATTCGAAATATATCGTTTATTCTACGTCTAATCTGAAAATTGTGTAGACCCAATCTTATTGCAAATTTAATTGCTTATTAATGTTGTTATATAGGTATTTACTCTCATGAATATTAACCGAGATATTTGAATTGTTTAGTTTTCAACCTTCAAAGAAACCACACTTCAACTCATGTGATATTATCGACAAGCTGTTATATCATGAAACACATTGTTGGAAACTGAAATACCAAATACTGCCATCAATATTTTTAACTTTCCTCTTTGCGTAGCCAAATATATGATATGATGACGTCGTCACTAAAGATTTTACGTTCTTAACTTAGAAATGTTAATTTGTTCAATATCATACTCGACATCACACTGTTTCATTCGAAACTAAAGATCATATTATTTATCTGCTAAAACCAGAGGTTTAAAGGGGGGGGGTCGAAAATTCATAATATCTCCAATATTCATTATGAGTCGTATCCAAAAATGCTATACATCCAATCTGGATAAACTATTAATGCTCTACAATTGTTGTTATAAAGATGTTTTCTTAGCTCAACTGTTAAGCAAGTTATTTATAATTTCTTGTTTTCATGATTGCATAAACTCGTACTTTTACTCATAGTATTTTAATTTATAAATATAAAAGATAGTACAAATGGTGAGATGAGATCAATAGTGTGTCATACCCGCAAGTAGGAAATCTGCTTAGTTTACGAACCTCCATCGTGAATGTCTTTCCTGTACTCCTCCTTTAATAAAAATAAAACATTAATTTCCGACATGCTTCCAATTATAGAACATTTTATATTTCGATTAACAAACATTATTTTTTACCTCTGAAAGGAGCCTGATTTTCATATTTCAAATATTCATCCTGTTCCAATATTAAAAATATGACGTTTTCCCTTTTAAATTCTATTATTAAGAAGCCCACAAGGAAAATAAGACGTTTTCCTCATGGTGATGGAGCATAAATAAATTCAATTGAAAACTTTCAACGTAGCTGATTTTTTTTAATTTAAGGTCAAAAGAATTTACCATACCCACGTACATTTACTGTCCCTTCAATTTATTTCAACTGTAAAATAATTACAAATGAATAAAAATAAAATGAAAATATTGTATAATAATTATTTTTTAAAAAAATGAAGTTTACTTAGTTTAGAAATTAATACATATACCTACATTTTTAGATACTACTACATTGCTATTTTTTTTAATTGCTGTTATTTATTAACGTCGACTTTATGCTATTAGGATAAGGGTATTCTACAGTTTACCACCCTTTTATAGCCAGAGTGGATTTTATTTAATTCGTGAGCTCGTCACCAAATAGATTTCTATTTGCCCAGGCGGAAATTGAAGTCGTCACTTTAGTTTTACCATGTGAGATTAAGGGCTACGCTTTAGCTCACGTAGCTAACCTGAGCCCATTTTTTTTAACAAAATAAGTGGTAATCGACACAATGATGTAATTTTACAATATTACCATGTATATTTTCTAAACGTAAATTATAGTGAGCTAAAACTAAATTATAATACGCCGGAATAACATCCTTCTATTATTGTCGCTCCTTTTTTTTAAATAGCTAGAGTTGTCCAATCTATTCTCAGATGAGGAATAGAAACTTATTTAGAGACGATAACACTAAATCCAACCCTTAGCTAAAGATGGGTAATTTGAAGAATTTCAGTACTGATTAGCTATGGGTAGGTGATATTAAATAAGAATGACTTTTAATATCTTAAGTAATTAATAGAATTTATTGATTGTCGGGAGCCCACCCGTTTAAAGAGGATTATTAACTCATAATAAAATAAAAAACAAACCACTTTATTATTTATAATAACACTTCTACAATTTATTTGAATGACAAAATGTAATTATAAATTAGCCTATAACTGGACGATGTCTCGGAGTAGCTGCATAGAGCGTCGTCTGTCAATTCAACTCTGCAAGGTAGCTGTCCAAGTGGTGTAATAATAAACGATCAATAATTGGCTTTAATAAACGATCCCTTATTTCCTGATAACAAAAGAAACATAATGACTAAGATAACCTAGTCAAGTATGAACCACCATCTACACCACACTATATAATAGCGATAAGCGGTTTTAACCGGGTAAATGTTTTATCTGTAAGTAATGAGTGGCCCAGTTAACCATTTTGTCATTTATAAATTTTAGAAGTGTTATTTTAAATTATAATGTAAATTTCATTTAGTTATTATTTAATAATCGTCTTTCAATGGGTGTCCTCCCGATAATCGATTTGTACCTGAATCCTAGTAAAATATAATTCTTGAGAATTTATATAACAAAAAGCGGGTTTTAATTTGTTTTTAAAATCCGGATAAAGTTCCTCATAAACTGTTAACTTATAAATGTGATTGATCTTACCATTAATATTGTATTACATTTTATTAAACTTAATTGGGAGTATAATAATCCGTCACACAGGGGCTGCATAAACTAAGCAAATTTCCCATAAGTGCCACGTATTAGCATTTATCTCAGTAAGTAAAAGTTCAATGAGGATAATATTCCGTATTTATGCTTCAAATAATATAATAGCTTATTGTTAATATGAAATGAAATCCGAAAGCTATAAAATGCATATATCTCGGTCAATAACCAAGATTGTGAAAAAACAAATATCACAACATTCATGGAGCAATATATTTGTAATAAGATTTGAGGAAATTTTCGAAAATCGCGTCATGAGTACAACCTCAATAACTGATTTTTCTTAGGGAAAATCTGCTAAACATGTTTTTCTATATCATTAACCAATTTTTTAAAAAAAAAAAAACTTAATTGCGCTTTGAAAAAGCCTAGTCGTCAACTCTATTTCCAGGTGACCAATAGAAACTTATTTAGAGATGGTGGGACTAAATCCAACCCTTTTCTCAAGAAGGGTAATTTGAAGGAAACCCGTTCTGATTAGCTATTATAACAAGGAGTAGGCGCCAATAAGTAACAATGACTTTTATTTTAATATCTTAAGTAATCAATTTAATTGTAATATATAAATGAAATCCCAATAAATTGCATTTATTGAGAATATAAATTAGACGAATAGCACTTTTCATTTGTTTTAAAAATTCTGAAACTGTTCATCCTAAACTCTTCATTTAAATGCCATAGATATTAGCATTAATATTGTATTAAATTTTATTTAACGTAATTCGGAATATAAACAAATACTCGTGGCATATGTGTGTAATAGGTGATATGGAGCATGTTGTGAGGGTCATGTAGAACATGCATTGGTAAATCCGTAAGTAATGTCTGGAGTCTCTATCTGCAGAGCTCAATCCATTTATTATTCTTACAAATGACGGCCATTTGTTAGGTTCCCTTTCTTTAGGATTGCTCTTCTTGTTCAGTTTCAATCTCATTTCATCCCCTGCAAATCCCTAATAGACAATATAATAGACAATATATATTTCACCACAAACTTTAGAATTACATCTATAACAATTTTCACGAGACAAGTTAATAAATAAAAAGCCATCTTATTTGAATCTGAATTTGCGTATAAGTATTATTAAGTTGGCATTCGAAGTTGCAAAATCGAAATGACTTAAAAGATAACTATTATCATGGATATTACCGAAACTTTGCCATATTTGATAGAGTTTTAGCAGATTTCCCCAGCTACTATGAAAAATTATGAATCCTAAGTTTCTTCTCGTCAGACACACGATAGAATAATTTTAATAATGGTTAGTTAATACATAAAATAAGTATATTTGATTTGTTTGGGGCTGATTTTGAGAATATAAATTGTGATTATTAAATAGTCCTTAATAAAAAAAAAATTCTATCCATTAATATGATATTTGTGAAAATTAATATAACTTAATTAATTAACCTTAAAGAGTTAATATACGGACCTTTAAGACTATATAAAGTTATAGTGGACTACGAAATTCAACACTTAATCTGGGTTAGATTTGTTCTACACGAAAAATTAATACGAGCAATACAAATTGTCATTATTTTCAATTAAAAATTTATCTGTTTCATATAATACTTAATTTTATCTTCGTTGTGGGTATCGTTAAAGTAACGTTTTGCAAAGGTTTTGGGAAATATTTTAGTTTATTAAACCTTAGAAACAAAAATGTGACAAATTTTGAATTCAATAACAAAAACCACAATTAACAATCAAGTAAAATGTCAATCAAACACAATGACCTATACACAAGTGATTTTTTGTCTAGCATACTAGTTGTCATATTAGCCAATTTTCCCTAATGGAAATCAGCTATTGAGGTCGTACTCATGATGCGGTTTTTGAAATTTTTCTACAAATGTCCATCGATCCTACTCAGGAGATGACAAAAATGAGGTCCGTTCAAAACTGTGTATATATATTTGTCAGTTTCCGCTCTAGCGGTCGCAATTTTTCTCTTATCGTTACCACACTTGATATATAATCGTTTTATACAAAAAGAAAGATCAAGTTCATTAACGGCTGAAATCTGACCAGGGGACCTTCATAAAAAAAATCCCTTTTTCGAAATGTCAGAAAAAATAAGTTTTAAATAAGATCACTTTAGTTGACGAATACCTGCAATAACATTAGTAATTATATCCTTTGCAAAAGGACATTAAGAGACATATATGTTCAATTTTGGGTTTCGTTTTAAATATGATAATTACCCAATCATCATATCAATGGAAATTTTATTTCAATGGATCCATTATTCTTTATTTAATTAGCTTTTACTTAATATTTTAATAATGTTAAACCAATCTTCTAAATTTGTATGAAACTTTTATTCATATTAAACGCCTACTGTAAAATTGTAAGAGCTTTTATTAAGGTACTCTGTTATTATAGAACATTTATTTACGATCTCCTACTGTTGTATTTTTATGAAAACTAATATTTACCAACATTGGATTTAAATTATTACTATTATTATTATGGTAAAGAAAAAGTAAAGTGGTTGTTGTTTCTATTTACAGAGTACCATTCATATAAATGATTTGCTCTTTCAAAGTTACACAAAATAATTTGTGTAACTTATATTTAGTCATCAAATGTTTATAGAAAAAAGAGCTGACAAACACATCTGGAGTACGGAACCAATTAACTCTTGGTGTAATTATTTAAAATTGACTTTATATCCCCCCCCCCTAGTCCTCTTGTATTCTTTGCTTCTTCATGTTCCGGAAACTGTTGGCAGCTGTTTTTGACGTACCAATTAATTTATTTTATCCTGAAATTTCACTACCTACATTAGTTGAATATATAGCGAATAAGTTCAAGTTATTAAATTATTGTAACCACCCTCGCAGGTTCTCATAATTTTCAATTAAAAATAATTCAGGAATTACAGAACTTAATTTCTTACAATGACGTCCTGTGTATATATAAGGTGTGATGTTGATCTGTGTCATCATTTCAATGAATTTCGGCAGACACAAGATTGTGAATGAGAAAAAGTTATTTGAATCGGAATACTTAGCAAGATCATCACATTGTCGATGATGACTTTTGATAGAACGTTTTGTTATAATCTGAGATAACGCACCTTAGAAGAAGGTTAACGTTTTTTCAAGTTCGTCTACAAATTGGTTCAAGTATTCGGAACGGATAGGTGAGACGAATAATACTCTGGAAGTAATATTGTAATTCCAGAATGATAAAAGTGAAAATATGTAGGTCAAAGGCGTATATATTCAGTACTTTTATGAAAAGGAAAGTTAATTTAGCGCTGAACCTTTATATAAACTTGGAAAATAGGAGAGTATTTCTAGACATGTCAAGAAAAATTCTCTTTTAGGTCTGAGAGGTTGGCTGACAAGTTTGTTTACAATTCAGACGCTTTCCGTTTTGGAGGTTATTAAATTCCGAACTGACTGAAAGGTTTCTCATTGTCATTTGTATTAGTTCACTTAATATTCACGGTGGTTTTAAGTGTCACCAGTATGTAGATTTATCTTGTGTAAAGCTTCACGACGGAAGTCTGCTTAGTGTACGCAGCCCCTCCGTGACGGAGTTTTAGCAGATTTCCCCTAAGGGAAATCAGCTGTTGAGGTCGTACTCATGACGCGATTTTCAAACTTTTCGTCAAATGTCCATCTACACAGGAGATGACGAAAATGAGGTCCGTTCAAAACTATATATATATATATATATATATATATATACATATATATGTCTGTTAACGATCTAACGGTCGCAATTTTTGTTACCATACTCCATATTTAAACGTTGTACGTAAAAATGAAATTCAATTCGGAGTTAATGGCTGAAATCCGACCAGTGGGAGGGGGGGGTATAGAGGCGAGGATTTTTAAAATTCGAAATATCTTCTTTACTCTAAGTCGGATCAAAAAATTGTATTGAATCAATTTTATTGCAAATTGAAATGGTCTATAAATGTTGTTATGTACATGTTATCATTATCGTTAATATTAACGGGAATATTTGAGTTTTTTTATTTCGACCTTCAGTAAACCCCTACTCCATTTCATGTCGAATTAACAATAACCTGTTATATTATGAAGCAGTTTATTTGAAGTCTAATTAACAAATATTGTTCTCATTAAACTTTTGCGTCAAAAGCTAAATGCATATATGTGACGCAAGTGGGAAATCTGCTTAGTTAACGCAGTCCCTTCGTGACGGACTTTTTAATAGCCACCAGATAAATTTATATGTTAACCGAAGACCGCAGTAGCAGAGATCGAAGTCGCGTAGTTTATTCAGTAGGACCTTGAATAGCGAAGTATTTTCTCTAAAAGTCTTGTCGTAAATACTTAATATTTAAAAGAAAACGAAAATGGTAAAAGCTTTTGCTCAGGAGCCCGTTATATAAGGGACAAGGCCAGCCATACGGCTTACGAGGTCAGCTTGCCTTACTCTGGTAACACTAGATTCTGAGGATAACTTATTGAATAAGGTAGCTACTCGATAACCACACAATGCGTGTCGATAGAGAGATCTAATAGATACCTAAGAATTATTCATGTAGAAACACATGTGAATAAAATTTAGTGTTACAACGACACTAATCTGTGATCACTTGTAGGAAAAGTGTCAGAATTAATAAAAACACTATTTGTACTATAATTGCTTCTAGGCAAAGAGTCAGATGTAACTAAAATTAATAAAAGTCCGTCACGCAGGGGCTACGTTAACAAAGCAGATTTCCTACCTGCTGGTCTGACACACTAGTTAAACAAGAAAGTACTAATAACTCCCTTAATAGTTAAATTGAAGAGAAAATGCTGCCTGTCTGCTTCAAAAGGTTTTAGGACGAAAAACTACTCGGTTATCATTGCCCGGTAATATCTATAAATTTCCTTTTTGATGAGTAACTGAATTTAGTGAGTAAATTTTTTTTATGTATGTTGTAAATATTATTATATCATCGTTGGGGCTCACCCATGGGAGTTATAGCGCTAACCTTAATCTCACATGGTAAATCTAGAGTGGGGAGTTCGATTCCCGCCTAGGCAGAGGAATTTATTTAGTGACGGAATTCATTGAATATCGTTAGTCCCACCCTAGCTAGAAACGGGTGGTAGCCTGTCCCAGTTAGCCTAAGTTGCAATAAGTGTACGTTAATAAATAATTTAATTTTTTGTTAAAATATAAATCGCTATATCCATTTATAATTTAACCTACATCTTTAGATTTTAATTTATTTTCCATTTGACAACTCTTACATCTGTTCATGGTTAATCTTATGTTATTAACAACGGTAGGAATATTTCTTTTTAAAATATATTTTCTTTTTTTCACTACTTTTTTCCCCATACAGATACTAGGGTGTCATACCAGAACGTGGAAAAGCCCCTGCTGTTCCCTTAAGGGGAATCAGCTATTGAGGTCGTACTCATGACGCGATTTTCGAAATTATTCTTCAAATATCCATCGATCCTACCTAGGAGATGACGAAAATAGGGACCGTTCATAACTGTGTGAATATATATATATATATATACACATATATATATATATATATATATATCTATATAATATATATATATATATATATATATATATATATATATATATATATATTTATTGCTGTGTTACCTCTCTAGTGGTCACAATTATTGTTTAATCGTTACCAAACTCAATATTCAGTCGTTTTATGTAAAAAACAAAGTTGGACTAGGTGGAGGGGGGTTTAAAGGGAGAGATTCTTGAAAATTCGAAATATCTCCATTACTATACGTCGGATCTCAAAATTATATAGAACTTTTTTGAATTGCTTTATATTACATTTCCTATTGTTATATACATTTATTCTCTATCTTGAATATTAACCGAGATATTTGCATTTTTTTAGTTTTCAGCCTTCAGCAAACCCCCAATTTTACTCATGTTATATAAACAATACTTTGCTATATAATAAACCACATTATTTGAAGCTAAAATACCAAATATTCTATTTACGATACGTTTATTATATGAGATACATGCAAGTAAGTTCTGGTGAACCCTCCTCCCGTTCTTAAGAGTACTAAAATTTGATAGATTGAGAATTATCGTGACTTATTATAAATTGCGGTAGATATAGTAAATAGTTCTCAATAAAATTAATATGTTATATATTTCAGTAATTGTTTTTCTTTCCGGTGTGAAGCTGGCAGACCTATAAGTTCACATTTCAAACGCTTCCCGTCGGGATGGGAAAGATTTCTTATTACCAGTTGTTTTATTCACGGCGGTGTTGTGTTACCCAATGTGTATTTTTATCTATTACTAAACTTCGCCGCTGTGTGACGGACGTACACCTATGTGGAGACCTAGTGAGCACCTGTTGTCTCTAACAGCTGTTGTGTGCTGACTGTGAATATTTGGCGGGAGTATGTGAGAGCGAGGACTGAGCTAGGAAGAGATCCAGCGACTAGTTGTATCCTTTATAAAGGACCTCGACAGGATGTCCTCGAACCTGGGCAGTGGCTGTGGTTCACCTTGCCACACCTAGACCGCCACGCCTCGCCCTTCGCCCTCTCTCTCTTCCTGCATTCCGTTATCTCCCTCTTCCTTTCTTCTGCTTTCCTTCTCTCTCGCCCACTTTTATTTATTATCGCCGTATGCTTCAACCCCCCACTCCTCCATCATACTCCCCCGTACACCCACGACTCACTATATAAAATGTCAGAGTCCCCAATTCCGGCTTATTAGAAACAGGCCGTCTCTATCAACACTTCACAACAATAGCTCTACTTTATTGTGCTTCTAGATATGGGAAAATGTTTAGAAGTATACCTACATATATATATATATATATAATATATATATATATATATATATATATTCACACACACTATTATCTATTTTTTTTATTTAGTTTTACTTACAATTAAGCTGGTTTTTTTAACACCACACCGTTATCCTAGGTCGAATAGAAAAATTATATAAATTAATATTATTGAGAATAAAAGTACCGTAAACATTGTTACATGCATTTATTCTCTATATTCAATAATAACCGCGATATTTGCATTTTTTATTTTTTAGCCTTTATTAAACCCATCTTACAGATGTTAAAATATCAATGAACCACTTCATGCTAAGTTTAAATACAAAATATTGTTTTCAAGAGAACATTATTATGGGAGATATATTCAAATTCGTTGTATGAGGACGTCATCAATCTAGATATTCTTTCTTCGAAATTTTTTTATTTGATCTACATCATTCTCGACATTTAATGGGTTGTCAACACTAAAGATCGTATTGACAGAAATGGCTTATTATGAGTGGTATCGTAAAATGTTATAGAACCAATTTGTTTAAAATTATTGATGATCTGCAATTGTTGTTTTATGAATTTTTTCGTAACTCAAGTTTTACACCAGTTATTCGTGCTTTCCTGTTCTCGGCCTTCAGCAATACGCCCATCCTCCTCCATTTCTCATAGGTTTTTCCCACTTACCAGCACGAGGAAAATATGTTTCCCTTGCAGCCCCTGCGGGGACTGTCTATGTATTCCGAAGTCCAGAGTATATGCATATAAATCTCAATAGCTTTTAGCAAATTTCCCTTAAGGTTGTACTCATGACGGAATTTTCGAAATTTTTCTTCAAATGTCCATCGATCCTACCTAGTAGATGACGAAAATGAAATCCGTTCAAAACTGTATCTATCTATCTATCTATTTATCTATCTATCCCTCTCTCTCTCTCTCTCTCTCTCTCTCTCTCTCTCTCTCTCTCTCTTTATATATATATTTGTGGGACCAGTGGGAGGGGGAGTTTATAGGGGAGGATTTTCTAAAATTCGAAATATTTCCGTTACTATACGTCGGATCGAAAAATTGTATAAAATCAATCTTATTGCAAATTAAATTTACTATAAATAATTTTATATACTATTATTCTCTATCTTGAATATTAACCGATATATTTGCATTTTTATAAAATCGGGGCGGATAACGGATGAGAGTAAAACTTCACGTGGGAAATCTGCTTAGTTTACGCAGCCCCTGCGTGACGGACTTTTTACAAATTATAATGAAAAGTCGCTCTTGTGATCAATGCTGCAGCTGGTTGTTGTACGTTGAAATGTAGTGAGAGCTGATCAAAGCGCCGACATTGCCAAGGCTTTATCATGGTGCTCTTTACGGGAGAAATGAACCAAGTTGTTAATTAATGTTTCTAAGAGCTCCGAACCATAATATGCCTTTTGCTCCCTTCCCACTGATATTTTTTCCATCGATCGGATTAAAGCAAGCTCAACTTAGAATCTCTGTGTGTAAAAGGAAGAAAATTAAAGACCCTCTTTGAGGAAACATTATTTAGAAAAAAAGGGTGGAAAAATGGCGAGATGAAGCAGTCATTTACCGTTTAGTAATATCCTTTTACCTCTCATTTCACTTTGACTGTTGTTATATTATTATTCTTTTTTTATCATTGGGTATTCGAAACAAATTTGGTCTACTCAAGTTTTACTGTTTGTTGATAACATCTTTTTTATCACTTTGCCGTTTTTATATTCTGCTCAGATTTTCATTTTTTCAATTTCTTTTAGCACCTATTATCTTTAGAAGGCTAATTCTATTTTGAGCAATATAATCATTTTTAGCAGATTTCCCTTAAGGGAAATCAGCTATTGAGGTAGTACTCATGACGCGAGTTTCGAAAAATTTCTTCAAATGTCCATCGATCCTACCCAGGAGATGACGAAAATGAGGTCTGTTCAAAATTATATATATATATATATATATATATTTAATATATATATATATATATATAAAATTTGTCTGTTAACGCTCTAGCGGTCGCAATTTTCGTTTGATCGTTACCAAACTCGATATTTAAACGTTTTATGCAAAAATAAAGATCAAGTTCGTTAATGGCTGAAATCGGACCATTGGGAGGGGGGGATTTAGAGGGGAGGATTTTCGAAAAATCGAAATATCTCCTTTTCTATAAGTCGGATCGAAAAATTGTATAAAATCAATCTTATTGCAAATTGAAATTACTATAAATAATGTTATATACATTTATTCTTGTCTATTAACTGGGATATTTCCATTTTTCTGTTTTCAGCTTCTGAGATGAGATCGGCTAACTTTGGGTCTAGTCGTGAGTTTCCATCAAGAGCTAGGTCGGGCCTTTGCTGTAACTGTTCGGCTCTCGTATGGAGATTTGCCTATTGTATAACTTCACGTGGAAAATCTGCTTAGTTTACGCAGCCCCTACGTGACGGACTTTATTTTAATGACTCAGAAGAATTTTACTTCCTTCGACGAAATAAGGGATGTTCAGTAATCCAAAAAAAAATTCGGTTTTCAGATTTTAACGGAGTTCCCTGTTTTGAAACTCCCTTCATACTGCCTATTTTGGTCGTCATGTCTGTACATATAAATATACAAACTGTGGAATTTACTGGTTTCTCAGCGCTTACGGACCAGCGGGAGTCTAATGAATATATATGTCTGACGGCACCTCGGGATGATTATCGATTATGAATATTTTAGTTCTCGTCTACAGGCAGGCTGTCAGCGTGAACTATACAGGCCAGGTAAACTGGTACATGTGTGGGAGCTCTTCTCTCGTGTGGGAGCTGGGTAGTAGGAGACTGTCCCTTCCATAGGATTCGCTTCTGACCATCGTAGCGAATCCTCAGTCACCATGAGGTTGTTGGATTGGTGTAGAAGGATTAAGGCCTCACGGCTAGGTGCCTTCTACATTGTAGCCACTCCTCGACATGGGTACGCAATGTCAGCGTGAACTGGCCACAGACTCTACGGGTACAATGGACCCGTCAATCTACTGGAGACAACTCATTTTAAACTGCTCAAAAATGAATAGGGATATTGGTAGGTTGGTAGGTTTTGTGGTATTTATGGGGCCTAGCATTTTTTTTTTTAATCATAAATATCATTAATATTTAATAGAAATTATTTTCTTTTACCCCCCATAAAAAGGTATTTAATTAAGGTCGATTTAATTAAAATTAATAGGATAAGAAAAAAGTAACCAATATCCCTATTCATTTTTGAGCAGTATAGATCCTCTTGGGTTAACGGGGGTTGTACGTCAAGTTTATTACTCAGTATGTAAAAATTCTGATCACAAATCATTGGAGTTTCGCACGGGGCCAACTAAGGATCTTAAAATGCCAACCGAAATATACATATATATCTATATCCGCCTCATTTGTCATCTCTAGCAATTGATCAACGGAACCATAAAGAAATATTGTTACAAACGTCTTGTGTGCAACCGCAATAGCAGGCAATAGCTTACAAAAACCTCACGAATAATTAATCATTCCGAAGAAATTCGTAAATGTTATTTAATAATTATGATGGTATTATGGGAATTAGGGGAGGGATGGCAACTGAATCACTATAACGAATAAAAAAATTCAAAATAAAAAATCTTGAATGTTCATTTTAAGTTAATGTGGAGTATGATGATTGAAGAAATTTACTTATTATATGAGTAGGATTATTCGATGTGTCGCATGATAAAGGTATCTATGATATTACACTTTACCACTTCTCCAAAGATTTCTTCCATTATCCTTTTTTTTGGGGGGATTTCTTGAGACTTTATTCTACACAATGTCTATCCATTAGTAAGAATCCGATGGAAAAGTACTTGTTATTTTAGCTTGAATAAATCAGTTCGTAATAAGCAAAAAAAAAATAGCCGTAAAAAACAGAATTAATTCCCCTCATATATATATATATGTGTGTGTGTGTGAGTGTGTGTGTGTGTGTGTGTGTGTGTGTGTGTGTGTGTGTGTGTGTGTGTGTGTGTGTGTGTGTGTGTGTGTATGTGCATAGATTTATATTTAAACCATTTTAATTTGTTACTTTTAATACTAGTTTCATGTAATATTTGTAGTATAGTATAAAAGTCCGTCACGCGGGGGCTTCGTTAACTAAGCAGATTTCCCACGTGCGCCACTTTTTTGCATTTATCTCAAAACTTAAAAGTTCAATGAGAACAATATTTGGTATTTAAGCTCTAAATAAAGTGCTTCATAACATAATAGAATATTGAAAATATGAGATGAGTAGGTCTGGTGCTTTACTGAAGACCGAAAACTAAAAAATGCAAATATCTCAGTTAATAATCAAGATAGTGAAAGAACGTACATAACAACATTTATAGAACATTACAACATTTGCAATAAGATTAGTTCTATGCAATTTTTCGATCCGACGCATAATAACGGAGATATTAGGAATTTTAGAAATTCTCCTCCTTTAAACACCCCTCCCCCTTGACCGATTTCAGCCATTAACGAACTTGATCTTTCTTTTTACATAAAACGATTATATATCAAGTTTGGTAACGATAAGACATAAATTGCGACCGCTAGAGCGGTAACAGACAAATATATATATACAGTTTTGAACGGACCTCATTTTCGTCATCTCCTGGGTAGGATCGATGGACATTTGAAGAAAAATTTCGATAATCGCGTCATGAGTACAACCTCAATAGCTGATTTCCCTTAAGGGAAATCTGCTAAAACTCTTTTTTATATTACTGGTTTTTAATGTTTATTTATCGAGTTTAATTTTTTATTTCGATTTATTTTATTTTTGATACTATTTTTTGTTATTTTTCTATTATATGGGATTATTGCATTGTTCAATTTTGAGCCAAATTGCTTCCGTTGCAGGTAAAAAAATAAAAAAATAATAATACTTGATAATTGACGGTTTCAGTCAATACTGAAGATTATATTTGTTATTGACAGAAATCGGTTATTATGAGTGGTAACGTAAAATGTTATAGAACCAGTTTTGTTGAACTATTAACTATCTATAATTGTTGTTCTATAAGATGGTTTATAGAATCAATCGACTTAAAACAAGAACGCATAAAGGAAGCCCTGTAATTGCGAATATTTAACTTTAGTGAGACGAATTGGACAATTTCCAATTGAGACCGAGAGAAAAGTAATTCCACCGACGATTGCTACGACGAAAAATAAACTTGGCTGTCACGTTTCGTTTGTTACAAGTCGTAATTTCAGCCGTTTTTCCGGCATTAAACTGGTCCCCTAAAATTTATTCCCTGAAGTTACAATAATTAACACCCCCTTCTTCCAACAAATTACAAAACCCCTATCGAGCAAACTTTTCTTTTACTTTCTCTTTTATACTTACATATATATATATATATATATATATATATATATATATATATATATATATAAGTTTTAATCTAAGCCAATATTTTGATAATTTTATTTTCTCTTCTTCAGGGCTATAAACACATTTTATATATAAGTATTGCAGAACTGTTATTAAAATACAGTGTTACAGAGTGGTATTCATGTTATTTGTACTTAACAAGACTAACTGAAATACTACTGTATATTTGATATTGGACTAGTGATTACGCAAAGAAAACTGATTGCAACCTTCCTTAAGGTTTACATCCAACAAGTTCACAGCCTTATATGTTTCTATATCAGTTAAGTTGTAGGTATGTCTATGGTTTATTAACTTGTGTTCTATATTTTGACTATTCTATTACAGATATTATATTATGTTACAATCGTTATTATATAACATTGGACTATTACCATGTTATAATAAAGCTAATATATTATGTTACAACTATTATTATATAATATTGCAATTACTATCTTATTGCATTTAAGCTATTATCATATTATGGCTATAATTTTAACATTACATAAATATTTTATTCATTGCGGTGTTACGAGGGTGCTAGAACATTATGAATGTATTAATATGCATGAATGTATGATGTATATGTGGATATTGTATTGAGGTGTGTTTAGGGTATTATGTTACAATATATGGTGCTGAGTCTGTTTTTTTGTAAAATGAATTTTTGTGTTGAGCTATATATGTTATTTCTTTGACCAGTTTTTTTAGCAGCCTTCCCTTAAGGAGTTGACGAAAATGAGGCCCGTTCAAAACTGAATATATATATATATATATATATATATATATATATATATTTGTCTACTCTTCTCATATTAACAATATTCTACTATGTTATGAAGCACTTTATTTGAAACTTTAATACCAAATATTGTTCTCATTGAACTCTTAAAATTTGAGATAAATGCAAATACGTGGCGCACGTGAGAAATCTGCTTAGTTAACGCAGCCTCTGTGTGACGGACTTTTTTGTTTTCTTGGGTTCTTTATCTAATATTTGTGTCTCTCTCTATCTAATACATCTGAATATGTATATACTCATGTATACACGCGTATATTTATTTATTTTTCTGTTGGTGTTATATACCTTGGAGATCATTAACTGCCCCCGCTTGAGATCCAAGGGATTCGCAATCAGAGTTTTACTTACTGAGTGATCTGCTCGACTTACTACAACTCCTGTTAACCAAAGAGGTTCTCGAAGGAGCGGTCTCAAGTAGACTAGCTGTACTCATAATCAGTAGTCAAGTAGGCAAGGGGCCAGTAGTCAGTTGACTCCGCGTCAACATTAGGATCAAAGATTCTTAGTCGTTAGTCGTCCCGATGGGCTGTCATACGTACATACTCGCTAGACTCTCGCTAACCAAGGAGCGCCGCGACACTAGCGAGCTCTTGTAGCGAACTGGTGAACTAATGTTCTCCCTTTGTGGGAATTAAAGCTGCAACTGAGGGTAGTGGTAGTTAGTTATTCCTACTGCTTCACCTTGCAGGCCACCAAGACGCTCCCCGCCCCCTCCATCATAAATATATACAAATTAGCCGACGCTTGGGAAGACTTATATCGAAGTGTTTTAATATTTTGGACTCTAAACAAGCAAATAAAAGACCAAATACATGATGATTTCTAATTGAATCTCAATCTTGCTATGTCTAATATTTATATCATGTTCAAGTATCTAGAATCGCAAGGACGTGTGATTTCTATCCCCTGGCAAAGGGTCTCTGCTTTTATGCCTTACGAGGATGGAAGAAGCACAATTATACAAAATATTCACCAATGGACTGTTTCCTATGACTGTATAACTTGGAGACTAACCCATAAAAGGCAAACGTCGGGTCTGGGATTGTGAAAAATGACATTTGGGTCAGTGAGAGAGCAGCATGAAGGATCGAAACAAGTCCGAACTGATGAAAATGGTAGGTCAATCTGAAGTCATCTATGATATTAATTAAGGCAGACTGCTTTGGGCAGAGCACAAGAGAATGCAGCCCAATACAGGAAAGCGTCAGCCACGCAGGTGTTGCGTAAACACCTACCTGCTTTGTTACTAGTCTTACATTTATTAAATGGAACATGCTTTGTTAATAGTCTTAAATTTATTAAATGATGATATGCTTTGTTACTAGTCTAAAATTTATTAAATGATGACATTATTTTTTACTAATCTTAAATTTATTAAATGATGATATCCTTTTTTACTAGTCTTAAATTTATTAAATGATGGCATACTTTGTTACTAGTCTTAAATTATGACATGCTTTGTTACTAGTCTTAAATTTATTTTATGGTGACAAGCTTTGATACTAGTCTTAAATTTATTAAATGATGGACATACTTTGTTACTTGTCTTAAATTTATTAAATGATGGGCATGCTTTGTTACTAGTCTTTAATTTTTTAAATGATGACATACTTTCTTACTAGTCTTAAATCTATTAAATAATGACATTATTTTTTACTAATCTTAGATTTATTAAATGATGCTATGCTTTGTTACTAGTCATGAATTTATTATACGATGACATACTTTGTTATTAACCTTAAATTTATTAAATGATGACATACTTTGTTACTCGTCTTAAATTTATTAAATAATGACATTGTTTTTTACTAATCTTAAATTTATTAAATAATGGCATTGTTTTTTACTAGTCTTAAATTTATTAAATGATTACATGCTTTGTTACTAGTCTTAAATTTATTAAATGATGACATGCTTTGTTACAAGTCTTAAATTTATCAAATACTAACATGCTTTATAAATGATGAGTAACTTGTCCCTTACCAAGACAAAATACACCAGATCATAAATAATTTTATACTGATTTTTACCGCAAATATTTTGTAGTTTAATTTAATAATAGAAAATTGTTGATAGTCTTCATCTTGATAACATTGTTCAGACATAAATATTTGTTAATAGATTAAATATATTCGGGTAGTGCATTGGAGAGTTTTTCTGCAGAACATGATATGCTTTAGTATTACAAACTGAAATTTACTAATTTATGACTTATCTTTTGTAAATTAGTGATCACGGTATTGATTTAAGAATTACTAATCATCAGAATACAGATAATTTTAAAGTAATTTATACTCTGAAGTTGAGCGAGCAACAGAGCCATCTCATGGTTAGAATGGACATCACGACTTTGGTCCTTGTAAGAAGTTTGCAACAGTTTTTGTGGGCCCTAAGGCCCCTTGCGGTGTTTCGTTTGTGACCTGCATTCAACTAATTTAGCAAGCCAAACCAACGCTTCTATAAGTCTATCGTACTTCTAACTAAGCCGCTTCTTTATCATTCATAAGAGTTTCGTCAAAGTATTTCAAAGTCTTCTGTCTCCTCTTACTTATTTCTCAAACTGTTTGAGCAAGCCTCTTTTCATTTATTCATGTTAATCGTTAGGTTACAACTGTGGGCTGACACAGCCTTAAAAATTGTAAAATTAATACCAACAAGAAGTAATATATATAATGTAATAATTCCAAATTAAAAAAATAGCGAATAACTGAAACATTGGACTCAAAAAAAAAAGTAATAATTTAAAAACTGACCGTTTTTTTTCAGTAAGAAAGGTTGCAAACTCTAATTGTTTTATGAATTGACTCGAGGACGTAAAAACGTTTCGAGTATTTATATTATTAATGTATACCCAAATTCTATTATAATGCATTTTTATCAGTTGGTATTATAGACCTTAAAGATCTTATTTTATAAGTTTTTTTTTTATTTTTTGGAGGTACGTATTTAATTTTGGCTTTTATAAATAATTTTAGTGAGTTGACAAAGATATGATCATGCTCCTCATAAGGAATATCAGTATATTATAGGTATTATTATAAATACACTCAACCGCAAGAAAAACCGGACACTTAGATTTAGTCTTATAATTTTGTTAAATACTTAATATATATGTATATTAATCTTTTTAATTAAAATAATTGGTTAATCAATAGGTTATTTAAACAAAATCTGCGAAAAGTGAATAATTTTTATTGATTATTTACACAAAAATACAAAATAAAAAAAAAATAAAAAGATAAATTAACACATTTAAAAAAAAAAATTATTCTTCATTTTTATTACAGTGAATGGTAGACTTCGCTACCCCAAGCGTTTCGGCAATGTAACGCTCCGGCCTTCCATCTAAGTTTGAAAGACCCATTATTCTGGACCGAAATAAAAATAAAACATTAATTAAAGAAAAAGCTTGGTTAATAATTAAAGATGTTTAAATGTACGAAAAACTATTTACAGTTTAGAATAGATCAACTTCACGAGAAATAAATCTAATCTGAGTTTTATCTAATTGTTTACTAATCCTGAAGGGATTAGTTCAATGAACATAGACTTTAAATTCTCTGTAATAACTAGAATACCCACATAAAGAAAATTGCTGAAAATTAGCTTTTACTAAGACAAAAATGAAGTGTCCGGTTTTTTTTTTTGCTGTTGAGTGTATTATTATAAATAATATTTTAGGATTCTGATGTAAGGTATATATATATATATATATATATATATATATATATATATATATTGTTACGTTTTTATTACCAAAACCAGTAATAAATGTTGTTAATAAGAGTTCTTTTGGATTGCAAAATTAAACACACACAAGTTTCACAGTTTTTATCACTGCACAAATAATTTAGCAATACACTTGGTTAATTGTTCTTAATTTCTACTCGCAGTATGCACTGATAGCGTCACTGTTCTTCAATGAGTCACAGTCCAATAATTCACTCACGGTCACTGAAATGCACAACAAGACGGCACTGCACTGTCTTAAACACGGCACTAAACTGTTACTTAGAGTCACGGCACAACACTGTTCTTCATATAAAAAACACTTTACCGCACTGCACTAAGTCGCAATGTAGCACTGATGTGAACATCAAGACAGGTGAGAATAAAACTGACTAGCTCGCGGCTGGCCGGTTCTTTATATAGGTCATCGGCATACATCAAAGGGGAATTGGCTGGACTCTTCGACGTCTGGACGGGAAGTCTGGAAGTCTGGAAGTACGGGCTACTTGACCAAGTAGCGGCAAACCCTTTGATCTCCACACTCCCCAAACACTTGAACATCTCTGTCCAATTCTTACAAGTATTTAATCGCAACAATATATATATATATATATATATATATATATATATATATATATATATATATATATATATATATATATATATTTATATATAGATATCTCATTGCAGAATATGAGACCTGATGAAAATCCAGTAATCACCTTTCCCTTAGCCGGCTGTGAAGTGATAAAATCAAGATAAGGCCTACGAACAAAAACGAGCTTGAGCCACCCCAAATGAGACAGGAATTGACCTAAGATTGTGACTAGACAGCTTGGGTCCTTTCCCGGATGAGCTGACTCATGGAAGGAATTATCAAACTGGGAAGCAGAGAAAGTGGAAAAAACACAAAACACAAATATCTTACACTATTCAATAAACTTGTGCGTTCGATTAGTATGGAAGCGAAATTGATTGCTGTTAATGACTGGAGAAATAAAGTTAGAAAAACATTCAATAATCAAAACAAAATGGAAGACCCGATGATTACCTTTGCTTTGTGCTCAATCACGATCTGCTATCCCAATTGCTGGGGTCCTCCTGAATTCGTAATGAGGTAGGCAATTATATTTTATATATAATGATTTATTTATTTTTAATAGGCAATCAATTTGAGTATGTCTATTCTATTTAGTTCTAGGTAAACGTTTGAATTTTAAATTAATCGAAATTGGGCATTCTCAGCGGATTGTGTTATAGGCATGTGATGAAAATATAGTAAAGTAGGTTTAGACTTAAATACATATTTAATAAAAAAATAAAAAAAATTAAAACGTATGCGAGAACCATAATTGTTCTCAATTATTGTGTAAAATCAAACGTACATGATAGGAGACTTTACAATGGATCTCATAATAATAACGAAGAGTTAATGAAGAGTTTTAGGAGCTAGACAATCATTCTCCCTGGCATTATGGGAGGTTAGTACCCATCTACTGAGGTATTTTAGGTGCTTTACAGTATTCGCTGATCTAAAATGCGTGATAGAACACGCATTTTAGATCAGCAAACACACTCAGAAATAATTTAGGGGCTATAAAATCATTCTAATCATTCTCCGAGGCATTTAAAGAAATCGGCACATGTACTCAGAAATAATTTGGAAGCTGTAGAAACATTCTTCCAAGAATTTAAAAAGATCTGCTCAGACATAATTTAGGAGCTATAAAATCATTCTAATCATTCTCCGAGGCATTTAAAGAAATCGGCACATGTACTCAGAAATAATTTGGAAGCTGTAGAAACATTCTCCCAAGAATTTAAGAAGATCAGGACACATACCCAGAAGGAATTTAGGAGCCATAAAACTATTCTCCCAGCCATTTTAAAAGATCAGCACACATACTAGAAATAATTTAGGAGCTATAAAATCATTCTAATCATTCTCCCAGGCATTTAAAGAAATCGGCACATATACTCAGAAATAATTTGGAAGCTATAGACCCATTCTCCCAAGAATTTAAGAAGATCTGCACACATACTCAGAAGGAATTTAGGAGCCATAAAACTATTCTCCCAGGCATTTTAAAAGATCAGCACACATACTCAGAATGAATTTAGGAGCTATAAAATCATACTAATCATTCTCCCAAGCATTTAAAGATTTCCGGCATATATACTCAGAAATAATTTGGGAGCTCTAGAACTATTCTCCCAAGAATTTAAGAAGATCAGCACACATACTCAGAAGGTATTTTGGGGCCATAAAACCATTATCTCAGGCAATTTAAAAGGTCAGCACATATACTCAGAAAGAATTTAGTAGCTATAAAATCATTCTCCAAGTCATAGATACGTTGTCAAGCATATATTCTACTTCGGTCACTAAATTTACTAAGTCTTAATCATGTATTGGTTTTAAATTATTAAATTTACCACTGAAAGTTAAAACAATTCATAACATCCTTGGGAATATCTTTGTTTGATAAATTAACTAGGCAATTTTCATTTGTTGAAAGTTCTTGAGGAGAGAGAGAGTTTATTTTTGAAATGCGAACTTCTTTTAATAATGTTTTTGATTCTTTATGGAAACAATTATTATAATAAACGTTTTTTTCCTGTTAGTATTTCCTTGACATACAACTATGAAGGTGTAACCATTTACGTTTCAATACCAAAATATGTGTTTCTCGTTGAGCTAATTACGTTCGTTTCAGGTTCCTACCTGCACCGTTTTTTCAAGGAAAAGCCTACCCCGTTTTTCTGAGAGGCAGTATAACTGTCTGTAAGACTACGTCAACTCCTGCCCGTCATATTCAAGGTGTACAGGTACTTCTTCTTCCGCCACGCCCAATCCTCTACACATACCTTCTCCTTGTTCACCTGACAGTTATTCGCTACAGGCAAATTTATGATACCATACCACCGCTCGGCGTCTTAATTATGAGATGCAGACATTAATTTTAATGGTTTGTGTAGCTGAATAATAAATTTAAGAAGCTTAAGGACGAGTTGTACATGGCATTACGAAACTGTTGCTTTACTTCCTTGTACGATAAAGAAATAAAAAAAAAATTTACTAACTTCCACTTTTTGCAACTAAGGCTAATTGGGACGGGATATCTACAGGTTACCACCCTTTTCTAGCCAGGGTGCGACTAAGTATTTTACTTAATGAATTCCGTTACTAAATAAATTCTCCTGCACAGGCGGGAATCGAACTAGCCATTCTAGGTTTACCATGTGAGATTAAGGTCAACGCTTTAAGTAAAGAAAGTCTTGTAATTGGAGAAAGTGTTCGAACCAGGCTAAACCTATTTTACTAGTTTCGGCAGGATGCCTGCAATTATCTGACATATCTAAAAATGGGTTAGCATAAGGATAATGACATTTTATATTTGAGAAGTTATGTAATGTCTAGTTGCGCATCTCTCCATTTGATCGAAATCGCCTGAGGATATATAATGGATGAATGGAATAATGTATATACTATGTTCTGAGATATAGAATATCATTTTCAAATGAAATCATTTAAAATAAAATACACCAAATCAAATTTTGTTTATTTATAGCATCAAAAGGGAGTCATTTGATTCCCTAATCATATTTTTTTCACTTTTAGGGATGCAAAAGCAGCCAGTCTTCGACCCAAACCAACTGAGGTCTTTAGTTCTTATCCTATTTTAACTTAGAAATAGGGAAAACTGTTTTGTTTTAGCAGCCCCAGCGTTACATTTATTTTTTAAGCAAATTTCCTTTATGGAAAATCAGCTATTGAGATTGAACTCATGACGCGATTTTCGAAACGTTTCCTCAAATGTCCATCAATCCTACCCAGGAAATGACGAAAATCGGGCCCGTTCAAAAGTGAACACACACACACACACACACACACACACACACACACACACATATATACACTCAACCGCAAAAAAAAACCGGACACTTCATTTTCTTAAGCTAATTTTCAGCAATTTTCTTTATGTGGGTATTCTAGTTATTACAGAGAATTTAGAGTCTTAGTCCATTGAACTAATCCCTTCAGGATTAGTAAACAATTAGATAAAACTCAGATTAGATTTATTTGTCGTGAAATTGATCTATTCTCAACTGTAAGTAGTTTTTCGCACATTTAAACATCTTTAATTATTAACGAAGCATTTTCTTTAATTAATGTTTTATTTTTATTTCGGTCCAGAATAATAGGTCTTTCAAACTTAGATGGAAGGCCGGAGCTTACGTTACATTGCCGAAACGCTTGGGGTAGCGAAGTCTACCATTCACTGTAATAAAAATGAAGAATATATATATTTTTTTTTTAAATGTGTTAATTTATCTTTTTATTTTTTATTTTTCTGTAAATAATCAATAAAAATTATTCACTTTTGGCAGATTTTGTTTAAATAACCTATAGATTAACCAATTATTTTAATTAAAAAGATTAATATACATATATATTAAGTATTTAACAAAATTATAAGACTAAATCTAAGTGTCCGGTTTTTTTTGCGGTTGAGTGTATATATATATATGAGTATATTAACGCTCTAGCGGTCGCAATTTTGGTTTGATCATCACCAAACTCGATATTTAATCGTTTTATGTAAAGATAAAGATCAAGTTCGTTAATGGCTGAAATCAGACGACTAGAAGGGGGGTGGGTTTAGAGGGGGAATTTTAGAAAAATCATATCTCTGTTATTTTGCGTCTGATTGATAAATTGTACAGAACCGATTATTGTCCTTCTACTGCACACATCGCATTAGAGTAGGTAGTATTTTAATTTGTAGATTTGTTATATTCATTGAACTTGTACATTTATATTTTGTCTCGTTTACAGATGAATCGCCATTGTAGTGGCATCTCAAGTAAATAAATTTTTAAAAAAAATTATAGAAAAATACTAGTTAACGTTTTTAAATTGTTGCTCATTTTTTATATTTATTATTTTATGAGTTGTTTTAACACTAAGAAACTAAAAAGCCCACAAAGCCAAGCTGTCATTTTTAATCATGCCCTTCTCTTAAATGGAGCACTAGAATTTCGATGAGAGCGATCGTGTTGTGCAAACACTCAATTGGGCATTGACGTCCTCTGTTGGTTTTGGCCCGACATCGAGCAAACTGTTGGGGAAAAAAATGTTTTTGTTGTCATATGGGCATTCATTTTATACTCTATTTATATTGGGAAACAAACTCGCTCTGCGAACCTGTCAAAAGCCATTGAATTGGATAGGTTCCACGAAAAATGCCAATAAGAGGTTTTCGAATTGGATTTTTTAATTATCTGAATTCGAATTTTGGCGTAAAGCTCGTGAAGGTTAAATGGGATGCCATCGCCAGAGCTTTATCGCAATGTTCCATGATGGAACCGTCGATATGTATGCACAAATGCGGGAGGGTTATCTGTAGGTTTCCATCCTCCTTCAACAATTGCGGGACGGTCGGATTTGATTCTGGGATTCGGACAATAAATATAATTTCACTCCCGAACACAAGACTCAACATTCTCGATGAACATGTAGGCCAAAACTTGAACACACATGACTCACTAGAGACCCGAAATAATTATTATTTAAAACCAACTACCTATGAATTAATGCCATATCCACTTTACTAACCATCACGATTAGTTATTTAATTCATTTGCAATAACATTAAGTAATACTTCTATCAATTAAGTAAGCGTAGTGCGTACTCCAAAGACATGCTACCAGGCTGAAGCTGACTGTCTTCTAACAATATTAAAAATACGTAAACTTAGCAGATTTCCCCCGCGAAGGTTTAAAATATATATATATATATATATATATATATACATATACGGGGGAGACTACTGCAAATGCTCTATAAACTTTCAATACAAGTTAATAATCTCTACAACGGAAAGTGGAGGAATTGTAAACAATCAGGCCAGCCAACCTCACAGCGCTGCACAGATAGACCGGAAAGACAGGCAATTAGTGAAATATATCTGAATATAACACATTAATTTTATTAAAAACTATTTACTAAAGCTAGTGCTGTAATTTGTAACGAATCAGAATCAGTTTTATCTCAATTACTCAAATTTTAGTAATCTAAAAACGAATGAGGGGGGGGGGTCAACAGACCGTATTTGCATATACCTCACAAAGTAAAGGTTCAATGAAAACAATATTTGGTATTTAGGCTTCGAATAATGTGGTTTATCATATAACAGATTATTGTTTATGTAACATAAGTAGTAGTGGGGGGTTTACTATAGGCTGAAAACTGATAAAAGCAAATATCTCGGTTAGTATTCAAGATAGAGAATAAATGTATTTAGCAATATTAAAAGTACATTTAATTCTATTCACTTATTCGATCAGACTTATAGTAACGGTGATATTTCGAATTTTCGAAGCTCCACTGTTCTGATTTCTGTCATTTACGAACTCGATCTTTATTTTACATAAAAATTTTAAATATTGAGTTTGGTAACTATGGAACACAAATTAAAACCGCTAGAGCATTTACAGATATATATATATATATATATATATATACATATATACATATACATATAGTTTTCAATGGACCTCATTTTCGTCATCTCCTGGGTAGGATCGAAATTTGAGGAAATTTTTCGAAAGTAGCGTCATGAGTACGACCTTCATGATTTTCATGAAGGCCTTCTACTGAAGAATAACAATTATTATTATTTGAGTTGTATGAAATCTATATTATTATTATCGGGTAATAATAAGAGACAATTTAAACATTCCACATGACTTACAGGAACTTTTGACTGATAACAGTAATTACCTAGACTCAATCATTAAACACCTAAAAGACATTAATATATACAACACACTATAATCTACAATTTCCACACACTCACTACTCACTTCTTTCCTACATCAGCAGGGTGTATAAACATTAATTTTATTTATTATTATTTTATTATATTATTTTATTTTTTGGTTTCCCTTTCCCTTCCCCTTTTTTTTATTTATTCATTTTTTTTTTGTTTTCTCTTTTTCCTATTTTTTTTGTATGTATTCATTTCTTTGCTTTTCTCTTTTCCTTATTTTATTATTATTATTTTTATTTCTCCCCCCCCAGTCGATCTTATATTTTCATTTATACTATTTTCTCACCACCCTGATGTTTCCATACAATATTGTCTGTTTCATTTGAAAATGATATTCCAGTGAACCTATCAAAACCACCTTTTACGTTCCCCTCTTTCTATTTTTTTTTTGCTATTCGCTTTTTTGTAAACGATTTAGTTATGAGTAAATCGCCATTGTTGCGGAACTCATTTAAATAAATAAATAAATATTATCGGGTATGTAAATAATAAGTAATTAATCATTATGGTTTTTTTTATTTTTATCTATTTCTATTCTAAGTTTTCTGGAGAGTGCCTTTTATTTAATAACTTTAATTATTAGAAATGAAATTATACATATAGTTAAAAAAATAATTAAATTCATGCCTTTTATTATTAAATTAATTCCAAAAATGTTTAGTACAAAAGGCAGTGGCACACTTTAACCAATGTAATATTTGAATAGTATGTTTAGCAATATTAGCAATAGTGCTACCTTTCCTGGGTTGGTTAGTTTGTCATTTACTGTTATGATATTGTACAGTATAGTAATTTCATATTTTAAAAGGAATGCAGCACAACAGGTAATGTTACTAAAATAGACGTTTCTTTTTCATTCATATTGATGTAAATAGCGATGCCTGAAATATCAATGTCAAATGAAACCTTCCCTATGAGCCCATGAATGTAGGAAATGAGTCTAGACCATGTTCATTATAGCTCATGATATTAATCGGATTAATGTTCACAGGACGAGGAGGTGGGGGGTGTTGAGGGGAGGGGGTGCTAATCAAATATCCGGCAGGATGCGGGGTAAACAAAGTACATTTCCCCATTCTCTGACGTCATAAATGCCAACCTAACGCAAAATGTAGCAGATAAATTTGTTTTGCTAATGTAGTTATAGAGGCGAGATAGAACACGACCTCTTGGAGTCCTTCAATATTGCTGTCATATCAGGTTAATTGAGAGGTTGCCTAGTTAAACGTTTTATTTCTAAAGTAGTTTCGCTTTTCTCTCACCGTCTTCAAACCACTTTAATCTGCAGGTAACTTAACTACACGAGTCTCCTCCCCATTCAGTGGCTTAATGTTCACAGAAATATTATTACAAGGAATGTCTCAATCAATATTTTAAGTGGTTATTTACATAATCGGTTAAACTTTCGCGAAGCTCACTGTTGGTTAAAAAAAAAATGTTCGTCACATAAGGGCTGCGATAACTAAACAGATTTCCCATTTGCGTTACGTATTTGCATTTACTTCAAAACTTAAATGTTCAATGAGAAGCATATTTGGTATTTAGCCTCCAAGTAAAGGGCTACATAACACAACAGCTTTTTGTTAATATGACATGAGTATGAGTGGGGGTTTACTGAATGCCGAAAACTAAAAAAGGAAAGAAAATATAATTTGCTTATGTGAACATGCTTTTGTAATACATTATGAAGTATTACATCAGGATTGCAATAGATAAAAACAAATATGGTGGGACATAGAAAGTAATATGGTATGCTGGAAGTTCTCAGAGCAATGGGATATAAGAAAATAATTATATATTTAAATATTACTTGACTGCAGATCTCGAACTTATAGTACAAATATATCGAGGTTCATAACGATAAAAAAGTCCGTCACGCAGGGGCTGCGTAAACTAAGCAGATTTCCCACGAGAAGTTTTACAATAGAGAAATCTGCTTAATAACAACTGTAGTAGTAAGAAACCTCTAAACCTAAAACATTATTTAGGGCGTAATAACCCAGTAGTTTCTAGCCCCAAAAAACAGTTAATCTAACCTCTAAACCTATTCATGAGTGACGAATAGTTATAGAAACGGCCGCCAGAGCTCTCGGCGGAAAGTCCGAACATAGCCTACTGGTGACCACACGCAGAATACAAATGCAAATATCTCGGTTAATATTCAAGATACAGAATAAATGTATAAAACAATATTTATAGTAAATTGAATTTGCAATAAGATTTATTCTATACAATTTTCGATCCAACGCATAATAACGGAGATATTTTGAATTTTCAAAAATCCTCCCTCTAAACCCCCCCTCCCACTGGTCCGATTTCAGCCATTAACGAACTTGATCTTCCTTTTTACATAAAACGATTAAATTCCGAGTTTGGTAAAGATCAAACAAAAATTGCGACCGCTAGAGCGTTAACAGACAAATATATATATAACGTATATATATATATATATATATATATATATATATATATATATATATATATATATATATATAATTTTGAACGGACCTCATTTTCGTCATCTCCTGGGTAGGATCGATGGACATTTGAAGAAATTTTTCGAAACTTGCATCATGAGTACGACCTCAATAGCTGATTTCCCTTAAGGGAAATCTGCTAAAATAAATGGCGACCACTAGACTGGTAACAGACAAATATACATACTTTTGAACTGATCTCATTTTCATCATCTCCTCACATCCTTGGTAGCAATCGATGAAAGTTTGAAGATTTTTTTTTTTTTTTTTTTTTTAAAGTGTGACATGAGTACAACTGCCTCAAGGCTCAGCTGATTTCCCTAAGGCAAGTGGAAAAAGAATGTCCACCACGCAGGGGCTGCGTAAACTAATTTCCCAAATGGTGGTATAGCATACATAAAATCTTAATTGATGACGTCATCACAAAACGAATTAGCATGTATCTCGAATAATAAAGGTATTTTGAAACACAATATTTAGTATATAATTTAGAATAAAGTGGTTCCTGATTTGGCAGTTTATTATTGTTTTGACATAAGTAGGAATGGAGGTTTACTTGAGGATGAAATCAAATAAATCTAAATATCTTCGTTAATATCCATGATACAGAAAATATGTATTATAACAACAGTTATAGGTTTTTTAATTCTCAATAAAAACGGCTATGTACAATGTTTTGACACGACGTATAGTAACGGAGATATTTCAAATTTACGAAATTTACTCGTGACCGATTTCCACCATTAACGACTTTGACCTTTATGTTTGCATAAAACGGTTAAATATCAAGTTTGGTAACGATCAAGTATACATTGCGACCGCTAGAGCGTCAACAAACAAATATATATGTAATTTTGAACGGATCTCATTTTCGTCATCTTCTGGAAGGAGCGATGGACATTTGAGGAACGATCTTAATAGCTGATTAATATCTGATAAATAGTGATATTAGACCAAGATAAGAAAGAGTAAGTGGGAAAAGTGAAATTATGAAAAACAAGGCCTTTAAACCAGAAGAACTATATACAAAGAAAGTCCGTCACGCAGGGGCTGCGTAAACTAAGCAGATTTTCCACGCGAAGGTTTACAATAGATAAATATACATAAAGGTAACACTACCGTGAATGCTCAGTAAACTTACAATACAAGTTAATAATCTCTTCAACGGAAAGCGGCTGAATTGTAAAGAAACCGGCCAGCGGTAACAGATATATATATATATATATATATATATATATATATATATATATATATAATTTTGAACGGACCTCATTTTCGTCATCTACTGGATCGATGGACATTTGAAAACAATTTTTGAAAATCGCGTCATGAGTACGACCTTAATAGCTGATTGCCCTTACGGGAAATCTGCTTAAACCCGCATAATTGGGGATGTCAAATATCCGTTGCTAAGGAGGATTCGTGGAAAAAGTATCAGAGAAGTTACCAGTCTGGCTAGAGAGCTCAGAAAGTTAATTCTCTCTCCACGGCTAAGAAGGAAATGCCTACCTAGAAGAGCCCGCGTCTAGAGCTTATTTCATTTATTATTTATTAACGTCCACTTTTTTGCAACTCAGGCAAATTGGGACGGGTTATCTACAGGGGTGGGACTAAGGATGTTATTTAATGAATTTCGTCACTAAATAATTTGCTTTGCCCAGGCAAGAATCGAACTCGCCACTCTAGGAATACCATGTGAGATTATGTATACATCGATCGATAGTTAGCCCGGGAAACCTACTCCAGGAGGGAATCAAACGACTCCTTTTAGAATATTGCACACTTTATTATGTCAGTTTAACATACCCTCCATATTGATAACAGTCATTTAGATAACATGTTTCTTTATTTGGGACGAATGAGTGGGGATATTTTAGAAATAAGTTTGAAAAAGAGTGAATATTTTCAATATAAATTTATCTATTATTCAAAGGGGGATGGGATTTTCTGGGTCAGAGAATGGGTGTGATCCGAGCTTCCATGGCCGATTATGGTATCCCTTTCATAAAGGGACTTGCCCACACACCATATCCCCTTCAAACAATCCTCGAATAGGATTATCATACTCTAACACATATAATATTCACGCTCTCTAGCAACACTCACTACTAGAATGTGTTGGCGAATTGAACCGAACTCCAGGCTTGTCTTATTGTATGGGACTACTGTATGTCCTTATTACATTGTAGTACGAACACAGATCTATGTTGCGTCTTACTAACTTCAAAGGCTTACAAATACAGATAAATTTATTGTCTATAGTAACTGTCTCCCCTGTTATAATGCTATTAGTTATAGTTGGTAGACTAAACCTTACGAAGGAATAATAATAAGTGAATATACGGCACTTATTAATTACCGGGAGGCCACCCATTTAAAGACGATTATTAAATCAGAATTAAAAAAGAATCACTTTTTTATTCAAAATAACTCTTCTAGAATTTATAATTTACAAAATAGTTAGGGGAGGCCACTCATTATTAATACATAAAATATTTAAAGGTGGAAACCCCCTATTCACTGTTCATACTTGAGTAGGATATCTTAATCATTTTGTTATCAGAAAATGAGTGATCGTTTGTTAATTTAGGATTTCCCCAAAACTTCCTAAACTATTGATGTTCTTCAATTGTTGTTTTATAGACTTTTTCATAACTCTAATATTTGAGTTCGATTCCCGCCTGGGCAGTAGGAATGTATTTAGTGGCGGACTCACTTTAGCTAGAAAAGGTTGGTAACCTGTAGAAAACCCACCTCAATTAGCTATAGTAGCTACGTTAATAAATAATTTTAATATTTGTCAATGCATTTAAGTTTAGTCATTGTTTTCAGCCTTTAGAAATTAAAGTATATTGTGAAGGGATCAATAGTGTGCCCACTTGGGAAATCTGCTCAGATTAAGCGGGCCAAGACTGACTTTTTTTAAAACCAATTACTACATTTTCAGTCTATTAAAGATGTAACTTTCTAAAACTGATATAAATCTTTCTAGAAAAAGTTTATTTTGCGTCATGAACCTGAAAACTGAAATTATACAAAGGATGAATTTAGATTTGGACTAAGAGGTTCCGTTATGATTGTTCGTTTATTAAATTTGATTTTACCCAGAACTGAAAAAGAAGCTTCGTTTATTTTCCTCAATCAGAAGGGTTGTGGTCCGTTACAAAACGTCAGAATGGACATTAAATGCGGTTATATATAACGAAAGATAAACCATTTTGGCATTGTAATATTAGGGAATGCCTTAAAAAACTAGGGATTCGTAGGGATAGTTGGTTTGTTCGTAGCCGACTTCCTTTCGTTACCATAGTACGTTTTATACGTTTTGTACTTTTGGTACAATGAATTAAACTCTTTAAAATGGTGAGAACGGTTCATGTGGCAGACTACGGCTGGGGAAGTTTGCTTTCTGCAGCTAATCCACAACAGTTTCCGGCTAACTAATTTATTATTAAATTTGATCATTAAAATAAATAGTAGAAAAAATAATTTAACTAATAAAGTGATTTATTTTTTTAATTCTGATTTAATAATCGTGTTTAATTGGGTGGCCTCCCGGTAATCGATAAGTACCTGAAGTACATTGCTACAAGTTTTTTCGTTTAAAAAAACTCAAATACAAAATCAAGGCTATAAAATTCTGAGAAACGTTATTTTACAAGCACTTCTTTTGCACTTTCTTTTTTTACAGAGTACTACTCACAGTGTGTAGTGAATATATTATTTTGATTTTTGAAATATTAATTTAAAAAAACTAAATAAAACTAGCCATATTTTACCGTTATAACTTTCTGCCATCAGCAGGGCTGTTTATTTTTCTCTTGAAGAGTAATTGCTCTACGTAGTTTCAGATGTTATCTCTATAATTAATTTGAGGCCTAGGTGTGAAAGTATGGGTCAAGTAAGTTCTGCAAGAAAGCTCAAGAGCTATAAAACATTTTACTGCCTTGTGAGATGCCATTGAATCATTTCTGTATTAGTATTGTTCCAAAGGGGAACTATTTAACCTTCTGCGTTCTTTGTTTTACTGCTAAGGTTCTTTCAAAAATTTTATTTTATTTTAGCTCACTATAACCTTGTGTTCAATGAAAGAGCCCAGTAGGGCGTTATGGAATTTTTCATAAGCATTCTTTTGAAGGCATATAAATTTCTAAAGGAACTGTAGAATTACTAAATAAATTCAACTAAACAAACTCAAAACTAGAGTAGGATGTAGAATATTATTACACAACAACTTTATCCAGAAAAATAAATATAATATAAAAATAAAAATAAAACGTTTATAAAAAGCGAAAAGCAAGTTTTTGTGCCGATCGTCTTGTAGAAAAACAACAAACGAAGAGCTTTTACTTTCTAGACGTTCTCACTTTAAAATATAAATTAAACAACAAACATCACAACTTTTAGAGCCTGTTACATTTTTAAAATATACATTTAGTATGCCAAAACAGCCGCATTAAAACATGATTTTCAAACTTAATGAATCTCTTTGAAATGTGAGCTGATAATCAAAAATATTTGCAGAAATGAGCATACTTACGTAAATATAATAATTATATATTATATGTTAAATATGTTATATGTTAAATATGCTACATGTTAAATATGTCAATTATTATGCTGTATGTTAACTGATTCGTCGCTAAATCGCCCCTGTTGCGAAATGCGATTATTGTATGAATAATAATAATGATAATCAAAATTGTAAATATATTTCAGAAATATAAATATATTTAATTAATTTTAAGAATCTATTGCTATAAGCGTAAAGAAATATTGTTGAACCTACTGTGAAAGAAATGTTCCTCTGAAAGTAAATTCCTGTTTGCAAGCCACAAAATTCTGCATTTGATAGAGCATTATAGAAACAACTTCTAAAAACGGTGGAAACAAATTAAAATATAAATATTAATAAGAATATTTAAATTTGATGTAGAATTCTTCGATGTAACTAATTACAAACTGAAAACAGTAAGGTATGTAAAATACTAAATTAAGTTTAAGTATACAAAAACTTTATAGAACTAATTCTATTTCCTTCAAAAGTAGTATTAGTATTGCCTTCTCCATCTATAGTCAAATATAATACACCGTTTCGCCAATGGTCCTTATGCGTAGAGACAGTATTAACAAATGATAAATTAATAAAATATGTATTAACTTGTGTGTATGTATAGAAAACCTTAACTACATACTGTACGATTTACAGTAAAATATGCGGGATATGTCTGGAGTACTATAAAGAAATAAATGCATACAGTAAAACTACAAATGCAGACGATTATTTTTGCATTTATAGCTTCCAATTCATTCACTTCCAAAGGTATATACTCCAAAATTTATAAAATTATGAATGAAACTCGGGGTTAATACTTTTAGTTTGAAAAATTAAATTAGAAATACTACTTTTTATCTGCTTGAAATGTGCTATAGTATATTTCGTACCAAGGGCCGAAAGTTGGGCGTTTACCGGCCCGAGATATTTTTTGACCGAGACGTAGTTGAGGTCATGAAAAGTTCGAGGGCCGGCAAAAGCACTTTGGCCCGAGGCACGAACGCTATTTTTCACCATACTACAATAAGTATTAATACGATATAACATTAATCCAAAACAAGATTTTCTTTTGGTTAAGTGTACCTCTTTGTTAGAAGGTTATCTTGTGGTTATGGGGACATGATGAATGTTTAATGTATGGATTGTTTTACGTTATGTTATTATGTAAGTTAATAAAGAGAGATGAACATATGTGTGTTTCATTTAATACAACTGATATATTTCAAAATGCTAAAAAAAAGTTAGTTCGTTTATTTTTGATTTATAGAAATGTTAAAAGTACAATTTTGGTTGTTTGAAAACATAATACCCTTTGAAGATTCTATTACTTGTTTTTTGTTTGACACATTCACACTTTTACTCGTAGTTGGATTGTTTCTGATTAAAATATCCTCTTGACAATCTTCAAATAAATCATCAATTGTAAAGAGAGACTGATTCACATCTCCAGGTTTTACATTTTCCATTTTTAACCAGTTCAAAAACTTTGTATACTCTTCGTCATACCTATCTTTTGATTTTGCTGGTAACAAATCTGCCATGATTTCTTTTGCTCTTCTATTTATAGATTCTGATATATTATTAGCCATAATTACTAAATAACTAAACAATAATACGAGCAAAACAAACTAATATAATGTATATAATGAAATGAATGAATTAAAATAATAAACAGCTGATTTTGCGGCCCTAGGGGGAAATATTCATTTTCGGCCCTAGGGCGGCGAAGTGTAGCTTTCGGACCGCAAATTAGGTGTGTAAAACAGGTGATTACATCGTAGTATGGTGAAAAATGGTTTAATGTGTAGGAGATTTTGTACTAAAACGAAATTTTCTATGAATAGTTATAATAATAAAGTGGGTAGGGGGAAAATTCTCATATTGGTGTTACTCACTTCTCCGCTTTCCTTTAGCGTTTCACACGACACATTTCTGGCTTACGATTTTAGGCCTATAAATTAAAAAAAAAATGTTTATATTTCGCTTTAGAGGCAATTGACATTCTGTTCAAACGATAACACCTATGTACACTCGCCAGTTCACACAAAATCCTCACTTATTTTATACACTCGAAATATTTATCAAACCGGCGGATCAAAACGAAAAGTTAGCATAGAGCTAAGCGAACTATATTTATAACATACTTGCTTTCTTCTAGCAGATTTCCCATAAGGGATCTGTAGAAATACGATATGTTAACGGTGTATGTAAAACAAAAGATCAAGTTCACTAATAGCTGAAAATAGAACCGGTGGGAGGGAGAGTTAATTTTGAAAATTCAAAATATTTTCGATATTATACATCTGATCGAAAAATTGTATAGAATGATACATGAAAAATACATGTATCCTGTCGCTTGAATATTCATTTTTAGCGGTATAACCCCCCCCCCCTACTACTCAAGTTGTTATGTTATGAATCACTTTATTGGAGACTTAAATATAAAATATTGTTTTCATTGATTTTTGGACTGAGGTACATTCATTGTTATAACGCCATCAATTTAGATATTATGTTCTTAACTTAAAAATGATTATTTGATTTATATCGTTCTTTATATTTAACCGTAAATGGCTAAAATTAGGGGAATTGGAAAATTTGAAATATCTCCGTTCTCATAAGTCGCATCGGAAAAAGTTATCAGACCAAACTTGCTAAACAATTGATGCTCTGCTTGATGTTTTATACATTTTTTCGTAACTCAAATATTTATATAATTATTCAGACTTTATGGTTTTTAGACTTTAGTATCCCTCTCTTCTTATCATCTCATTTTTACGTAGAAATATAAAATATAAGAAAAGAAGTGATCAATAATGTGTCACTTGGGAAATTTGGACAGTTTAGGCAGACCCTGAGTGACTTTTATCAGATTTCCCTTAGGGGAAATCAGCTATTGAGGTCGTAGTCATGACGCGATTTCCGAAAAATTTCTTCAAATGTCCCTCGATCCTACCCAAGAGATGACGAAAATGAGGTCCGTTCAAAACTATATAAATGTCTGTTAAAACTCTAGCTATCGCAATTTTTGTTTAATCGTCACAAACTCGTCGTATTTAATAGTTTTATGTAAAATGGAAGATCAAGTTCATTAACGGCAGAAATCGGACCAGTGGGAGGGGGGTTTAGAAGGGGGAATTTCGAAATATCTCCGTTACTATATGTCGGAACGAAAAATTGTATAAATACAATCTTATTTAATATTAAATGTGCTATAAATATTGTTATATACATTTATTCTCTATCTTGAATATTAACCGAGATATTTGAATTTTTATAAAGTGTAACAGACGAGCTATGGTCGCTTTGGTTAGTTTCGGCCGAAAGCTAGTTCGGCCGTTTCCGTCACTGTTCAGTACTCGTATGAAGATTTCTCTATTTTATAACTTTACGTGGCAAATCTTCTTAGTTTTTTGGACTTTTTTTTTAACTCAATACAACATATAGGATCGATCGTTCATTATATATATATATATATATATATATATATATATATATATATAATATATATATATATATATATTTATTTTTATAATGTTAAATTTCCTTTGTTTCTTTTTCAACCTCTATATCAATAAATGTTAATGTTTGGTTCAATTAGAAATAAGGTTAGTTTCTAAATCTGCATTCTTTAGGATTTAAGTTGTATAAAATTAGCTGCCTACTATAAAGTTTATTGTTTGTTGCTTATTCAATATATACTTGATTCTTTGGAGAACTCAAATAGTGACTTGTATTATTCACCCTCATCTTTCCATAAAATAGTAAATATTTCAGTCTAATGCTCTCTTATTCTTGCCTTTAAAAAGCTTCCCGCCCTTTACATTTTGGTGCCGACATTTTGTATTATTATTACCGCAAAAGCTAACCGCACGCCCTTACACAACATATTCAGTCTATTATAGATGTACCTTACTAAAACTGTTATAGATATTTCTAGAAAATGTTTACTTAGCATTATGGGCCAAGTGTATAATTCACATAGTTGCTACTGATGAGTACCAGAAAACAGTAAATAGTCATTTATAAACTGTTCAACTTTAACTCTATGCTATTTTATGAAGTATTTTTAAGAAAAACTGGAATTACACACAAAGGATAAAGGTTAGATTAAAGGATTTAGATTAGGGCTAAGAGGTTCCATTATCAGATGGAAGCAAGATGAAGGGGAAGTATATCAGGTTCGCAAGAGTGATTTCCAGAAGCTAGGCCTCTTATCAGGCCTTTCAGTCTTATCTATCTCTTTGTGTCCTTGCCTGCACATTACGTATGTCACATACATAATTTACTCCCAAATCCACTTTGTCTCCATCTCTTATCACATAAATACTGAATCCTAAAGCAGGGCCAATCATTTTCGGCCGGCATGTAAGGGATATTGAACTTAATGTGGCTAGTCCATATCACTTATTGACTCTGTAAATAATACTAGGTTTTATAAAAATTAAGCTTAATATAAATGAAGTCACACACGGGCAGCGTAAACTAAAAAAATTCTCAGCTGCTAGTATGACACACTACGGACCTCAATGAGTAGAAGAACTATGTCGGTCCGGAACATTTCATTGGGAATTAAGTTTGTAATAATGTTGGTTCTGTTAAATTTCTCGATCCGACATAAAAGGTAACGGATGTATTTTATTTTGGATTTTCAAAATTCATTTCCCTGTAAACCAACTCGCCCTCCCCCTCGGTCTAATATCAGCCTTTAATGAATTTGATCTCTAAAACGTTAAAAAACGGGCATAGTTTAAATCAAACAAATGTTTTCCAGCCTAGAGCATTCAATCATATTTGATGACGCCAAAACAACGTATTTGAACGTATCTCACATAATGAAGGTCCATTGAAAATAATATTTTGTGTTTTAGCTTGGAATACGATGTACTGAAGGATGATCACTAAAAAATGTGAATGTTGCTATTAGTATTCATGATATCGAAGTATACAGAACAGTGTTCATAGACAATTTTATTTATAACAACGGGTGAAATCGACTGTCATGTTTCAGATATAATGTCTTCTATTGTTTTCCTTGTGCAGTGCCCTAGGTCACCAACCCACTATGGGCTCTGTGAACCTGACGGATTAAACCATTCAAGACTTTGTTTCCAGAGTACCCGTCAACCCCCATGTTTCACATCCATAAATACACAAGTACAGGTTTGATAACGTACTTACAGACACTTACTTTCAAGGCTCTTGAGATTTTCCTTGATCTTAAGACATGAGAAACCCAGAAAAAAGCGCGGTTGCCGCTAGTTATTCTTTGGTCGATTTTAGAAAACTGTTTATTGATAGAGTTTACTGTAGCTCTGAAATAATTGAAGATTTCTACTTTTGGGAAGGTTGAGGTCCCCTAAGCTCAAGCTCCTTTAGAGTTGTAGGTTACGGCTCGTGTACTTTGTCATTTCCAGGTTTACTTCTAAGCCTACGTCATTGAAATAAACGAACTGGCAGATCCCCTTCCTTGCTCTACATGACAGATAATTCATCATACAAGTATAGATTGGTGGACATTTGACGATATGTTTCAAAAACCGCGACATGAGTACAATCTCTATTGAGGTTGAATTCAATGAGCGCAAGTAGTTTTAGTCAAGGAGTTCAACCTGGTCCAGGTTTTAATCCATTATTGATGAAAGACATTATACACATCGTATCAGGAGTTCAAAGTGCTGGTTACCACAGCTTGGGCGGTGATAGTTGGGAGTAAACTGAAATTTATAACCGGTAATTAACTAATAATATATAAGTAAAATCTTCTTCTCGTACTTCAAGTTCAGGAGCTGGTGTGTGAAAGGAGGCAGTTCATTGAAAGAAACGAAGGATGGAAAGCTATAAGGTAGGAGATTTAACAAAGACCTTAAGATTGCATATCGCAGTAACGACTGCGAACGCATTGGTAAGGAAGTTGAGCAATGAGTGAGCAAAACGAACTACTTAATGAAAAACAGGTTAATCGTCGTCTGGAAGTTGCTTAAAAATCGGAAGTACGAGAAAGAATTCAGAACGTGGACGAGTAACGGACCGGAACCAGTGCGTGTGTATATGGGGCTAGGCACGAGATGAGAAGTCAGGGACGACCAACTCTAAAAGTGAGTTCAAACGGATAACGAGGTAGATGAAAAGGTATCTTGAAAAAAATATACAATCCATACGTGTTATTTATACTCCTCAAGGGATTCGTCATCAGAATTTAGCTGATTTCCCTTAATGGAAATCAGCTATTGAGGTAGTTCTCATGACGCGATTTTCAAAACATTTCTTCAAATGTCCATCGATCCTACCCAGGAGATGACGAAAATGAGGTCCGTTCAAAATTATATATATATATATATATATATATATATATATATATATATATATATATATATATATATATTTGTCTGTTAACGATCTAGCGGTCGCAAATTTTGTTTGATCGTTACCAAACTCGATATTTAAACGTTTTATGTACAAATACAGATCAAATTCGTTAATGGCTGAAATTGGACCAGTGGGAGGGGGGATTTAGAGGGGATGATTTTGAAAATTCTAAATATCTCCGTTACTATACGTCAAAAGGAAATATTGTATAGAATCACTATTATTGCAAATTAAATTTACTATAAATATTGTAATATCCACTTATTCTCTATCTTGAATATTAACCGAGATATTTGCATTTTTATTAAATGTGGGAGGATAAACGGACGAGAGTGAGTTCCGGCCAAAAGCTAGTTTTCGTAACTGCTCTCGTGAAATTTCTCTATTGTAAAACTTCACGTGGGAAATCTGCGTAGTTTACGCAGCCCCTGCGTGACGGACTTTTTACGTATTAATGATCAACTCAACGTACAAGCCCGTTAACCAAGGAAGACATAGAATGAGTGTTCTCCAGTAACTTGGCGGGCCTTACTGTATCCGGGGGTGGGGGCAGCCTGCCTTTGGGGGAGTGAGTCATAGTCGTTGGTCTTCCTGAGGAACTGTCAGACGAATACAAACATAAGACCCCACTGATATATCGGCAGTGCGACACTAGTGGGCAGTGTCGCCTTGTTTGCGAACTCATGAACTAATTTTCTCGCTTGGCGGAGATCGAACCTGCACTTGATAGCAGTAGATGTTCCGACGCCCCCCTAATGTGTATGTGAAATTAATGCGAACACCGGTGCCCCAGATACGTGTATTATATCTGTTCAATATTACGTAACATTGATCGATATCATTCGTTTTATAAGTTTATATATATGTGTGTGTGTGTGTGTGTGTGTGTGTGTGTGTGTGTGTGTGTGTGTGTGTGTGTGTGTGTGTGTACTCGTAAAAATCCTACCACTTCGATATCTCACCGTATATTCTCTATTTACATGTAATGTTACATGTTACACAACATTAATAGCGTTAAACGTAAGCTAAGTATCACAAGAAAACGATGGTGCTGTGATGGTGTCGTTACACGAGACTATTAATTTCAGGGTTTTAGATAAAACTAGAAAAAAAAAAAATGTGTTTTTTACTAAAATTTAATTTAACTATATCTTGCGTTAAGCAGTACATGTTAGCATGTAGAAAAGGTTTACGTAGGTCATAGCGTTCAAAACTTAAATTTTAAAGAAATTTAGAGTCCACAGATTTACTAGTCAGTACTATTAGCAGATTTCCCTTAAGGGATATCAGCTAATCACATTGTGCTCTTGTAACATTTGTTCAAATCCGCATCGATCTTACCCACGAAATGATCTTACCCAGGAATATAAACCGCAACTGAGGTCCATTAAAAACTCTCTCTCTATCTATCTAAATTTAAATTATTTATTAACTTCCAATTTTATCAGCTAAGACTAATTAGGGCGGGTTATCTACAGGTTACCACCCTTTCCAAGCCGGGGTGGGACGAAGGATTTTATTTAATGAATTCCGTCACTAAATAAATTTCTATTGCCCAGACGAGAATCGAACTCGCCACTCTAAGTTTGCCACGTGAGATTAAGGTCCACGCATTAACTCCCATGGCAAACCTCAGCCCCCTATCTATCTACCTCTCAATCTATATATACCGTTAATGTTCTAGTGGTTACAATTTTCCTTTGATCGTTAAAAAACTCGATATTTAAAACGACCGTTCATGTTCGTTAATGGCTCAAATCGAACCAATGGGATGGGGTTGTACATGCATTCGTTGACTAGATTATTAACGAAGTTATTGTAATTGTTTTGATTCATCCAGATGTAAACCTCCACTTCTACTCACCATAACAGATTTTCACTCCAAGTACCTCAGTCACTAAACATTTCATGTTCATTGTAATAATAAGGTTTTAATTCCTGTAAAAATAGGCTTCTTACTGAGGGAGAAGTCGAGAATAGACCGTGCGAGGACATCATGAGCGTATCATATCCCGGTGCGAGGGAAATCTGCTTAGTTTGCAATGCACCTACGTGTTAGAATTTTTTTATTGTGTATCAAAGAGAACAATTCTGTAGGAATCTCGCAATAGGCTAGGGTATGCCGTCCAGGTGTTGCGGGAAGTATTAAGGTGAATTGAAGGCGCTGTCTTAGAGACTATCATTTATTTATTTATGGACATCACATCAAAGGTGATTTGCCCTTTCAAAAGTCAAAAATTATACAAAGTGAAATAACAAAAAGTAAAATAGATAAGAGATAACAATTAGTAACAATAAAAAATAACAAATAACAAAATAGATAAACATGGAAGGTGATTTGCCCTTTGAAAAGTAACAATAACAAATACCTTAAGAATAAGTAATAATAACAAATACCTTGACAATAAGTAATAATAATAACTACCTTAACAACAAGTAACAATAACAATTACCTCAAAAATAAGTAATAATAACAAATACATTAAAAACAAGTAACAATAACAAATACCTTAACAATAGCAAATACCATAACAAGTAACAATAAGAAATACCTTAACAACAAGCAACAATAACAAATACCTTAACAACAAGCAACAATAACAAATACCTTAACAATAAGTAACAATAACATGTACCTTAACAACAAGTAACAATAACAAATACCTTAACAACAAGTAACAATAACAAATACCTTAACAACAAGTAACAATAACAAATACCTTAAGAATAAGTAATAATAACAAATACCTTAACAATAGCAAATACCATAACAAGTAACAATAAGAAATACCTTAACAACAAGCAACAATAACAAATACCTTAACAACAAGTAACAATAACATGTACCTTAACAACAAGTAACAATAACAAATATCTTAACAACAAGTAATAATAACAAATAGCATAAAAAGAAATGATAAGATGATCATAATTGGTGGATGATCAATAGGAAATCAATGGCTGAGAATAGTATTTTTTCTAATGATTTTTGTAACTTACTGCTTCAGGGTAAACATAAACATGTGTACAAACGCATATAATACATATAATTAGAAATCTTGTTGCACACCACAGGCTTAGTTTTTAGGTTAATGTTGTCGTATATTTGCGTTTTGTATAGGTATGAGATTATGTTGTTAATGTGTCCTTCCGTCAAAAGTTCGTGTAAGTTGTAGGGCAAGTCCTGCCGATGTCGTTTTCGGAATTCTGTCAGTATATGTCTTATCGTCAAGGGAATGTTATATGTTGAGCAAGTAGGTCTGCCAGTCTTTGTAATTAAGTATGATTGAGATACTATCATAAATAGTCCTAACGTGATTTTATCGAAATTGCATGTGACCCTAAACATTTTCTTGAAATGTCGGAATTCGGTCGGTTTTTAACTGATTGAATTCTTATTAACATAATTAGAATTTTTATACCTGAGTTATTAATCTAAATACAGCTCAGGCAGAGCCCGTTGCACTTCTAAACCCCCTCCCCCACTGGTCCGCCATTAACAAATTTGACTTTTAGTTTTGATTAAAATACGCATATATCGAGTTCAGTAACGTTCAAACAAAAATTGCGACCGCTAGAGCGACAACAGACAAGTGTGTATAAATATATATATATATATATATATATATATATATATATATATATACGATTATATATATAATTTTCGTCCCCTACTAGGTAGGATAAATGGATTCTTGATGACATTTTTCGAAAATTACGTCATGAGTACGTTCCAGCTCAATAGCTGGTTCTCTTATGGGAAATCTGCTAAAACTAATAAATGGGAAATTAAATATTATTTCTATTCATTTCCCTTCTTTTGGATCCCTCTCTGAGTTGTAAAGTTTTTGGCTGATTTTTTGTTTTTTAATAGTTTATTGTTATTGTTTATTGATTCAGCAATTTTTATTGGTATTTATTGCTGTCATATAACGCTACTGCCGGTAAATTCTCTTTAATCAAACATTAGTGAATTGTTGTAACCCTTAAGTAGACTAACTAACATCCTGGGAAAAGTTCCTTAAACAACAACTCCTTTGCGTATCAAATATTGCTCAAATGGTCATGTGAAATGCTCCAATCTCGTCACCAAGTAAAACAAATATTACTCACGGATCTATTTTCATAAAATCTCTTCACTGCTTCCAACTCCTTCGACGAAGAATAAATCACGAATGATTTATGGGACATATCTGCAGATTAAAAGTGTAGAATAACACTTAGAACATTAGATCCAAGCAGCATCGAGTTATTCACAGAAGTCTTCAAGGCAGCGAATCATGATAGTTCTAATAGCTGACTGATAACACTAATCTCTCAAGAATTTATGGGAATTAGAGCATTCTAATGCCATTTAGAGGCAAGTTGTCGAAGCTACAAATGACGTGAACATAATTATTATTTTTTACTGAATAAAATGTTCTTTGGTTTATCTTCTAAAATAAGAGTTTAACTGAAGCCAACGATAAGAATGTTATTAGTATTATGGTAATCCAGGTATTATTTTCTGAGTAACTCATCTGAAACGTTATCAATTTACTTCTAGATTCACAGACATACCCTGCAAATATCCTCTATTATGATATGAAACAGCTATTTATAAATTTATTTAATATTTGCATTTATTATTGGATAGATATACATATTAAAAAATAAATCAATAAAATATGCAAAAACACTACAAACCGGAATCGTTGAAATAAATTCGAGAAACCTAAAATAATAGAACCTAATTTCTGGAAAAAAATATAAATTACTAATATAAAAATGATTTCGTGTACATAATTACTTTTAAAATATTTTGTGGACACAAATCTGAAAAAAATTTCGTAGGCTCAAAAGAGTACGGAGTGGTAAATTGAAAATTGAAAGGAATGATTAATATTTTTCTTGATGGAACATCGGCACTGGCTCGAAGGAAGAGAAAATAATTAGAGAAGAAATGATTACTTAAAAAAAAAAAAGTTTGAATTATAATTCAAGCTGAGTAATTGGCAATACTAAAATCACTAGAATTTACAGGACATAATAACATTAACACATATTAGTGCTTAGATGTGCTATTCACGAACATAACTGAGTAACAATTCAATCACTTGTAGGATCAAATTAGAAAACAATAAATATACAGCAAATAAAAATATATAGGCGTATGTATACAATGGATAAAAGTCACGAAAACGTTAGGAAGGAACACACTGACTGAACTAGCTGCGTTAACTAAGCAGATCTCCAACGTGTGTTACGTATTTCCATTTATCTCAAAACGTAAAAGTCCAATAAGAACAATATTTGGTATTTAGGCTTCGAATAATGTGCTTCATAACGTAATAGAATATTGTTTATATGAGATGAGTAGGAGTGAGTGGTCTACAAGAGACCAAAAACTAAATAATACAAATATCTCGGTTAATAATCAAGTTATTGAAAAAATGTACATAACAACATTTATATTACATTTGCAATAAAATTAGTTCAATACAAGTTTTCGATCCAACGCATAATAATGGAGATATTAAGAATTGTCGAAATTCTCCCTCTATAAACTTGATGTTTCTTTTTATATAAAACGATTATATATCAATTTTGGTAACAATAGGTCAAATATTGACAGCTAGTGCGGTAAGAGACATATATATATATATATATCTCTCTCTCTCTCTCTCTCTCTCTCTCTCTCTCTCTCTCTCTCTCTCTCTCTCTCTCTCTCTCTCTCTCTCTCTCTCTCTCTCTCTCTCTCTCCAATAGCTGATTTCCCTTAAGGGGAATCTGCTAAAAGAAATATCTGAGGTTATAATCATGAGGATTAGCACACCATGACTACATACATTTAAACAATGGATTGACAGATCGAGAATACAAAAGAAGCTAGACATTTTTTATAAATTTTTTAATAATATACATGAAAGAAAAAAAAAATAAAAGTTATTATTAATAAAATAACTCACACTGATAAGAACGGGCCGTCCAGAAGCCATTTGGAATAGTTTAAAATTACTGAAATCGACCGGTGCATATGCGATAGAAGAACAGAACATACATACAACCTTATCATATTTCGCTGAAAACTATTCGAAAGACCAAGACAAATAATTACGAAAAGAATAAGTAATATCTGTTATTCGTTTTTCAAATAATTTTATGGCATTAATAGGTGATATAAGTTATAAACATTAACTGTCGCGGAAATAAAAAAATACTATTATTTAATAACTTCCAATGTTTGCTACTATAGCTAATTGGGGCGGAGTATCTATAGGTTACCACTATTTTCTAGTGGGTGGGACTAAGGATTTATTTAATTTGTTCGTCATTAAGTTAATTCAAATAGCCCAGGCCAGAAAATAAACAATAATAAAAAAGTGTATTAGGCTCTCGTTGGTGCTAAGACACAAAAAAAATGGACAAAGTAAACATTTAAATGAAAAAAAAATATAGTGGTGAAAACTACGTACATAAAAATAAGTACCCAGAGTTAATCACCTATTTAAGAAGTACAAAGCAGATGAAAGGAACTGACTGATAAAAGTTACGTTCTAGGAGGTGCTAGTCCCCACCTAGATCAGTCTGGGCCTATTCCCTTTGATCTTGCCGTCCGTCTATCGAAGTGGTACAGCTCACCCGACAGTTTAGTTCGTTCTCAGTTCTCTTCAAAGTGAATAAAAAGTTCAGTGCAGCTTGAGTCAACAGTGCATTTTAGTTTGTAGCACAGTGCATTGTAGTACCGCCTTTAAGTAAAGGGCAGTGCAGTGCCGTGTTTTTGTGTACCTCAGTGAGCGTGAGTTATTGTACTGTGCTGAATAAGAAGAACAGAGAAGTTTTAGTGCATACTGCGA